>OX104068.1:52712780-52953637 GCA_944474145.2 Dicrocoelium dendriticum | reverse complement strand
ACACCACAGACTGTGAGTTCACCCACTGGAACGGACCCACTACTCCATCGACTTTCAATAAGTCCACCCCTGTTCTTACCATTGCAAGCGGTCTGTTCATACCAGAAGCAGAATAACTTCAAATGTTGTGTTTCGCGCTCAGAATTTCAGTGTGCACTCACCTTGTCATTTCTTTTGGTAACTTCCCTGCCCTCAGACGGCACAAGTTTTCCTTGTTTCCTTGTATATCGATATTATTCAGTAACTGCTAGCATTTCGAAAACGTAAGTAATGATGATCCGCAAGTACTATTCATACTGGTTTGCTACCTCTCCACGGTAATCTACCGTAGTTCCAGTAAATATGTGAATGTTGGTGGGATTTCCAAACCTGCTATCGTGTGCTAACCCACAATAAAATGCAAATCAATGGAAGAACTGCGCAAAGTAAGCGACGGATTATAATGTGTGGGGCAGCCCAGCCTGG
Organism: Dicrocoelium dendriticum; assembly: GCA_944474145.2. Taxonomy (NCBI): domain Eukaryota; kingdom Metazoa; phylum Platyhelminthes; class Trematoda; order Plagiorchiida; family Dicrocoeliidae; genus Dicrocoelium; species Dicrocoelium dendriticum. The sequence continues at coordinate 52,953,172 of OX104068.1, read as the reverse complement.
GTTCGTTTAACTCCCTAGTTGGACAGACCCATGATGGTGGGGTAGACACCACATGCAGGCATGTATGGGCGCTCGATTAGCTTATCATAGCCAATCACGACCAAGTGAACTGCAACCGTTGTCCAGCTTCCTGCGCAGCAGCGGAATAGTTGCCCATTCACCCACACAACTTGTGGTCGATCACTTACATTCTGCAGACAGCCCGCGGTAGTCATGGGATTAAATTACTCGTATTAAGAAGAAAATTACCCACAGAAGCCGGAAATTGTGACAGCAGCTTTCTGAGGTGAATCGTGATACTAAAGTAATGTTATGAAAATATAATCGAACATTGTTACAGAACCTTATGTGGACTCGTCACCGGACTAGGATAGGTCAGCGCTGGCAGCAAGCACATCATAGAGGTATAAAAAGTGCACAACTAAGAACGGTTGCACAAGCTAGTGATCTGCTAAGTGAAATTCCGAGTGCTCAGTGATACCCTGAAAGAGGACGTTTTGAATAAAATCTCCAACGGTACGCCTTCGTGTGACTGGCTTAAGGAGTATGTAACTAAGCAAGCCGGTAAGCATTGAACATCAGCGGTATTAGGCGTTAGACTTAAGCACTGAATTCGAAAGCAGGGAATCGATAGTAAAATTGACGTGCACGAGTTAAGTGAATGAATCCCGTATCCCCAAACTCACAGTGCAAGATTAGTTTTATGAATGTAGTTAACGGAAAACAAGCTTTTGGTGCCTTATCCACTCATATTTTGTTGACGAAAGCAAAAACTGATAAGGTTGTATCGATGTTATTTACCTTATCATATTTACAACTGCGGCCTGGGAAACAAACCTATACACAGGGCTAAGAGCAACGGGACGCGAAACACCAAAGAGTGTTCTCGGCTTAGTATTGAAATTATGCGAATGTTTGCTTCCATGTTTTTGAACCGAACAGAATTGTTTCTTATTCTGGTTGACAAAAGTAAACGTGATATGTATCCTCCGGATACTGCGTTACTTTTTAACCTATCAGAGATACAAAGACAATCCACATTAATTTCACTATTGCTATAACTCATATAGCAATAATGATGTTAAGAAAAAGTGTAGCACCAGTGGCAAGTGGAGGAGTCGGTCACCTGTCGAAAAATTTTCAACGGGTCCGCATGCGAAAAGTGCCCATAGCAAGGGTAGCACAGAAACAAGATACTATGCTCGTCTGGTGGACTATATCGCCTGACTCTCTCTTTCGATGTCTACCCCAGCACATAAATATAGTATCATGCCTTCAGAATTTGTCGTTTTTATGTTAACAGCCGTGCCAACAGCCAGCATAGCTCTTGCTGTTGAAATACCAATTGATGAGCAGAGGATTTAGCAGTTCCTCAGGTTGGGTACTCCGGATCAAATGCAAACACGCTCGCTCCACCAACAGTCCAAAAACCAATTGTTTACAGTAGAATTGGACAGTGATAACCATGATAAGTTTCTGTTTGTTGTGCTTTGGGGTACAAGGCTTTCAGGCTCAGTCGTACTACAGGTTCGTAATTAGATGTCTAATGCGAACTAAATCTGCCTTCTTATGTACACTGACAGAAAGAGAGTTTAAAATGTCGTTCCGCCGAAATGGGAATCACGCTGCGCGTTATGCAGTACTCCAAGTATAGATGTTAAGTGCAGCAAAGTTTATGAAAAATGACAAAAGTGTTATATCCATAGATGTCCTTTCGCAAGTATTTCAACTATTCTGAAAAATATAGAATGTCTATGGCTCTACCGATCATGGACATAAATCGATCATATCGCGATTAGTTACCACCGGATTGGTTGTGTCCAAAACTGTCGCTCGATTTAAAGCACGAGCGTGGACTCTGACCACACTGTCATGTGTGCTGACCTGCGGATGCGTTTCGGTGGGCGTGCGCAATGTCGATGTCAACGGATTGACACCAGTCAGCTGGCGAAGCCAGGTGTTCTGAATGAGTATCAAAGTGCGCTGATATCCGGGCTGAATAAGCGCCCACTGAACACAGTGAAAGATCACTGGATGCATATTCTTCAAAAGTTATTATCAGCAGGCCTGTCTTCATGTGGCAAATCAAATTGCCAAATTGGACAGTGAGTCTGTACACAGTCTCTGGAACTTATGGACGTTCGCCGACGTATTCAGGCTAGAAACGAATGCAACGAAAGTTTTAAAACTCTCCGGGCAAGACTGCTTGCTAGCCTGAAGAAATACTGCAAGGACTGATGGTCTCATCGTGCCTCGGAGATGTAAATAGCCGCTGCCACTGGTAACCATCGGAAGTGATTCCGTCTGATACTGGAAACAGGCAGTAGGAGACCTGGTGTTTGTGAGACCATATACGACTTTAGTGGACAGCCCATCCGCAGCCCATCAAAACGCTTGGGTCGTTGGGCAGAACACTTCGCATGGTAATTTAACCGTCCTGAGTTATCACTTTCGTTTTCGGGCATTGAGCGCACTTTTCCATGGACAGTCTCCTTGGATCTGCCCTCACACGCAGGAAACGAATGTGAGATCAGGCTGTCTAAATTGCATAAGGCCGCAGTGCCAGATAGACTTCATCTATCCCTCTTCAGATTCGGGAGACCTGCTCTAGTAGATGATTTACAACAGCTGCTAGTGAAACTGGGAGCAGGAGACTGTTCCGACAGACTGGAGCCGCTCCGACATTGTCTTAATTTTCGTGGAAGGCTCTCGTTCAGAATGTGGCGATCATGGAGGGATCAGAAGGAGCTCAGTTGCCTCTAAATTGCTTGAGTCTGTCGTTCTCCAGAGACGGACGGGCACTCGCGAATGCCTGATGTGTGAAGCGCATGCAGGGTTTCGTCATGTTCGGGGCTGCATCGATCACATATTCACTATGCGTCAAGTGTTGGAGCATTGCCATGTTTATTGGCGACCCACTGTTGTCTTGTTTCTTGACATAAAAGGTGCCTTCGATTCCGTCGATCTTTCGGACTGTCTGTTGAAGAATAGTATGCCTGAGAAATACGTAAACATTATCAGAACGTTGTACGCACATACTTCGGTCAGCTTGAAAGTGTATGGCAAACTGTCGCCACCCTTCAGTATCACCAGTAGTGTGAGACAAGTTTGCCCGCTGTCACCTTTGCTATCTAACTTCGCTATTGATGAAGTCATGGAAACAGCGTTCGCTGGACACGACCTAGAAGATGTGGAGCTACTTCCTGGTGAGCGACTTCTTGACTTGGAGTATGCTGACGACATTGCTCTCATATGTGACAGCGCCCAAACATGCCAAGCAGCACTGGACCGATTAGCACTGGCTGTCTATCGTTTTGGGCTATGCTTTGCTCCATCGAAATGCAAAGTACTTCTCCAAGATTGGCAGGGACCCAACCCTGCGCTAACGCTTGGTGGTGATCAGCTAGAAGTCGTTCAGGAATTCAAGTACCTGGGCAGCTATATTAGCGCCCGTGGGATCGAAGATGAGGTTACGAACCGTATAGCAAAAGCTCGAGGTGCTTTTGCCAATCTCCGCCACCTGTGGCGCAGACGCGACATTACTCTCGCCCTGAAGGGCAGAGTTTATAACGCAGCCGCCCGTTCAACTCCCCTATATGGTTGTGAAACCTGGCCCATCAGGTCGACAGACATAGAGAGCCTCGTCACATTCGAGCGTCGCTGCCTTCGCAGCTTGGCTCATGTCTGGTGGGAGCACTGAGTGAGCAATGAACGTATTCGGCGGCGCGTATTTGGTGCAGGAAGAGCGAGTGAACCGCTCAGTACCATTATATCACGCACCAGGCTCCGTTGACTGAGCCACTTGTTGCGCATGCCAGCACAGCGACTCCCGCGAAGTGCACTGTTTGCACGCCGGGGGTGCAGTTAGAAGAGGAGGAGGGGAGTCCAAGCGATGACTTGGTCGAGAGGAATAAAAACCATCACTTTGAAACTGGCGTCGGTTAGGACATCTCGACTGCTTGGCTGAGGTCCTAGGGAGGATAAACACACTTGCTGATATGGCGAAGAGCCGGCCCCAATGGCGTTTGTGTTGTGAATTTCTTTGTCCATCTCCCCCCCTTTAGGTTCCTCCTCCAATCCCGAGCTCATGCGAAACACTTACGATAATAGTTAACACCATATACTTTGTAATATAATTTGTAGTGTAATTTTTTATCCCATTATCTTTTTGTGTTGCGGCACATTAGTTGGTGTGTTTCTTACTCTTAGCTAACGTGTAATGATGATGATGATGATGGCCGATCACAAAATGAAATTACAGTTGAAGTTCTAGCAAGCTATTGTGGAATATGTCACGGCTTTCCGCCAACTAACACTGCAATTTGGACACCAGGTGGCACTTTTGTCACTTACGAAGCCTGAGTGCCACTTTCAACTGACAGTGAATTGAAGACGGCCGCTACATCCTCCCTGATATTGTGTTCTTTTACAAAAGTTTCCGCTAGTTATGCCATTGGGAGAAAATTGACGCCAGTATCCATTGACAAATTACATTTCGTTCTACTTCCATTTCTGACCACACCAAGAGAAATGTTAAGGTTGTATCCATTTGAGCAGAAACAGCACAGGGCGCAGGAGGAAAGGTTGTCAATTAGAACAATTTGGTTAGGAATGATCATTTGTCGGATACATTGCTTTGTTTTGACCCAACCTCGTTTAAAAATGAAAGCTTACTTTAAAAACAAGCCTTGATGTTTAGAGTGGAGAATTATATACTTTCTCTGGAAGTTAAATACCAGTGACAGTTCATGCGCAATTAGGAAGAGGTTACATTGCATTTTCTGTGATTCCCTGCAGAATTTGTATATATAAACAATAAGTAGCAGGGGCATGTTAAAAAACTACCATCATCTTCTGTTGCTGGGGATTAAGTGTCCGCTGTGTAGATGGAGATCGATGCTCAGTCTTAGTTTGAGCATGATGAAATCCTGATGCACAACATGTGGCCCACGCAAAACAGTGATTTAGCAACCGAGACGGGAGGCTTGGCCCACAGAAGTGTGTGTGTGATGGCGATGACTACTGTTTCTTCATAGCTCCCGTGTTCGAGCTTCGGTCTTTGATACGCACCTGAGGAGCTAGTAAGAAAGAAAACCAGTCGTGTCGTGTCATCTTGAAAGTGAGCGACATTCAACTGCTACTAAGGAGGTGAGTGATTATATTGAGGAAACTCAATGGAAATACAAAAGTGCAACGTGGCTCTAGCTATATGCAATCATTTCTCAAAGTTTGGAAGATACGGTGAGTTACTTTGTGCTTCCGGAAGTGCGTGAACTCATCTATTAAAAATTGATGGCTCTATTAATACACACAATCTGGTTTTTGCCAGGTCAAAAAAGGAGTTTATTTTTGCATTGTTGCGCCGCTGTTTAACGAAGTCAATTAACGAACACGTCTGAAGTAAGTGACACCATGAGGCAGCATGTGACAAAATGAATTCACAAGGAGTTTAATAATAGGTTGGTGATAAAGTTGTTGCTGCTTTCATCTTAAACTGTGCATGCACATCTCTTGGCTCAAACGTAGCATTCTTATTGGAAAGTGAAACCATTTGAATTGATAAGCTTTGCCAATAGGTACCAAGTTTATTTATCCCGGATAAATAAAATTCAGGAGTTCCGTTGGCGAGGGAATCGTTTAACTCGCTTTCTGCATCTCCTTGGGTTTTAATACGTTTTTCTCGAAAAAGGTTATCCAGGTGCTTAAAAAGTAGTCTTCGGTAGGTGAGATGTCGGGGAAGTATGGTGGGTGAGACAAAGTTTCCTAGCCAAACTCGTGCAGTTTCTGCAGGGTTTTTGTACGAGGTGCGGCACAGCGTTATCATGAAGAAGAATTGATTCCTTTCTGTTAAAAAATGCCGGACAACTTTGCTAAAATTTCCGGTGCCTTTCCACCATTTGTTGACAATACTTTTCGGCCCCTGAATTCAGCAACATGCGTTGGATCAGACAAGCCCCAGGCTACTAAACAATCACCAAAATCTTTTTGGGTGCAATTTCGGTTTTGGGAAGTGTTGTGTTGGTTGATGGAGATGCAACTACTAAAGGATCGTCGTGTACTGTCGAAAAGGATTCGCTTTTGTTTACGAGTTGCAATCCGGTCGAGAAACTGGTCCGTTTTATTTCGAGGAAGAGGGGCAGGCGATACCACCAAAGGACGAGTTCGTTGATTTTCATCAAATTCGGGCTGCACCTACTTAACAAGCTTTTAGACATTCCAATCTTCTGTAAATCTCTTAAAACTGACACATGCAAAACTGTTCAGTCATCAGTATGATCTCCAATACTTTTAATCGTATCCATTCTAACTAAGGTGTACTTGCCGTTGTTCATTTCCATTGACCGTCCAAAGAGCCCTTCATCTTCGAACTACTCGTAACCTTTCAGAAAATTTTGGAATCCACCATTTTACAGCACGGTTATTAGGGGTTCTAGCACCAAACACACTGTTGATGTAATGGATTGTTTCCGCTGCATTTCGACCAAGTTTAAATTAGAACAAAAAAGCGTGCACATTTATTTTCCGTCCCTGTTGCATTAAATGTTCTGTAGACTTGTAAAAGCGTGTCTCAGAAAAAAATAGCCCTATTGCTTGAGAAAACCCAAAACAGGCTTCAAAATGATAACCAAAGTCAAAGCAACTTATTAAATATTACTAAAAACACAGTTGTTAAAATACAAGTGTCAAACCCGAAATACCTTTATTACCGACATAATACTTAGGTGGACATATGGGTCGTGCACGCATACTACTAGATCGCGTCTTAGTGAATGCGAGATTTTGGTGGGTTTCAAGTGGTGGTGGTCGCAGTCGGATTGTAAACAATGCAGCTGTGATCTCATGCGTAGTGTCGAATTTCCTATAACTGTCTTGTACAGAAGCTGAATGAGATGAATTCAGATTGTTAGAGGGCCCTCAGAGTTATCTTGCAAATAAGACAAATTAGCCGTTTCGGTTTGGAAAGGATAACTTTTTGCGCTTAAGATTGACTGCGTTCGATGCTTGACAAGGATTTACACAGTTTTCACCAAAACTGCAACATATCTTTCCAAAACTTTTCCAGATTTGGATGGAACACACAAAGGGGAGCCGAATGGTTGTATTTTGTCTGTCGTAGGAATTCTTTGTCAGAGTAGCGCCACATTTTGTTGCATCCAGATCCTGTAATTCAGAATTTATTTCTTCTTACATCTTTCTGTTTTTCTAGCTGATCTTCGAGGTTAGATTTGTCATCTGATTTCGTTGTTATTGATGTCGAGGAAACCAGCTGTCCCTCCGAAAACGACTGTCAGCAATCGTCAGGTAGCAAACCGTAAGCCGAGTACTGCTAAGATCGGTGTACAAAACTTTTCGGATTCTCTTGACCAAAATGCAAATTTGTTTGTTAGAGAACACATGGAAAATAACACGAACCGGCTAACGAAGGCTGCTGAAATTAAATACACTGCCCCACTCCAGACACCTGAAATTGCAATTAAAATCGGCAATCTAGGAAATGAGATAACCGTATTAGCTGAACAGCTCAAAGAGGTCAGTCAGTTACTTGATAAACTGATCTCAGTAACAAAATTAGTGATATTTTCCCTGCAATAAGGCATGGTAGGCATTATTTCTTCCCAGATGATAAAAAAATTTTGTACGACATTGATTCTTAATCACCGTCTTTTATATTTGTGATCGAAAGTGACCTAATTTCGCCGGAAAACTGGTGTGTTAGATCTTCCATGAAATCTTCAACGTCTAAATGCGGCATTATGTGCTATGTATGCTTGGCTCCAACCTTAATGTTTGTTTTCGCATGGAATCATGAAATTTTCTTGCTAGATAACTGAGATTTGTCTCGCATTCCTTCCTACTACTTTGTCACATCCTTCGGTATTACTCCACTTGATGAATCACCGGTGGCTTATGAAAACATTGGTATTTCGATTGGTTGGATAAATGAGAGCTATCTCTGAGTTTACCTTAGTCTTTACTATTGTATTCCTTGTGTTACACAAATGGATGGCCCGTTGGTGACCCATGAAAACATGGGCACATCGAGGAGTTAGATAGATGGGATATATCTTTGATTTCTTTTCATCTAAACAGCTTCTCACTGTGCTCTTACTTAGCTTGAATACCCACTGATGGCATTTGACAAACATGCGCACATTGGTGGGTTGGATTAGGAAGCTTTTCTCCTTAGCCGTCAAATAGTGCTTCCTTTCTATTACACAACTAGGTGAAAGGCATGAGTACCTCAAAGACATGGACCCACTGAAAGGGTGAATTGTTGCTCGCCGCAACTAACCCACTAAATGTATGTACACAATTCCACTTGTTCTGTGTTATCACATCTTACCCATTGTGTGAGGTAAGTTGTTAGTTCTAATTGATTAGTTTCATGATGGATGCAGTACTTAGTTATACCGTCTGTTTTGTTATCTTCCCTTCTCACACACATTCACTATTTATGGATTATTGTTATATAACAATGTCATGAATTCTTAACTTGAAATTTCCATGTGCAGTTCGCCATACCTCCTAAAACTGTTGGCTTTTTTCTTCGCCCAATCGTCCGCCTAAACCTATACGAAAGTTTTGCAATTTTCGTGGTTTCCTGGCGAGTTTTGAACTAAAAGCAAACTCGCAAGTATCATAGAATTGGAACCCCAAGTGTATTTGTGCGGCAATTTTGTAAAACCATTCTACATTTCCATTGTATCTATGATCGGACGAGCATAGCTGGGCCGTGCCTCATCTAGTTGAGAATATACCAATTATACTGTCCCACATATTTCAAAAAGGGAAATGAATGAGTCAGGTTCTCAAATCATTCCACCATGCAGGTATAGGACACAATGTCTAGTAGTGTGATAGCTAGTGGAACACTGATGTCTCCCCGACAAAAGGTCAGTATTTTGTAGGCTTCAATTAAAATACTTATTTTATCTTTCTTATCATATTACAATTCAAGTGATATACTGTACAATCATTCAATGGTTGTTTCGACTTTGGAAAAAATCGCAAAATCAGTTAATTGCCCACTGTTGAGATATCCCGATTTTGGGCAATAAAGCGGGTTCGAACATATATATATATATATATATATATATATATATATATATGTATTGCGGCTCGTCAGTTGCAGCAGAAGTGCAGGGAACGACACCAGCTGTTGTATTCGCGCTTTTATTGATTTTACCAACTCATTTAATACTGCTAACCGTGAGGCATTGTGGCTGGTGTGGGTAAGTTTGGTTGCCCACGTAAGTTTGTAAGTATAATTGAATGTCTGCACAGTGGTGTGCGGGCGAGGATGCAGCTGAGTGGAGAGACCTCGGATGACTTTGCAGTTGTCTCTGGTGTGAAGCACGGCTCTGTCTTAGTTCCTGCCTTGTTTAATATGTATCTTCATTCCATGTTGTCTTGCGCTTTTGATGCGGCTTGTGCTTACGGTGTTCGTGTGGAGCACCGTATTGATGGTGGGTTGCTGAACATCTGTCGTTTCGGTTCGAGTACCCTATTCTGTGAAACGACTATCCGTATGTTGCTGTTTGTTGGCGAATGTGCGTTGATTGCACACAGCGCAGATGAGCTGCAGCACATGATCAGTGCTCTGGCTTCGACAGCGGCCGAATTCGGGCTCACCATCAACACAAGCAAAACTGTCTGTCTCTTTCAGCCTTCACTGGAGGCGCAATCTTCAATATTGTCAAGAATCAGCATTGGTGATGATGTTTGGAAATTACCTCTCGCTTCTGCTACCTTTGGAGTGTGATGTCAACTAATCAGTAGCTACACCGTGAGCTGCGTATACGCGTGTCGAAGACAGCCTCGGCATTCGGAAAGCTAGAGTAACGAGTATGGAACAACCATCAGCTTACCGTTGGCACGAAGCTGATGGTGTACAATCCATGGTGCTATCCGTTCTTCTATACGGTAGTAAAAAGTAGACAATGTACCGGCGGGATGTGCGATATCTCGAGCAGTTCCATCAACAGTGTTTGTAATGGATTCTGCGCATCGTTTAGTGCGACAGAGTTGCCAACACAGAAATGTTGTACCGTAGTAGAATGCATGCAGTGGATTGCATACTTTTGCTGAGACATCTGAGGTGGCTCGGTCATGTTAGCCGTATGGGTTCGACGCGGATACAAAAACAACTATTGTACAGTCAGCTGAGTGTCGGGAGATGACATGTGGGGAAACCAAACTTACGTTAGCAGGACATGATCGAAGTGAGCCTCTCACGTTCTAATCTTGCCTGCAGGTCATGGGAATCGAAAGCGGTTGATCGGCGTGTATAACGCAATCTGATCACGAAGGCCGTTGCCGAGGTGCAAGAGAAAGCCCTCGTGCATGCAGAGAAGAAGCGACAAATGGCGAAGCGACAAACACCGATGGGTTGTACTCCATCGATATCGAGTATATGGTGCTGTAGCACAAGCGGTCGCGAGTACCTGAGTTAGGCAGGCCTAGTGAGCCATGAGCGAGGCCACTCGGGGCCAACACCGAGGAGAAGACGGGTCCTGCAGAGAACGTAGGCAAAACTGCTGCAGCGTTTGTAGGTAGGCTGCATTCGATTTACTGACTGCTTGCTTGCATGCTAAGTCTTCTTATTTCAGGTCGTGGGTTTGCTACATCGTTCTAATGCTTTTATATCTCGTATTAATGTCTACCTGAAGTATATTTTATAAACCTGCACACGTCGCTTAAGCTAACTGTATTTAACTTCGATAAAATTTTCGCGGTTGTGGCATTTTCTTAACATATATTTCCTGAACTGTTGAAACTTTCGCAGATTTCTGCAACCAAATAATTTCATACACTCATATATTGAAGAGTTATGTCACCGCATCTGTATGCATTAGTCGATTTATTTTATTTCATATCGTCGTTTCAATTGATTGGCTGTTGTTTGATATTCGCGGTGTGGCTACGCTTGATGTGCATGTTGACAAGGTGCCTACCTGTCTATTACCCACTACCTCGTCCATATTGGCTCCAGGAGACAGTTGGTCGTTGCTGGAGGGGACGGGATGCATGGTCCTTATGGTCGTGCTAGGCTCAAATTGTGCTTACCTGCAATCAGTGTGGAGTGGACTACGGTCCTGCTATCGCCTTGTATGCGCTTGATTCCCCAAATACTGCGTGCTTGTGTTTGTCTGTGAAGGAGTGTGGGCCGGCTCCGTTGATGAAACGTGGCTCCCATCCACATGCCGCCCGGTCTTATTCCTTGGGGTTTACACTGCATTTGGGGTATGTGGTCGGAGCTGTGGGTGGTGCAGTGCAAGCCACCCATGGTCCCTTTGTAGGCACAGGCGTCCTGTGGCTGACCACAGTGACATGCAAATCCGATACCGGATGCCATCAACCAAATACATAACACGACCAGTAATATTTGGCAGAGTGCCACAGCACATGAGTAACTGCAACATAATGGAGGTAGAGTCATCGGAATGGATGCGAAGATCCATGTGTTGGTTATGTTTAAGTTCTTGAGCCGACACTTAGCTTTCCGGTTGCTCAGGCAGAGGAATGCAGTTGACTTAAAGTACCACACCCAGAGCCTTTTGTCATAAAACATGATCCGCGAGACAGCGGGGCGATAAACGAAGACGGTTGACAGACACGTGGCTCATTCGCCTTCTTTGTGTTCGCTTGCAGTCCACAGAGAAGCCGGTGGCCAGCAAGGTCGTTCATCCGTCCTCCGTTGAATACTCACCTCCAGTTACAGAAGTGAGCGGTCAGTGACCCTATGGTCGGTCACACTGACTTTGACACAGCGGCGTTTGAGCTCATGTGGTATTTGAAGGAGAACCAGGTCTCTATCCCGAAACTCCCCACGCTCTGAGAGGCTGCCGCTGTTTGTCCGCGACTGCTTATTCATCTCACCTGCAAAGCAGACGACACTTATTCGCAGTTACCTCCACAAGGAAGGCACAAGGAAGGCAACCTGGGGTCGCTCTCGATAGCGCACAACTTCGCCACAGCAGGACGCGTGACTAAGCATGCACGAATTTTTCTAGTATCTGGCTCTTAGACTTTCATGAGTTGGTGGAAAAGATTCTTCATTAGCAACGATTGTCAGTTAGTTGAACTCGGTAATCGATCTTGTATCAGAAAGCAACATGTCAAGGTTTTCATAGAACGCAGCCACTGCACAAACGACCGATGATAAGTTCTCCAGAACACAGGTCATACAGCTCAGTGCCTACAAAAGAAAGATTTCTTGCATGCACACGAATGTCATAGTCTCTTTTCCAAGCTTGTCGAACTTCCACTGTTTCATTCGCCGACGCTTGGAAACTATTCTTTCTGCATATAAAACAAGTGGGAACGCAAAATTTATTGTCATGTAAGGTACAGGTAAGCTAATGTTGCTAAGCTGAAGCGACCGATTTGGTTTAGAGTTGGGGTGGTTCCATACCTCCGCAACGAGATGCAGTATTGTCCAGTAGATGACTCAGCTATTCTGGTCACAGACTCACTTTGATGCGATCCAAAACTGAGACACAATGATGTCTACAACGTGACAATTATCTGTCGCCCCTGAGTCCATCAGAAACATAGACCCTGGCAAGGCATTCGCCTTAAGAATGGTAACTCAACCAAGATGGTTATATATCCTCAGGTTTGGAGGAGTCGCTGTCCCAATATAGTCATTTCTAGCTCCAGACAAAGGGGTTCATTGCAGCACTGCACTGTGTAGACTTGAGAACTTAGTTACTAGATTCATAATGCAAATAAACTAACAGCATTTGACTAAGTGCTTAAAAATGAAACGCTAAAGGTTAACAGACAACTAGAATTGTGCTAGGCCACATTAATTCAAGCGGGTTGTGTGTAATGCACGAACTACTATACGAATTTGCAGCAAAGTTATTTTACCGCGGCATTTTGGAAAAGCCACTAGACTGTTTCGGGGTAATGGCTCCTTTGATGGTATTCCGTCGCGCGGCTCAACAGGATGATCACATCGCTTTAGAAACTGCATCTGTTTCTTCCACCAAATTAACACTTCAGCAGTGCAGATTTTTAGTTTGTATATCTTCAAGTAAAGCAGCTTGGCGTACTTGAAACAAGTCAGTCACAAGTGTCTTTAGCTGGAAAGAAAGTTCCCATTGCTTGGTGACAACTTTTGCAACAGCAACAAATCACCGTGCCGTCACGTTAATGGTCTTGGTAAATTTCGCCTAAATCTTCCATAAATACCTCTTGCTTTGGGCATCCCAAATATGCAGCAAGGGTTATTATTTTTTGCTTTTATGGAACAGTTTGTATTTGGATATCAACCTTTGGCATGTGGTAACAGCATACTTTCTGCGAGTCACAGCCCAAACGTTTATATCCAAATACAAACTGTACATTAAAGCAAAAATAATAACCCTTCGCTGCATATTGGATGCCCCACAAGCAAGAGGTACTTATGGAAGATTTAGGCAAAATTTACCAAGACCATTAACGTGACCGGCACGGTGATTTGTTGCTGTTGCAAAGTTGGCACCCAAGCCAATGGGAACTTTCTTTCCAGCTAAAGACACTTTTGACTGACTTGTTTCAAGTACGCCACGCTGCGTTACTTGAATATATACAAACTAAAAATCTGCACTGCTGAAGTGTTCATTTGGTGGATGAAACAGATGCAGTTTCTAAAGCGATGTGATCATCTTGTTGAGCCGCGCGACGGAATACCATCAAAGGAGCCATTACCCCGAAACAGTCTAGTGGCTTTTCCAAAATGCCGCGGTAAAATAACGTTGCTGCAAATTCGTATAGTAGTTCGTGCATTACACACAACCCGCTTGAATTAATGTGGCCTAGCACAATTCTAATTGTCTGTTAACCTTTAGCGTTTCATTTTTAAGCACTTAGTCACATGCTGTTAGTTTATTTGCATTATGAATCTAGTAACTAAGTTCTCAAGTCTACGCAGTGCAGTGCTGCAATGAACCCCATCGTCTGGAGCTAGAAATGATTATATTGGGACAGCGACACCTCCAAACCCAGCAGTTATGGTCACCAGACCTGAGGATATATAACCATCCTGGTTGAGTGGCCATTCTTAAGGCGAATGCCTTGCCAGGGTCCATGTTTCTGATGGACTCTGGGGCGACAGATAATTGTCACGTTGTAGACATCATTGTATCCCAGTTTTGGATCGCATCAAAGTGAGTCTGTGACCAGAATAGCTGAGTCATCTACTGGACAATACCGCATCTCGTTGCGGAGGTATGGAACCACCCAAACTCTAAACCAAATCGGTCGCTTCAGCTTAGCAACATTCGCTTAACTGTACCTTACATGACAATAAATTTTGCGTTCCCACTTGTTTTATATGCAGAGAGAACAGTTTCCAAGCGTCGGCGAATGAAACAGTGGAAGTTATACAAGCTTGGAAAAGAGACTATGACATTCGTGTGCATGCAAGAAATCTTTCTTTTGTAGGCACTGAGCTGTATGGCGTGTGTTCTAGGGAACTTATCATCGGTCGTTTGTGCAGTGGCTGCGTTCTATGAAAACCTTGACATGTTGATTTCTGATACAAGATCGATTACCGAGTTCAACTAACTGATAATCGTTGCTAATGAAGAATCTTTTCCACCAACGCATGGAATACTAAGAGCCAGATACTAGAAAAATTCGTACATGCTTAGTCACGCGTCCTGCTGTGGCGAAGCTGTGCGCTATCGAGAGCGACCCCACGTTGCCTTCCTTGTGCCTTCCTTGTGGAGGTAACTGCGAATAAGTGTCGTCTGCTTTGCAGGCGAGATGAATAAGAAGTCGCGGACAAACAGTGGCAGCCTCTCAGAGCGTGGGGAGTTTCGGGAGAGAGACCTGGTTCACCATCAAATACCACACGAGCTCAAACGGCGCTGTGCCAAAGTCAATGTGACCGACCATAGGGTCACTGACCACTCACTTCTGTAACTGGAGGTAAGTATTCAACGGAGGGCGGATGAACGACCTTGCTGGCCACCGACATCTCTGTGGACTGCAAGCGAACAAAAAGAAGGCGAATGAGCCCCTTGTCTGTCAATCGTCTTCATTTAACGCCCCGCTGCCTCGCGGTTCATGTTTTATGACAAAAGGCTCGGGGTGTGGTACATTAAGTCAACTGCATTCCTCGGCCTGAGCAACCGGAAAGCTAATTGTCGGCTCAAGGCCTTAAACATAACCAACACATGGATCTTCGCATCCATTCTGCTGACTTTACCTCCGTTCTGTTGCAGTTACTCATGTGTTGTGGCACTCTGCCAAATATTACTGGTCGTGTTATGTATATGGTTGATGGCTTCCGGTTTCGGATTTGCATGTCACTGTGGTCAGCCACAGGACGTCTGCGCCTACAAATGGACCACGGGTGGCTTGCACTGCACCACCCACAGCTCCGACCACATACCTCATATGCAGTGTAAACCAGAAGGAATAAGACCGGGCGGCATGTGGATGGGAGCCACGTTTCATCAACGGAGCCGGCCCACACTCCTTCACAGGCAAACACAAGCACGCAGTATTTGGGGAATCAAGCGCATACAAGGCGATAGCAGGACCGTAGTCCACTCCACACTGATTGCAGGTAAGCACAATTTGAGCCTAGCACGACCATAAGGACCATGCATCCCGTCCCCTCCAGCAACGACCAACTGTCTCCTGGAGCCAGTATGGACGAGGTAGTGGGTAATAGACAGGTAGGCACCTTGTCAACATGCACATCAAGCGTAGCCACACCGCGAATATCAAACAACAGCCAATCAGTTGAAACGACGATATGAAATAAAATAAATCGACTAATGCATACAGATGTGGTGATATAACTCTTCACTATATGAGTGTATGAAATTAATTGTTTGCAAAAATCTGCAGAAGTTTCAACAGTTCAGGAAATATATGTTAAGAAAATGCCACAACCGCGAAATTTTATCGAAGTTAAATGCAGTTAGCTTCAGCGACGTGTGCAGGTTTATAATATATACTTCAGGTAGACATTAATACGAGAAATAAAAGCATTAGAACGATGTGGCAAACCCACGACCTGAAATAAGAAGACTTAGCATGCAAGCAAGCAGTCAGTAAATCGAATGCAGCGTACCTACAAACGCTGCAGCAGTTCTGCATACGTTCTGTGCAGGACCCGTCTTCTCCTCGGTGTTGGCTCCGAGTGGCCTCGCTCATGGCTCACTAGGCCTGCCTAACTCAGGCACTCGCGACCGCTTGTGCTACAGCACCATATACTCTATATCGATGGAGTACAACCCATCGGTGTTTGCCGCTTCGTCATTTGTCGCTTCTTCTCTGCATGCACGAGGGCTTTCTCTTGCACCTCGGCAACGGCCTTCGTGATCAGACTGCGTTATACACGCCGATCAACCGCTTTCGATTCCCATGACCTGCAAGCAGGTTTAGAACGTGAGAGGCTCACTTCGATCATGTCCTGCTAACGTAACTTTGGTTTCCCCACATGTCATCTCCCGACACTCAGCTGACTGTACAACAGTTGTTTTTGTATCCGCGTCGAACCCATACGGCTGAAATGACCGAGTCACCTCAGATGTCTCAGCAAAAGTATGCAATCTACTGCATACATTCTACTTCGGTACAACATTTTTGTGTCTGCAACTCTGTCGCACTAACCGATGCGCAAAATCCATCGCAAACACTTTTGATGGAACTGCTCGAGATATCACATATCTCACCGCTACATTGACCAAGTTTTACTACCGTATAGAAGAACGGACAGCATCATGGATTTGTACACTATCAGCTTCGTGCCAATGGTAAGCTGATGGTTGTTCTACACTCGGTATTCTAGCTTCCCGAATGCCAAGGCTGTCTTCGACACGTGTATACGCAGCTCACTGTGTAGCTACTGATTAGTCGACGTCACACTCCAAAGGTAGCAGAAGCGGGAGTTGATTTTCAATACTTCAGCACCAATGCTGTTTCTTGGCAATATTGCAGATTGCGCCTCCGGTGAAGGCTGAAAGAGACAGACAATTTTACGTGTGTTGATGGTGAGCCCGAATTCGGCCGCTGTCGAAACCAGAGCACTGGTCATGTGCTGCAACTCATCTGAAGTGTGTGCAAACAACGCACAGTCGTCAACAAACAGCAACATACGGATAGCCGTCTCACAGAATAGGGTACTCGAACCGAAACGATAGATATTCAACAACCCACCATCAATGAAGTGCTCCACAGGATCACCGTAAGCACAAGCCGCATCAAAAGCACAAGACAACATTGCATGAAGATAAATAGTAAACAGGGCAGAAGCTAAGACACAGCCGTGCTTCACACCAGAGACAAGTGCAAAATCATTCGAGGTCTATCCACTCAGCTGCATCCTCGCCTGCATACCACTGTGCAGACATTCAATTATACTTACAAACTTACGCGGGCAACCAAACTTACCCAACACCAGCCACAAAGTCTCGCAGTTCACCGTATCAAATGTGTTGGTAACGTCAACAAAAACGCGAATACAACAGCTGGTGTCGTTCTCTGCACTTCTCTTGCAACTGACGAGCCGCAATGTATATATATATATATATATATATATATATATATATATATATATTCGAACCCACTTTATTGCCCAAAATCGGGATATCTCAGCAGTGGGCAATTAACTGATTTTGTGATTTTTTCCAAAGTCGAAACAACCATTGAATGATTGTACAGTATATCACTTGAATTGTAATATGATAAGAAAGATAAAATACGTATTTTAACTGAAGCCTACAAAATACTGACTTTTTGTCGGAAAGACATCGGTGTTCCACCAGTTATTACACTACGAGACATTGTGTCCTATACCTGCATGGTGGAATGATTTGAGAGCCTGACTCATTCATTTCCCTTTTTTGAAATACGTGGGACAGGATAATTGGTATGTTCTCAACTAGATAAGGCACAGCCCAGCCATGCTCCTCCGATCATAGATACAATGGAAATGTAGAATTGTTTTACAAAATCGCTGTACAAATACACTTGGGGTTCCAATTCTATGATACTTGCGACCTTTCTTTTAGTTCAAAACTCGCCGGAAACCGCGACAATTGCAAAACTTTCGTATAGGTTTAGGCGGACGATTGGGCGAAGAAAAAAGACAACAGTTTTAGGAGGTATGCGAACTACACATGAAAACTTTAAGTTAAGAATTCATGACATTTTTATATAACAATAATCCATAAATAGTGAAAGTGTGTGAGAAGGGAAGATAACAAAACAGACGGTATAACTAACTACTGCATCCATCACTAAACTAATCAATTAGAACTAACAACTTACCTCTCACCATAGGTGAGATGTGATAGCACACAGCAAGTGGAATTGCGTACATACATTCGGTGGGTTAGTTGCGGCCAGCAACAATTCACCCTTTCAGTGGGTCCATGTCTTGCAGGCACTCATGCTTTTCACCTATTTGTGTAATAGAAAAGAAGCACTATGTGACGTCTAAGGAGAAAAGCATGCTAATCCAACCCACCAATGTGCGCATGTTTGTCAAATACCATCAGTAGGTCTACAAGCTAAGTAAGAGCACAGTGAGAAACTGTTTAGGTGAAAGAAATCAAAGGTATATCCCATCTATCTAACACATCGATGTGCCCATGTTTTCATGGGTCACCAACGGGCCATCCATTTGTGTAACACAAGGAATACAATAGTAAAGACTGAGATAAAATCAGAGATAGCTCTCATTTATCCAACCTATCGAAATACTCATGTTTTCATAGGACACCGGTGAGTCATCGAGTATAGTAATAACGAAGGATGTGACAAAGCAGTAGGAAGGAACGCGAGACAAATGTAAGTTATCTAGCAAGAAAATTTTATGATTCCATGCGAAAACAAACATTAAGGTTGGAGCCATGCATACATAGCACATAATGTCGCATTTAGATGTTGAAGATTTCATGGAAGATCCAAGACACCAGTTTTCCGGCGAAATTAGGTCCCTTTCGATCACAAATATAAAAGACGGTGATTACGAATCAGTGCCGTACAAAATTTTTCATATCATCCCGGAACAAATAATCTCAACCATGCCTTATTGCAGGGAAAACATCACTAAGTGTGATACTGAGATCAGTTTATCAGGTACCTGACTGACCTCTTTGAGCTGTTCGGTTAATACGGTTATCTCATTTTCTAGATTGCCGATTTTGGTGGCAATTTCAGGTGTCAGGAGTGGGACAGTGCTTTTAATTTCAGCAGCCTTCGTTAGCCGGTTCGTGTTATTTTCCATGTATTCTCTAACAAACAAATTTGCATTTTGGTCAGGAGAATCTGAAAAGTTTTGTAAACCGAGCTTAGCAGTACTCGGCTTACGGTTTGCTACCTGACGATTGTTGACAGCTGGTTTCCTCGACATCATAAACAACGAAATCAGATGACAAATCTAACCTCGAAGATCAGCTATAAAAACAGAAAGATGTAAGAAGAAATAAATTCTGAATTACAGGATCTGGATGGAACAAAACGTGGCCCTACTCTGACAAAGAATTCCTACGACAGACAAAATACAACCGTTCGGCTCCCCTTTGTGTGCTCCATCCAAATCTGGAAAAGCTTTAGAAAGATACGTTACAGTTTTTGCAAAAACTGTGTAAATCCTTGTCAACCATCGAACGCAGTCAATCTTAAGCACAAAAACTTTATCCTTTCGAAACCGAAACTGCTAATTTGTCTTATTTGCAAGGTAACTCTGAGGGCCCTCTAACAATCTGAATTCATCTCATTCAGCTTCTGTACAAGACAGTTATTGGGAAAAACGACACTACTCATAAGGTTACAACTGCATTGTTTACAATCCGACTGCTACCAACTCCACTTGAAACCCACCCAAATCTCGCATTCACTGAGACCAGATCTAGTAGTACACGTGCACGACCCCTATGTCCACCTAAGTATTATGTTGGTAATAAAGGTATTTCAGATTTGACATTTTTAACAACTGTGTTTTGAATAATATTTAGTAAGTTGCTTTGACCTTGTTTATCATTTTGAAGCCTGTTTTGGGTTTTATCAAGCAATAGGGCTATTTTTTCTCAGAAACACGCTTTTACATGTTTACAGAACTTTTAATGCAACAGGGACAGAAAATAAATGTGCACGCTTTTCTTGTTCTAATTTAAACTTGGTCGAAATGCAGCGAAAACAATCCATTACATCAACAGTGTGTTTGGTGCTAGAACCCCTAATAACCGTGCTGTACAATGGTGGATTCCAAAATTTTCTTAAAGGTTACGAGTAGTTCGAAGATGAAGGGCTTTTTGACGGTCAATGGAAGTGAACAAGGGTAAGTAGACCTTAGTTAGAGTGGATACGAGCAAAAGTATTGGCGATCTTGCTGATGACTGAATAGTTTTGCATGTATCAGTTTTAAAAGATTTACGAAAGATTGGAATGTCTAAAAGCGTGTTACGTAGGTGCAGCCCAAATTAGATGAAAATCAAAGGACTAGTCCTTTGGTGGTATCGCCTGCCCTTCTTCCGCGCAATAAAACGGATCAGTTTCTCGACCGGATTGCAACTCGTAAACAAAAGCGAATCCTTTTCGACAGTTCACGACGATCCATTAGTAGTTGCATCTCCAACAACCAACACAACACTTCCCAAAACGGAAATTGCACCCAAAAGGATTTTGATGATTGTTTAGTGATCTGCGGCTTGTCTGATCCAACGCATGTTGCTGAGTCCAGGAGCCGGGAAGTATTGTCAACAAATGGTGGAAATGGACCGGAAATTTTAGCAAAGTTGCCCTGCACTGTTTAACAGAAAGGAATCCATTCTTCTTCATGATAACGCTGTGCCGCACCTTGTACAAAAACCCTGTAGAAGCTGCACGAGTTTGGCTAGGAAACTTTGCCTCAACCACCATACTTCCCCGACATCTCATCTACTGATGACTACTTTTTAAGCACCTGGATATCCTTTTTCGAGAAAAAGGTATTAAAACCCAAGGAGATGCAGAAAGCGAGTTCAACGATTCCCTCGTCAACGGAACTCCTGAAGTTTATTTATCCGGGATAAATAAACTTGGTACCTATTGGAAAAGTTTATCAACAAAATTACCTTAATTTCCAATGAAAATGCTACGTCTGAGCCAAGAGATGCGCATGCACAGTTTAAGATGAAAGCGGCAACAACTTTATTACCAACCTATTAGTAAACTCCTTGTGAATTCATTTTGTCACATGATGGCTCATGGTGTCATTTACTTCAGACGTGTTCGTTAATTGACTTCTCTAAACAGCGGCGCAACAATGCAAAAATAAACTCCTTTTCTGACCTGGCAAAAGCCAGATTGTGTGTACGAATAGAGCCATCAATTTTTAATAGATGAGTTCACGCACTTCCGGGAGCACAAAGTAACTCACCGTATCTTCCAAACTTTGAGAAATGATTGCATATAGCTAGAGCCACGTTGCACTTTTGTATTTCCATTGAGTTTCCTCAATATGATCACTCACCTCCTTAGTAGCAGTTGAATGTCGCTCACTTTCAAGATGACACGACACGACTGGTTTTCTTTCTTACTAGCTCCTCAGGTGCGTATTGAAGACCGAAGCTCGAACACGGGAGCTATGAAGAAACAGTAGTCATCGCCATCACACACATACACACACAACTCTGTGGGCCAAGCCTCTCGTCTCGGTTGCTAAATCACTGTTTTGCTTGGGTCACATGTTGTGGATGAGGATTTCACCATGATCAAACTAAGACTGAGCATCGATATCTATCTACACAGCCGGCACTTAATCCGCAGCAACAGAATATGATCGTAGTTTTCTAACATGCCAGTGCTACTTATTGTCTATGTACAAATGCTGCAGGGAATTACAGTAGAAGCAGTGTAACCTCTGCCTAATTGCGCATGAACTGTCACTGGTATTTAACTTCCAGAGAAAGTATATAATTCTCCACTCTAAACATCAAGGCTTGTTTTTAAAGTAAGTTTTCATTTTTAAACGAGGTTGGGTCAAAGCAAAACAATTTCTCCGACAAATGATCATTCCTAACCAAATTGTTCCAATTGGCAACCTTTCCTCCTGCGTCCTGTGCTGTTTCTGCTCAAATGGATACAGCCTTAACCTTTTTATTGGTGTGGTCAGAAATGGAAGCAGAACGAAATGTAATTTGTCAATGGATACTGGCGTCAATTTTCTCCCAATGGTTTGGCTTGAGTATAACTAGAGGAAACTTTTGTAAAAGAACATAATATCAGGGAGGACGTAGCGGCCGTCTCCAATTCAGTGTCAGTTTAAAGTGGCACTCAGGCTTCGTAATTGACAAAAGTGCCACCTAGGGTCCGAACTGCAGTGTTAGTTGGCGGAAAGCCGTGACATATTCCACAATAGCTTGTTAAAATTTCAACTGTAATTTCATTTTGTGATCGGCCATCATCAGCATCAGTACACGTTAGCTAACAGTGAGAAACACACCAGCTAATGTGCCGCGACACAAAAAGATAATGGAATAAAAATTACACTACAAATTATATTACAAAGTATATGGTGTTAACTATTATCGTAAGTGTTTTGCATGAGATCGGGATTGGAGGAGAAACCTAAAGGGAGGGTATGGACAAAGAAACTCACAACACCAACGCAATTGGGGCCGGCTCTTCGCCATATCTGCAGTTGTGTCCAACCAAACGTGTTCATGCTCTTTAGGACCCCAGACCGGCAGTTGGAATACACCGATCGACGACGTTTTCAAGGTGAAGGTTTTTATTCCTTTCGACCAAGTCATCGCTTGAGCTACAATCCTCCTCTTCCAACTGCACGCCTGGGGTGCAAACAATACACCTCGCGGGAGTCAGTGTGCTGGCATGCGCAACACGTGTCCAGGGCATCGGAGCCTGGTGCGTGATATACTGGTGCTGAGCGGTTCACTCGCTATTCCTGCACCAAATACACGACGTCGAACACGCTCACTGCTCACGCGGTGCTCCCACCAGACATGAGCTAAGCTGCGAAGGTAGCGATGACCAAATTTGATGAGCCTCTTTATGTCTGTCGACCTGATGCGCCAGGTTTCGCAAACATATAGGAAGGTTGAACGGACGGCTGATTTATAAGCTCTATTCTTCAGGGCAAGAGTAATGCCGCGGCTGCGCCACAAGTGGCGGAGATTGGCAAAAGCACCTCGAACATTTGCTATACGGTTCGTAACCTCATCTTCGATCCCAAGGGCGCTAATATAGCTACCAAGGTACTGGAATTCCTGAAGGACTTCTAGCTGATCAGCACCAAGCGTTAGCGCATGGGTGCATCCCTGCCAATGTTCGAGAATTACATTGCATTTCGATGGAGCAAAGCATAGCCTAAAATGATAGACAGCCAGTACTAATCGGTTCAACGCTGCTTGGCATGTTTGGTCGCTGTCACAGATTAGGGCAAAATCGGTAGCATCCTCCAAGTCATGAACTCGCTCACCATGAAGTAGCTCCACATCTTCTAGGTCGTGTCCAGCGAACGCTGTTTCCATGACTTCATCAATAGCGAAGTTAAGTTGAAAACGTGACAGCGTGCAAACTTGTCTCACACTACTGGTGATACTGAAGGGTGGCGACAGTTTGCCATGCACTTTCACGCTGACCGAAGTATGTGCGTACAACGCTCTGATAATGTTTACGCATTTATCAGGCATACTTTTCTTCAACAGACAGTCCCAAAGATCGAAGGAATCGAAGGCACCTTTTATGTCAAGAAACTAGACAATAGTGGGTCGCCAATAAACATGGCAATGCTCCAACAATTGAAGCATAGTGAATATGTGATCGATGCAGCCCCGACCATGACGAAACCCTGCATGCGCTCCACACATCAGGCATTCACGAGTGCCAGTCAGTCTCTAGAGAACGACAGACTCAAGCAATTTGGAGGCAATTGAGCTCCTTCTGATCCCTCTATGTTCGCCATATTCTGAACGAGAGCCTGCCAAGAAAATTAAGACAATGTCGGAGCGGCTCCAGTCTGTCGGAACCGTCTCCTGCTCCCAGTTTCACTAGCAGCTGTTGTAAATCATCTACTAGAGCAGGTCTCCCGAATCTGAAGAGGGATAGAGGAAGTCTATCTGGCTCTGCGGCCTTATGCAATTTAGACAGCTTGATCTCACCTTCGATTCCTGCGTGTGAGGGCAGATCGAAGGAGAGGGCCCATGGAGAAGTGCACTCAATGACCGAAAACGAAAGCGATAACTCAGGACGGTTAAATTACCATGCAAAGTGTTCGGCCCAACCACCCAAGCGTTTTGATAGGCTGCGGATGGCCTGTCCACTGACGTCGTGTATGGTCTCGCAAACACCAGGTCTCCTACTGCCTGTTTCCAGTATCAGACGGAATCAAGTCCCATGATTACCAATGGTAGCGGCTATTTCCATCTCCGAGGCACGATGAGACCATCAGGCCTCGCAGTCTTTCTTCAGGCTAGCAAGCAGCCTTGCCCGGAGAGTTTTGCGACTTTCGTTGGATTCGCTTCTAGCCGAAATACGTCGGCGAGCGTCCATAAGTTCCAGAGACTGTGTACAGACTCAATGTCCAGATTGGCAATTTGATTTGCCACATGAAGACATGCCTGCTGATAATAACTTTTGATAAATATGCATCCAATGATCTTTCACTGTGTGCAGTGGGTGCTTATTCAGCCCGGATGTCAGCGCACTTTGATACTCATTCAGAACACCTGGCTTCGCCAGCTGACTGGTGTCAATCCGTTGACATCGACATTGCGGACGTCCACCGAAACGCACCCGCAGGTCAGCACACATCAGAGCGTGGTCAGAGTCCACGCTCGTGCTTTAAATCGAGCGACAGTTTTGGACGCAGCCAATCCGGTGGTAACTAATCGCGATATGATCAATTTATGTCCATGATCGGTAGACCCATAGACATTCTATTGTTTTCAGAGTAGTTGAAATACTTGCGAAAGGACATCTATGGATATAACACTTTTGTCATTTTTCATACAGTTTGCTGCAATCAACATCTATACATGGAGTACTGCATAACGCCCAGCGTGATTCCCATGTCGGCGGAACGACATTTTAAGCTCTCCTTCTGTCAGTGGACATAAGAAGGCAGATTTAGTTCGCATTAGACATCTAATCACGAACCTGTAGTACGACTGAGCCTGAAAGCGTTGTACCCCAAAGCACAACAAACAGAAACTAATCATGGTTATCACTGTCCAATTTTACCGTAAACAATTGGTTTTTGGACTGTTGGTGGAGCGAGCGTGTTTGCATTTGATCCGGAGTACACAACCTGAGGAACTGCTAAATCCTCTGCCCATCAATTGGTATTTCAACAGCAAGAGCTTTGCTGGCTGTTGGCATGGCTGTTAACATAAAAGCAACAAATTCTGAAGGCATGATACTCTGTATTTATGTGCTGGGGTAGACATCGAAAGAGGGAGTCAGGCGATGTAGTCCAGACGAACATAGTAGTTTGTTTCTGTCCAACCCTTGCTATGGGCACATTTTCGCATGCGGACCCGTTGAAAACTTTTCGACTGGTGACCGACTCCTCCAATTGCCACTGGTGCTACTTTTTTATTAACATCATTATTGCTATATGAGATATAGCCATAGTGAAATTAATGTGGATTGTCCTTGTACCTCTGAAAGACTAAAAAGTAACTCAGTATCCGACGGCTACCTATCACATTTACTTTTGTCAACCAGAATAAGAAACAATTCTGTTCGGTTCAAAAACATGGAAGCAAAAGTTCTCATAATTTCAATACTAAGCCGAGAACACTCTTTGGTGTTTTGCGTCCCGTTGCTGTAAGCTCTGTGTATACGTTTGTTTCCCAGGCCGCAATTGCAAATACGACAAGATAAATAACATCGATACTACGTTATCAGTTTTTGCTTTCGTCAACAAAATATGAGTGGATAAGGCACCAAACGCTTGATTTTCGTTAACTGCACTCATAAAACTAATCTTGCACTGAGTTTGGGGATACGGGATTCATTCAGATAACTCGTGCACGTCAATTTTACTATCGATTCCCTGCTTTCGAATTCAGTGCTTAAGTCTAACGCCTAATACCGCTGATGTTCAATGCTTACCGGCTTGTTTAGTTACATACTTGTTAAGCCAGTCACACGAAGGCGTACTGTTGGAGATTTTATTCAAAAAGTCCTTTCTCAGGATATCACTGAGCACTCGGAATTTCACTAAGCAGATCACTAGCTTGTGCAACTGTTCTTAGCTGTGCACTTTATATGCCTCTATGATGTGCTTGCTGTCAGCGCTGACCTATCCTCGTCCGGTGACGAGTCCACATAAGGTTCTGTAACAATGTTCGATTATATTTTCATAACATTACTTTAGTATCACGATTCACCTCAGAAAGCTGCTGTCACAATTTCCGGCTTCTGTGGGTAATTTTCTTCTTAATACGAGTAATTTAATCCCATGACTACTGCGGGCTGTCTGCAGAATGTAAGTGATCGACCACAAGTTGTGTGGGTGAATGGGCAACTATTCCGCTGCTGCGCAGGAAGCTGGACAACGGCTGCAGTTCACTTGGTCGTGATTGGCTATGATAAGCTAATCGAGCGCCCATACATGCCTGCATGTGGTGTCTACCCCACCATCATGGGTCTGTCCAACTAGGGAGTTAAAGGAACCCAGGCTGGGCTGCTGCACACATTATAATCCGTCGCTTACTTTGCGCCGTTCTTCCATTGATTTGCATTTTATTGTGGGTTAGCACACGATAGCAGGTTTGGAAATCCCACCAACATTCACATATTTACTGGAACTACGGTAGATTTCCGTGGAGAGGCAGCAAACCAGTATGAATAGTACTTGCGGATCATCATTACTTACGTTTTCGAAATGCTAGCAGTTACTGAATGATATCGATATACAAGGAAACAAGGAAAACTTGTGCCGTCTGAGGACAGGGAAGTTACCAAAAGAAATGACAAGGTGAGTGCACACTGAAATTCTGAGCGCGAAACACAACATTTGAAGTTATTCTGATTCTGGTATGAACAGACCGCCTGCAATGGTAAGAACAGGGGTGGATTTATTGAAAGTATGAGTAGTGGTCCGTTCCAGTGGGTGAACGTGACATAATGTATCGTAAACGGCATATTGTAGTATTACAAATGACAAAGGAGATCACGCCACAGACAAGGAGTTAGTGAAGACTGACATTACAGTCAGCACTCCCGAATCGGGACGCTAAAGTCATTGTATGAGCACAGACTAAATCAGCATTTTCACTAACTTGCGTAGGTGCTTCTTCTACGCATTCCAGTGAAATTTTATTTGAACTATGTAGACTTCAAAACCTATCGAAGTTTGGGATAAGCAGGGCTCAATTACGCGGCACTAAATGTCGTGAACCCATGAAAAATTAGTATTGTACTACTTCTAAACCACCATCAGTCTGACTGCTAGATTCATTTTTCACATCGAACACAGCAGAAGATACTGCAATATTACTGCCCTACTGTTACAATCGACAGGCCGTTCAGAGTGATATTAGTGCGTGGTTTTGTATACTGATTGTTGGTATCTTAGTTCCTTACGTGTTGCACAACATGGTGATATTTGTACGGCAGTAAATTTTTGCAGATTTCAGATTTACGTTTTGCTTAGTTTCTTATTTACTTAGGTGGATTATATAAGCAGCAACTCTGATCAACTAGTGCCGTGTGGTGGGCTCATTCAGTGGTAATTGTGTGTCAAGCGCACCAATCGTTCCGCTACAAAGCCATTCCAATCATCTTTGAATTGTTCAGGTAACCGAGCGGAATTTGCTCCGAGCAACAAACCCAGTTAGATGGTATTAGCTGTGGGAGCAGTTCGGCTGCACAGTACAAACTTCAGGCCATTTAAACATTGTGCGCCTGTGAGCCGGTAACTACTATCAAATGCTGTACACATGGGAGTGGGAAGGTTGTTTAAAATGAAGGCTATTAAGAATCGATTTACGCAGTTCCCTAGGGTAAGCAGCAGTATCTTTCGAGCTCTGTAGAGTGAAGTGTTCCAGATAGATCGACGGGGCAGAAACGAAGTGCTATTAGTTAGACTGCTGGCCATCCAGGACATTAAAGCAACCGCTGGAGGTATCCGTGCCAAATGTGCATAATGTCCCACCTCACAGTTCCTTTGCTATTCGTCTGTTTGCGAAAAATATGGATAAAATAGTTATTTTCAAATAATGTTTAGGGAGTGTTACGAGCTTTTCCATATGTCCACAAACTTAACTTTATTTCGGCTTAAGAAAACGTTTAAGTAAACCGAAAAACACACCCACGGTCAGATCCTTCGTACATCGACACGCGCTGCCAGTCCCGCTTTACCAACAAGCACGTTTCACCAAGGTCACTATATAGGGGACACTTGTATGCGTAACATAAAAGCTTCTCTTCATATTGCCGTTCCTGTGAACTGATATCTGGGTCTGCCGCCATCAAATGTTCAAGATCTTGGTCTGGTCACACCACATGGGTTATCGCCACCGAATCGCTGAGGCTTCGGCAAACAGCAGTAGGCGAACAGTGTTCTGTCTGTTTAGTATTCTGAATGAGTCCTGGGGGATTTGGTACGTTGGGTAGTCGTTTATTTACAAACCCATCAAACTAGTGTACTTCCCTGTTCGAGATATATTGTGTGCACCACTCCGGTGGTGACATTTTCCTTGTAGGTTTTCTCCGTGTACGCATTCTTTCCCGTACGAATTTTTCTGTGTACCCTCTTTTCCGTGTACGAAATCTTCTGTGTATGCTTTTTTCGGTACACCCTTTTTTCGTCTACACTTTCATCATGGAACCTCAAACGACAGCAATATTTGTATCTGGGCGAACAGTCCATGTTAGTTAATCGGCCCAGTTGCATACTTACTCATTATCACAAGGTAACTAGTGATGTGAACCATCGTCCTTGTATTCGTTAAAACGCCTTTGTGGGCACGCAAACGGATAACAATACCAGCGCGAATCAGACATGAACATGCGTGAATGATAATGAAGTAGGGCGAGCTCAGATAACATCCGGTTTAGTTGTGCGCTCTAAGGCTACTCGTTTCGAAGACTCACTATACCAGCATTCTTATTACCGTCAGCTGCGTTTAGCTGTCACTCAGATTGCAGTACGGACAATGGAGCTGTGTGAATTTAAAACTTTCTGGTTGGTAGACGATGTCAACTTAGTACTCCACAACTGGTTTCATGCTGTTTGATGTTTTCTTTTAACAAAATGAGTGCGCTGAAAAATGAACCAGTGACTATCTAGTTACCGGAGGACTGTTCTTCCAGTAATCTCTCATTCGCTGTTAGTAGCAAGAGTCGCAACGAACAAAGATTCAGAATTAGGTTTTGGAGCTCCTGTACTATACACTGAATTGTAAACTACAATATCGTCTGTGAATCTCTATTTAAATGATAGTGAACGTCGTTCATTCTGTTTGTCTTGGTTACAAATAGAAAAAGTATTATGCTATGGTAGTCGGAGAACATAGTAGTAAATCTTCTGGTACCAGACACCACAGGCCTCTATTTCATATGTTGCCTTCTGCGCAGTACAAAGATATTGAGGGGTGTGTTGGTGGTTACCTTCATTGTTAAGTTTAACCACTACGCTGTATCATTTTCTACTATTCTCGGTAGTTCTGTGGGTCTAGGTATTTATTTGCTAGGTTCAGAGACGAGTTGCAGAAGCAGATTGAATGCGCCAGTCCGACTTGCAATATCCCCACATCGTTGTAGTCACCATGTGGAATACTTTGAAGCTGTTTGCTTGACAACAGTCGTCCGATTCATGTTAATATATAGAAAGTACAGGGACGTGTTCACTGGCGTAGGCCTGCTGATTATGTCTACAACGTGGCTACTCACAACAGCTTTCAATAGTTGAGCCGCTAAAAGCTTACTTTGCAAGCTTGGCACTAGTTTCTTACAGACAAATCTGGTTTACTCATTCATACTGCAACTGAGGATGATACGCATACTCATCCACTACCAGTACTGTGTTCACAAATCTAGGAGAATACTACTCCCTAAAGGCATAGAGCACATACACACTTCATGACCTCGCTAACTTCAACGTGAGATTCATCCTAGAACGGTTTGCGGTCTAGCTACCTCTATGTGTACTTTTGGCGCGTCTTTTTCTTAATGTTACACGATTGGGTGAGTAGCAGCTGCAGAGTTAGGCGCTTGTGAAGTGTCCCTCCATCGTATGGGTATTACTTCAGTTGTGAAGGACAAACACCGGCGTTTCGACCTTCTGGGTCTCGTCAGTGGTACGCCTCCCAGCGGACCCCTGCTTGGTTCCTCTCACATGACTTCTGGATGCCAGCAGCAGCAGCAGCAGCAGCAGTAATATATAAAACATCTGTCCGTATAGTATTCAAGTCCTCGTGCCGTGCCGGGGCGCTACTCGGAAAGTCTTAGCTCGTGAGGCTACCCACCGTCCTCTGCACAGTTCGTAACTGGCATGGCAGTGCAAGCTGACTTGGGCAATATCATAGGTAACTGTCAATCACGCAGTCCCGCGGCTGTCACCCACGGCGAAGTGGCGCTAGCTGCTGGCATTCAGAAGTCATGGGGACTGAACTCGGCAAGGGTCCGCTGGGAGGCGCACCAGTGACGAGACCCAGAATGTTGAAACGCCGGCGTCTGGTGCTTTTCCAGACTAGCCTAAGCTTGCTGATTGAGCGTGGCAATGATGAATTAGCTGACTTGTAACTATTATTTGCATACCACTTTTTTCTATTCCACTTGGTGCATACTAAATATGGATTATGCGTGCATAGATTGTTGACTAGCCCTCCACAAGGGCAAGTCTGCTATGCCCTTTAGATGGCACAGTGTCAAGGAATATGGATAACCGAGATTTTAAGGGAAGCTTGGTGAAGTAGCAAATCATATCAAGTGATTTGTACTGTCCAAATCATTTTCAAAAGGTACTTACTTTCTTGTTTTCCTCGAGGCAATGCTTCAGATTCGATTGACTAAACTCTGTACGCATTATCTTGCATGTTTCACCGTTCTATTGGGTTGGGTGGATGAAAACTGTAGCATCGGTTTGAATGGATGTTTGTGCAGATTGTGTAGGCAATGGGACCGCGGGAGCATCCTACGTCCCACACAAATGCAGCTTACTTCTAATTTGCTACATCCGCTGCGTTTTCGTCTGCACATTTAGCCTGTTGGCAAAAGGCAGATGACCACTTTTCAGAATGGAAAGCGAGGTACATAAACCTACCGTGGCTCGCTTATGGCAAACGCTGGTCAATTACGATTATTGTCTCCACCATCCAATAGCCCACCGGCGGGTGCTGCGTCGAAAATTAGTGCTCGCAAGATATACGCGGACGTTTTCACACAAATGAAGTAACCGAGCTACCTTATCATCACGGGAGCCTATACCGTGTTAGCGTGTAGATGGAGTTCATCAGTGGATAATTTTCCAATTTGTGTGTTCAGACCCCCTGCCGACACAACAGTGTCCGTGCTGCTTCTATGGCGTGGGAGCTAGATCAGTTGGCGGTTGAAGTCGTTTTTTACCGAATCATCGCTAGTGTTTGTGGGCGTGAAGGCAGCGATGACGAATAGACATCTATTAGTCCGCGCGACTTTGAAGCTTTGAACCAGCCAGCCAATCGGACCGCACACATCCGGCTACTGATTGGGATCCGATCAACCAGAGCAGCTTCAGCCCGGGGGCTCATGCCAAGGCCAACACCAGCTTTGCCGGTGCTCGAAGCTGCATCGTCACCGGATAGGCGCAATGATAAAATACTGCTAATGTCACCTGAAAGGGATCGGAGAGTGAGCATAGAGCTCGAGTCTTGCAGACAGGGCTCCGATAAGCAGCAGACATCGGTCGAGAGGATCTCTAATGTTCGAGCAAGTGCTGCCTGTTGACCGATCTGCAGCAGTGTGGGAACATTGAGGCATACAAATCTTAGGGAGGATCGAAGGCTCCAAATGGATGATGATGAACTGGGGTGGACCGCTTGTTTGGACATGGGCTTGTTGACAGGACAGGAGTGGCGCTTTTCGTTTGCATATAAACGGAAACTAGAAGATAAACGCCTAGCAAATTATGTTGGCGAGTCCAAGGTTGCGCGGTTGAAAACTGTGGGGATAAAAGGAAACTTTGAACGAAATCATAAAGTTGAAAAAGCGTAAGATTGTGAATAAGAAGATGGGAAGTTTTGCGCAGTAGCATCCATACCCCTACCCACCCTGCTTGATGCAGCAGATTAGCCGCAGTTTATTATCCTCTGCGACGGCCAGAGTATCAACAAACTGTTTGCAGAGAAGTTCATTGTATTGTGTGTGCAGGATACTGCTAGGTTGCCGAGGCCTAGACTGGAGAACGATTAGCGATCTCAACCAAAGTCTTTGGTTCAAATCTTGATCGCAAGGCAGCGGGTTTGTCAGTAGGTTACAAGGGGTCCGTTTTAAGGAATAAGGAGCCACCCCTATTCCAAACTTCAACGTGGAGGACCAGGAGGCTGAGTTTGTCTGAGCTCTAACCATTGGCCAATCTGGTATGAGTGGCTTTGAAGGTGATAACAAGCACCACCAAGCAGAACTCAATAGGATTCTGAGGCACGCAAACCATCGCACCACGGTAAGCTCCAGCCTCATTGCGGTGGGTCGGTTACCCGTTGGTAAATTTAACTCCTTGATTAGCCAAGTGCCATTTACGTATGTTTACGCCGGTTTAAGCCAACTGGCTTGCAATTCTCGACATCTTTTCTTGTTCATAAATAATCCCCATTTGAGTCAGAAGTAAGTAAGTGCGCGAAGAATATTCTTTTCGATAATTCTCATCCGGCGAGTACAAATATGAAGCAAAGCGTTTGGAGAGAATAAAGCCCGTAGAGGCCTGTACAGAGAGCAATCAACACATTAACTGGGCAATATGAAATCATTGATTTATCTTTTCTTGTGTTTTAAAGACTATTAAAACACTAAGCCCACGCTGTCATCCAGTTGGCTAACGCAATGAAGCGCGATTTCTCGCGTGATAAGGTTTTAGTACATAGTAAATTTTAAAATGAATTTTGCTGTTTTGAAACTTCGGTACCGCTGCAAAACGTATCGATCCGATTTTCTGGTTGGTAATAATAGTGAGTATTAAAGCACGAAACTAACGGTTAAGTGACTACTTCCGTATTCATGTTACAATTTATGCCACAGAATTAGTATGATCATGTGGTATACTTGAACTCAACACAATTTCAACATAACTGCCACTAATGTGTTTGCGTCTTGATTTTTACTAATATGCTCAAGGAGAAGAGCGAATATAAGTGGCAAGGTATAATTCATTTGGTAAAATCTTTTACAACTAAATTTTTGTAAATTTTACATTTGTCTCTTTTCAAATTCCGGCATTTACTTGCTACCAGTATTTCCAATGAATCCGCTAACAAATTAACTGATGTCTTTGCTTCGGCTGATAAGGAAAGATTCGTAGAATATTCACAATGTTTGTGGGAAACTCAAGGACTGAATCTTTGTGTACAGATAAGCATCTTAACAAAATTTTGAGGGCTGGCTCTGTGATTCGGAAAATACACCCACATTACACGTGGAATATTTTTTCTCACACAGCTGGGAGCACTGACAATTTCATCAGACACGCCTGCTTGTCGCGCGCTGTTGTCTTTCACATGAACCTTTCGTCTGTTCGTCCAACTGATGTTCTGCTCACGGTGGCTTACTTGTTCAACTATGAATGGAAATCATTCCGCTGAGTAGCCACAACTCCGTTGCAGCTGAAATTGGTGATCGAACTGAACCCAGTCCGTGACTCACTACCGTTTCCCTATAAATTCACTATTTGTGGAATAAAATGTAACCTCCACAATAGATTCTTGCGTTGCGATAATTAATGATTTATTTTCAAATCTGGTAAGATGGTTTCGTACTTTTGAAACAGTGCTGCTGGTGTGGTTATAACTAGCAGTTAAATTGAAAGTCGTAGACTACTAAGCATTAAGTCAAAATATGGAATAGTTAGACGAATTTTTCGGGAACGACGGTACTGAGCGATCACACCAGAATGACTTTGGAAAATTGGTCACAAAGTAATGAAATATGGTGCCGTCAGCTAAACACCTTGCGTACCGTAAAGGAACAAGTGCCAGCTTAAAATGACTGAAGCTATACCAAAGATGCACATGTTCATCAAGCCTCTGTTCTTATGATTTGCTCGTAAACAATTTTCCCCTATTTTCAAGGATCCCTATTCTTCCTTAAGGTTTCACCTTTACAAGCATACATTCTTGACTGTAACGTAACTCGAAATCAGGGTGTTTTGATGAGACGTTTTCGCTAGCGTACCTTCCAGCAGTAATTCTGTTTATGTATCCGTATCAAAATGAACAGTCGACTCAGCAGTATCTGCATATATAACACCAACCGTGATAGTAACTAAAATATGAATTGTGAATTCTTCGATGCAAAACACTATTATATAGCAGGGAGGGATCAGAAAGTACTACAATCATTTCCTGTTATCTCATAAAAAGCAAAAACCACGAGTAAAAATCTCTTGTTTGTTCGGGTCACATAAACTAATCAAAATCACGTTTCCAGAGATCTCTTTTCGGTAACTCACATCAGGCAAATACGTTCACAAGGATAACTGAGGTACGCATAAGCTAATGAAAGCCGAAACGAAAGTCGAAGGAGTCTGAATTTATTCGGAAGGCAGTTACATTGATCGGTCCAAGTGGTGGAGCCTGTGTTGTCGATGCAAACTGACCTTATTTGACCCCACTTGACACAATTCGCTGACCAGTTCCCGAAACAAATTGGGTCAGCCGAGAAGTGATACCACCTTTGTTCTCATTAATGTTCCATGCGGATGGTTCTTTATCACGGCCACGGCAGCGTGAGAGATTACAGTAGCATCTTCTGCCTGTAAACCTCCGGTTGCGTTCAATTGATGGCTATCGATTCCGCAATCTTAAGGTGTCTCTTAGTCCCCGTAGGATACCAATTTGACACGGTATAGTAAAAGTTGAAAGGATCATTGGTCAGAATTTTGTAACCACTTTGAGCCAGATGTTCAAGGATGGAACTTCTAGTACATCCGGCAGTGTTTTTCGTAGAAATCCGGGACAGTGCTCAGCTATCGCTATTGTCGAACGCCTGGTCGTATGTCCGGAGGGTCTTCCAGAGGGATTCTCGGATTTGGCAATACACGCAATTTCTGGGTTCGTGCCTCTGAGGTATAAACTTAACTTAGTCCGCTGCATGTATTTCCGAGCCTCCAAAATTTGCAGCCCGGAGATGTTAGCAGATGAGAAAGAACACATATTTAAAACGCTGCTCTCAAACAGTTATTCCTTCTTTTTTATCAAAAAGCGCGCTATTGTTCGTGAACGCAGTGCATCTGTCATCACAGTTCCGTAAAGGATGTATTTCTCACAATTCCGTTCAGAGGTGACATCTCTTTTGATCTACTAAACAGATGACTTTCCGCTGCATGGACAGGAACCTAGCCGGAAATCCCCACGTTCTTGATGAGACCACTCCATTTAATACTCAGTGCCTCAAAGACAGGTTACTGGCCAAGCCCGAATCGTACATGGTATATCAGTTTACTTCCATCTGTTGTGCTAAGTACCTCGGACATACTACCAGGCGTTCGACAATAGCGATAGCTGAGCACTGTCCCGGATTTCTACGAAAAACACTGCCGGATGTACTAGAAGTTCCATCCTTGAACATCTGGCTCAAAGTGGTTACAAAATTCTGACCAATGATCCTTTCAACTTTTACTATACCGTGTCAAATTGGTATCCTACGGGGACTAAGAGACACCTTAAGATTGCGGAATCGATAGCCATCAACTTAACGCAACCGGAGCTTTACAGGCAGAAGATGCTACTGTAATCTCTCACGCTGCCGTGGCCGTGATAAAGAACCATCCGCATGGAACATTAATGAGAACAAAGGTGGTATCACTTCTCGGCTGACCCAATTTGTTTCGGGAACTGGTCAGCGAATTGTGTCAAGTGGGGTCAAATAAGGTCAGTTTGCATCGACAACACAGGCTCCACCACTTGGACCGATCAATGTAACTGCCTTCCGAATAAATTCAAACTCCTTCGACTTTCGTTTCGGCTTTCATTAGCTTATGCGTACCTCAGTTATCCTTGTGAACGTATTTGCCTGATGTGAGTTACCGAAAAGAGATCTCTTTAAACGCGTTTTCTTAAATTTCTATGGACATTAACTACTAGTAATAAAAATCACTTGCTGGTTTTCCTACGGTAGATGAACTAGGGTACTACACAAATAATGAGTTTCATAATGATTACG
Source organism: Dicrocoelium dendriticum (assembly GCA_944474145.2). Taxonomy (NCBI): domain Eukaryota; kingdom Metazoa; phylum Platyhelminthes; class Trematoda; order Plagiorchiida; family Dicrocoeliidae; genus Dicrocoelium; species Dicrocoelium dendriticum. The sequence continues at coordinate 52,916,854 of OX104068.1, read as the reverse complement.
TCCAAAACCAGGAGCGGTTGCGCTCACGCTTCCATGTATCCCGGCACTCCGAATTACCAACTACCCATTGGCGCAACTTACTTTGCCGGTGTCGGCAGACGTGAGATGAGACACAGAGGCGGGGTCTTTGTGTCTACGATCGCAAGACGCACCAAGGTAACCGAGCTATCCGGCAGTGAGAAGTTAGTTTTAGTCAAACGGCGAAACCGCAGTGGACAATTCCTGATCCGATCGGCTGCTAGTCGGTTTTCACGCAGGTGAACAAACCAACAAAATAAATCGCTGCAAAATGGCTAGTGGCTCGCTGTTCATGAATTTGATAAGAACAACATGGCCTGTGCAATGTCCGATGGGCGCCGGTTGCTACCGCAGTACGTGGCAAAAGACAATCGCGACAAAAGCTGTTATGACCTCATGACCGGATTCTAACAAACCCGGAAGCTTTCATTAGGCTGCTTTCGCTGCTAAGGGAATAATAATTCCTGGAGCACTTTCTTAGCTTACAATATCGTTCCTTTAACCGTTTCGACCGCGTGTGTGTTACAGCTGAAAATTCACCCTTTATAGGTGCATAAAGGCAAATGCTTGACTTGACAATGATGTTTGATTGCAGTCTGACCCAACACACTGATGGCACCATTAGACAGCACACCAATTTAATCATGAATACAACTATTGTCCTCAAGTCATATAATTACTTGTTGTACAGAATGATCATGCCTTCTCTCTCGTGTGCAATCGAACGTATATATATATATATATTCATCTCTTCTCGCAGCTGGATGGCTCGGTTCCCTTGGTGGGCCCTGCAATCGTATACACACAGGCTCCGCCTCTGTGTCCCATCTCACCTTTGCTGACACGTTCGGTAAAGCAAGTTGCGCCATTACGCATTTGGCAATTCGGCGTGCCGGGGTACGTCGGCACGTGAGCGCAGCCGCTCCTTGTTTCTGGTGTGATTACTAAAGCACACTGTATATGACAGATGTTCGGTCCTGGAATATACTGCAATAAAGGGTCTAGGCGCCAAACGGTTATATGCAGCTGTTCATTTAGCTTGAATACATGCCTTTTTCATAATTTTGTCAGGCGTATCGATACAATTCCCGGAAGCGTCATCCAGAGATTGTGATGTTACTGGCATATTTCCGGCGTTTTGAACGGTCAACTGTACATTAGTCTCAAGCTTGAATTTATACATGTTTCGATATCTTTTGGGTGTCTGTTCCAAATCTTTGAGTAATGGGTGAAAGAGTATCGTACTCTGGTTCTAGTAGCGAACTACATAAGCATGACCCTCGTCTTATGGTAGCCCATCGGTCATCTAGCTTTCCAAGTCATGTGAACACCGTTACTGGAAATATACACGTGTTTTATCCCTGTAAAGAAGATGCAGATTTAGCTTCATTTTACAAGTCCACGCTGGTTCATGTCCAATCTTATTGCACCGCTCTCCTTATGCCATTTTAAGGAATACACGCATAGCCTATTCTTAAACGGTCGCTGGTCCCACTGAAAATCGTGCTCACTAGAATTTTTCAGATTGCACTGGACACATGAACAGTATTTAACGCTCCATAATACATAGGCTGTGTGGAACCGGATGTGAGATAAGGATGAGATAATGACGGTATATGTATTCAATGGTCATCATAGCCTTCAGGACTTAAAAATCGCGGAACATTGCATGCCCAAGTCGCAAACTGCTCTACATTACGCGAATGACGGTACTTGGCATTACTATGATAGTACATTATACTCGTCCATAAAAAATGATATCTGCAATGGGTGGCACCAGGGTTCAAGTATAGAGAAGTTCTCCTAGATGGGCAGTACGGCGGGCTGGATATTTGCACTTACTTTTGAGTAGACGAGTTTAATGTAATCAGCAAACAGAAAAGCAGCTCCGTGCCTTATTCTCTGAAATATATCATTTATGTAGATCATAAAAGAAGTGGATCAAGAACACTTCCTTAAATTTCTCTACTGGTGACAGCTTTTCCTTTAGAGAAATGGTCACCAATGTGCACTAACTGCTGTCTACTTAATAAATAGAAGGAAGACCAAGAAAACATTAAGTGCGCAATGATTGTTGTCTTCAGCCATTTGAATCGTCTCTGCAGCGGCTCTTTATTAAATACTTTTTCATGTCCAAGAGGAAAAGCATATCCTTTATTAAACTGATTATAACAGTCGCTGTGTGGCACGTTGTGCAGGAGCGAACATATTAAAATCTTTGCTGTAACTTGCTGTTGGAGTTGGCATTGTTCATGAATATAAATAGTTCATCTTTAACTATTGTTTCCATTATTCTGTATAGATGGGTGTGTGGTTGATGTGGCGAAGTATTTTGACTTCGTGAGCGGCTCTATTAATGTGTCGCGAAATGACAACAGAAGTTTTCCATTTATTTCGCTATGCTTCAATATTAAAGTAGGCCTTAAAGATGATAAGCAAAAGCGGTGGCTAGCTGCTTCTACCGCTTTCTAATAAACATGCAGACATTCTGTTGAGGTTTTCGTGAGTTGGAGAAAATAGGCGATAGATTTGGTTAGGGATTTTTGCAATAGTGTATCCCACTGTGCATAGACTTTCACCAAATGACAAGCACATATGTACTCGATGGTTAATTAACCCCTTATTTGATAAACTACGCAGTGTAAGCTTCAAAATTTCCCCTGGTACATCGCAATATGTTACATCCGGTAGTATGACAAAATTGAAAGTTGTCTCGATACAAAAGACTCAAGCAGGAAATTGGCTAGATAGGTCAGTTATTTTGTTATGCCTGTTCAGGGCTTCACGCCCTTCTAGAATGAGAGTTACGTCATTCCGATACCTCAGTTCTTTGGAAGTCTTTGACTACTTGAGTAACACTTCAAAGTTTGCAGTTAGCCTGAATCTTCGACGAATACTAAAAAGCTTGCGTACAACCTTTGACAGCTTGTTACCGGGCATACTTTAGCGACTCTGCTGATTTGATTCATAAGCCAATTATACATATTAAACAAGGTCGTTTTTACTGTGGACATAAGGAGAGAAAGGGCCTATTCCAATTACTTGGACAATCCAGGATCTCAAAATTTCCAGTGCATGGAACTGAACAAACGACAATGTACTGAGTAGTACAAATCGGGTATGCGGAGTCTTGAACTAAATTTCGCTGTCAGGATTAGTCACAAAACTAATGAGCGTAGTATGTGCAGTTGAAAATGTAGTGAACGAATTCTAACCACATTTGTAGGAATGGTTGTAACATATCATGGGGATTGTTCGTGTTGCTTTATAAACTATGGCGTTGAAGCCCGTGTGTCTGAACCCAAGCTAAAACTATTGAATTACAGTGCTATTTAAAACTGATTGGGATAGCCACTTCTGTGGGGGTAGGGACTGGGTTTGGCTCCTTGAAAATTAAATTTCGGAAGTGAGTAAACTTTTTGTTTACTAGCTGATGGGAGTGGAATAGTAAAAACAAGTGCTTCGAGTAACTTCGCTTGTGGATGCAATTCTAAAAGGCTATTTTCCCTGCATCCTCAAACTGATGAGCTGTAGTTTGTGTAGGTTAACGACAGAGACCATTAGACAGATGTCATATTCCTTGTTGGGTATTATCCGTTTACGTGCTTCCAAACCACAAGGTGTTCGGTGGAGGCACACTAGCTTCAATCCAGATGTAGACGTAGAAAGCACTTAGTATAGTTAGACTACATGTTGGATACCGATCCGCGACTTCGGAGCAAGATTCGTTTACCGACAACCTTCTGGGCAATCGAATAGTCACAGTTAGTGTTGAACTAGGTTGCTTTTTACACACAATAGAGTAATCACAAAATAATTCAACATCCTCACCAAAATGGGTACGTAAGGTTACATGTTACGATAATAAAAGAAGATCCGGTTGTATTAAGACAGTACAATGAATCGGTGCTAACGACTATATGTCAAGATTTGCCGGTCTCACCAACGAACCAAGCAAGAAACAACGGTCAGAGGTTATGCAACAAGGTTAAGACGAGACTGTTGGGGGGTTGGGGAATTGGGCATAGACTTGGTCTGACCTGAAAAGGTGACAAAGGCGTGAATGAAGTAACAAATAATGAATCAAGCGTAAGCAAACTGGGTCCTTGGCGAGCAGGTGTGTCCATGTCGGCTGGAACTGGACGCCAAACAAGAATGTGCACCGTGTAGCAACAAACGAATACATGACAGTGATAAATAGATGTGAATCGAAAGTAGGGGAATTGCGAATCTGTTGGAGTGGATCCAACTGGTAGTTCGGGCTAGGAAATAACAAGCAACTAGTCACGGAAACCGAAGGGTGCGTGATAATGCAACACTTTCGCGTCTGTACTCGTTAGCCTCAAAAAAGGGATTCAGGGTATTTGGGGCAATAAACTTGGGAAAAACGTAAAGTAATGACGGTTGAATAAAATGTATGTCGCTATGCATTTGCAGCAGTGTGCCTTTTTTATTCATGAATAAGACTGGATGTTGGTGATACCAAATGTAGGGGCCAAACATACTAGAACATCGTCTATTTATTTACGACCATGACTCATATATGATTGTCTATCCATGACACGAGATAATACAGATTCATCCGGCCATATTTTTGAGAAATCTGGATCAAATAAACTTTTACTGTCGATAAGTTTGACCAGGTCAGTGGCTTTCTTTAAAAATCTTAAGCACTTGCCAGTGTAGACTATGGGTTTGAGAAGACAGGTTTGAGCTAGTGGCTTTGACTGCCTTTAAAATTCAATAGTTAACGCAGCTGGTGTTCTATAAACCACAATAATGCGACCACGCAAAAAGGAAACAGCACTGGAACTGCCTGATCTCGTTATCAGCGAGGAATTACTCTCAATATCACACGCTCTGTGGATTATATTTAGTTTGGGCTCGTTCGACAAGTCATAATTAGTCTGTGAAGTGTCGCCTGATGGAAGATTTCCAATGATAATCGTAGCAGTGAGCAGTACTATCTCTTCATCAACCGGCACAGTACTTTCTAATTTGCCACAAGCAGTGGAAAGGAGTAGGATTGCACTCACAATCACAGAAATATGGAATGTGTTTACTAACTTACTAATATGCTGAGGTAATTTTTGAGTCATGTCTACATTACCTATATATAGAGCCTACTGTAATTCCCCATCGCTCTTGAGATTTTATTGGCATGCTTCATAACATATTGCTGCCGGTTACCAATGAGGCAGAAACGCAATGCTGTTGAAATCCTTATTCGTAGGGAGCATTATAATAATATGCCCTAATCAATATTTTGTGCCATAATATTCGTTGGACTTATACGTATTTTAATTTGGGATTAGCGTGAATGCTTACGCTGCCATCGTCTGCCTTTTGAAACCTAACCCACCTAGTATATATTGGTCTGCCCCACGACAATACCACAAAACCATGGAGGAAATACGAGTACTCTTGTCCCCAGATTTTAACGGCACAGCTGTTAGCCGCTACGGCACACCACCAAAGAGTCGTTCTACAACTGGCATCTTTTATGACAAATCAAAATACCTGTTGCTGTATTATGTTTAACTACCTGATAATGATATCTTCTCCGCCAATAATTCGAACGGCTAACTTCACAACAGGTATGCATGAAAAACCGTTGTGCTTGAGGAAGGATCAATATTCACTCTGTTGAATGTTTGTGTAGTGGGACTTGGTGAGAGTAATTAGATCCACATTGCCATCAAGCAGCCATGGGTATTGCTTTCATTACTTCAATTAGCAGCCGGAAGGGTGAAAATTCGGGTATGCAAATGTTATGTAAATTAGTGCTTGCCGTCGCGGGATTTACTACACTACACTCTTGTTTCCTTGGTTAAATATTGCCTAAACGAGCGTATATCGGCGGAACATTTGACGCCATTTACACAAATTTGTGATGTTACTTCATTCGGCGAAGTGATATTATTCGCTTAAAACGAGAATATTACCATACGTTTTTCAAATATCACTACCTATCCGTCATATTAACCCGTATGCATAGCTGCAAATATTCACAGAATATTGCTCCAGTAGATGTCAATTGGCGCATTATGTGAGAACAACAACATTATTGAATTCCTGCTTCTATTACCTACTAAGTGAAGCAAACTAGATTCCCAGTCTTTCCTCGCATTCTCACCTCTGAATAAATACTAACTAAATAAATAAATAGTTTATTCTCGAACTTGTAGCACACCAAATCAGGCATGATCAAAATTTGCAAGTAAGTATGTTTCGCAAGACATGTTGTTACGCATGTAATCGGCATTCGGCGAAACTTGTACATGCTGTAACTAAGAAAGAAGAAGAAGAAGCATAGGGAACAAAGTAGTCAGTGACTGGATGATAATTTAGGTTCATGTTTGCATAGCGTAGACAACAAAGGCACTATACACGTAGTATGTGCAGAGAGGTAGTATCTTCTTTTGTACCTATCAAGAAAATAGTGAAATATGACTCTATTCAACTTGTCAGTGTGTAGTTGTGGGCAGTGGCTTTATTCAGTGGTGCGACACATCCGCCACGTCGCAATGTTTTTAGATGGACATTTATGGCTTTTTATAGGGAGAAGGCTTGCCAGGCAAAATCCCACCACGTCCTGGAACAATGCCGGAGATCCTTTTTAAACAGTAGTGTGCAACTGACAAAGCACCTTATCGACCGATTTGCACTTGGTTATTCGCAATTGAACGACTTCTAGTTGCTTTTGTTAGATGATCAAATAGCTAAGTCAAGACCCGTTCATGAAGCACAGTAACCAACTCATCTTTATTGGGCACTTCAATTTTCTCTATGCACCACGAGGTGCCGACATTGTATACTCCCACTGCTCTCTAAAAATACACATATACCATTTTTCTGCCAAGGAATTGCAAAATATCGACATGTATTCGTTACGTGTTTAGAATCGCGTAAACGCATTTCTCTGTTAGTATATTGTCATTTGAGAACCACGTCACGCAGTGTGAGATCCGTCCTCACTTGCCCCACTTATTTCTAGTCTATAATCATCCGAAATCTTGTATACAACGATCCTTATTAGTTGGAGGTGGGAAATCTGATTCCTGCGGTGTACCTATGCCATAAAATGAACTCTTGAAAGACTGCGAATGTGGAAGCAATAAAATCAGGAACGGCATAATAACCGTATAGTAACCAGGCGTGTTCAAATCCACTCTGTTAAAACCAGCTTGTCGACATGCAGAAACTAAACCGGAATTCGCTGTTAGGCCTCATGTATTTGACAACTGAAGACTGTACTTACTTTCCTACTGCCCGAGAAGTCTACCAATGAATGATCATAAATAAAATGGACGAGTAACTGGATATAACACATGATATTATTTCATATGGAATAAAGCTAGTAAAAAGAAGCCCTGTATTTTTTCACTTAACTATTAATGACCCATCAGCTTCAGCCAACCGGATGCAACGTCGATCTTTCTAAAATAAAAGTAAATTATAACTATTATCATTAGTCTTAAGCGTGCAACCAGAAACTTGTCTAAATGTTACCTTCACTTGCAGCAGCTAATTTACTTCATCTGTTGAATTTCGTGGAAGAAATCTAATAGCTGCCACAAAGAAGCAGAGATAAATGTGAGATACGATGTGAACGAATTGGATGCATAATTTGAACCTCGCGGTAGGCAGGTGAGAAGTAGGTTACAGGACTACCTTTTCTGGTATGCAATGTTTCAGTCGCTTTCGCAAGTGTAAACAAGCGATTATTGTGCGAGTGCTCCTCGTGATTTTCATATGGTGCCAAGTTCAAAAAGTATGGTTTACGATAATTCCGTCCTGAAGTAGGTCGTACCAGGGCAATGATTTTTGGTGCTGGAAGTAAACTGTTAACCTTAGTGAGTTGCACAACCACCATTATTTAAAATATGTGACACCGAAACTTTGCTACGAATGCTATGGACGTTGATCCTATAAACAGCTTGCTCCATTTTTACTTAGAGCTGATGAACTTTTCTCCTGCTGTTTTTCGCCGTTTAGTCCCTTAGCCATAAATATTAACCGGAATACATAGTTAGTGCTTCCAAGAGTTACCTAAACTTTTTAGCGTTGATAAACAGCTGTATTTTACAACTCCTGTGTGTTACCAAAACAGTTCAGTCGTTGCCAGGGCTTCATGTCCTCTTCATTACTTTTATAGAAAATGGAAATGTTGAAGCATGCATCAGTCACATTTCCAGACTGATTCGGTTGGAGGTTCGAAGCAGTCAGCGAGAACCCACAGCACACTTTTGTCTCGGAACGAAAAACGCCAAAGATCGTCTAGCTCGTTCACGTCTACTAGCCATGATCATCATCATGCTGGAGGATTTGGGATAGTGGTAAGACCACGAAGCCAAAAATCTGCATCACCTATAGTCAACCAACATCGACACCACCAGTCAAATGAAGGTAACCTCTCGACACATCGCAGAGTGTCGAGGAAAACACGTTCCGAGTTAAGGCAAGGACAGTATGCCTTTGAAGGGAGAAACTCCGGACATTCCAGATCTTTAGACGCATATACGGCTCATCTGCTTGCACATGCACAAACAGCGGATGAACACGAACCCATGGTTAACACGGATAATGTCAAGCATTTGGTGCTCCAATCTGCTGATATCGGCGAATCAGGATGTATGAATCCTATACATGGCAAACGAATGCGAAAAAGACAGAGGCAGCGATTGGTTTCTGCTGTGCAATCAAAGAGATGCCTGACGCAGAGAGATGCAAACATTCCTGAATCTCTACTCGAAAACCTACTGGGAATTGGTGAGCTTAAATCCGTGAAATGTACAGGTCTACCAAATAAAATGACCCAAATAATTATGTATATTTCTAAAAGTATATTGGAATAAGACAGAAACAAACCTGCATATGCAGAAGCCTTGTTCACAAAAATAACTAGCGTGGTTGTATTTTTCTTCTTAGCTTGCTCACAACAAGGGTCTCATTGATTCCATGAAGAAACATTCCCTGAACGTGTAATTCAGAGACAGATCTATCACTTGCGCCACTATGAAAGCACGCAAGGTGATTAAGAAAAGTAAACTGAGAAGAGTTTGGATTTTATCCATTGGCGTAACAACTAACTTTGCCGCCCGTGGCGGTGGTAAAGTTTCCGTCCTGATCGATTGCAGAACAGGCGAGTCAAGGCCGCGCACTCGGCTCAGGGTACAGTGTACATTGAGTGGACACGCTTTAAAAGTAAACACTGATCCAAATCATCAACACAATCACTAGGTTACACTGTTATACATCCAAGTTAAACAGCTAGAGTGCTCCTGACATTAGGTTACCTTTCTCACCTGCGATTATCTCGAGCGTCTTCAGCCATGTGTGCATTTGCTAATCAAGGGACCATACGCTTCAGCTTACAAATCTTTTAGCAAATTCGATTTAACCGCCATTTCATTTCAAAAACAAAAACGCAGTTGGTATGGTTTCTTAAATTCTAAAAGCTGTTTGCATCAGATAATCAACGTAAGAAATAGCTGCTGAGAATTAATGACCTGGCTGTATCTATCTTGGCGGGAGAGTAATGTACAAGAATTACTGATTACTGGTTGAAAACAGCAAGATAGCTATCTCAGTGTAGTTACATCTACTATCACTCAGGTACAAAGACCCGGTATGTTAGATTGCGTTCTATATATTTTATCTCGGTAAGTGTTTGTCCAGGAATTTTTAAATTACGACACCGACTTTGCCTCAACCATCTGCTACGGCACTGAGGTAAATATGGTGGAAGTGGCCACAATAGGATAAGCAACCGGAATGATAGGTAGAACGTTTGCATAAGTGTGACACATGGTGCAAATTGCTGTTGGTTATACAGAGTAGCATTAAAATCTTCAACTCTCAGTTTTCCGGAGATTTTGTCATTTATATTTGGTATCGAACAATCGACCATACTAAAAATGACGTCCCCTGTCACTTGCCGCTCTGGGCGGACCGCTCCACACCAACCCTCGCCCTCCTTATGTTACCCTCTGATGTTATCTTACTTTTAACACAACCACAGCCTTTTTAACTTGCTGCAGACGCGGGTAATTTCTTGCGCATTTCAACAGGTGGAACCGATATTGATACCTATATTACTTTCCCCTTAATTACTAATATTTATTTACATTCTCTGGAAATTTAAGGCTAAACACACATTTTTTCATTTCTATTTGGTGCAAATGTAAGTAACAGGCTTTAACAATTCCACTAACCTAAAGAATTCATACAGAAATCTGATTTAAGCGTTTTCCGCCAAAACGTTTGATTTAATTCCTGAATATTCCGTAAATACTGGAGTGAAATATATAAACAATTAGACAAGCACTTCGGAGTGCTCATGAGGCAGGGTTTATCCAAGTGTACCTACATTTTGTGTGTAACTCATCCATCTTAAACAGTCTATAGAACTCTGCACTACAATATTACTCGCATCGGCTTCCAAATATGTGCATGTAAGCATAGGTAGGGGCTTTCTGATTTAAATAATTGCAAGTTCGTCGTACCAGATTACGAATTAGATGAACAATGAACAATGAATTTATACGGGTTAAGAAGCGTTGCTTTACAAGTCCCGTTGGATAGTTGGTAGGGATATCAACATAACAATAATGATGATAAGGATAGTAAAATAGTTGACACTTTAAATATGAAAATAAGGACTTATCTTTTGCTTCGCTGCAGTCCTGCAATCCTCTTAGATTCACAGCATCCACAGTTAACAACAAATAATTCCGTGGTAAACTCCAGGTGTTAAGTAACAAAGTGTAAGTGCATGAGTGCATCGTCCAGCCGTCTTTTAAATACTGTTAGTGTCGGTGCAGAGACGACCGATTCTGGGAGCGCATTCCACGGGTGACAGACACGGATGGAAAAGAAATTTCTGCGGCATTCCAGACGACTGTATTGTTCTGCGAGTTTTAATGAGTGGCCCCTCAGGTTTGTATTGCTGCTGAGTTGCAGTAGAGGGCGACACACATGATGTGGGTCTCGCAGAATCAAGTATGCCATAATAAGGTCGCCTCGTAGTCTGCGATAGCTTCCACTGAACTACCCCAGTCGTTGCAGCCTCTCTTGGTAGGAAAGGTTGCGCATTCCAATTACGTTCTTAGATGCCCGGCGTTGTGGCTGCCATAGCGCATTAAGGTCGCGTTTCAGCCATGGATGCCAGGCTTGAATTGCATATTCGACATGGGGACAAACATATGCACTGAGCATTTGTCGAAATATGGAGCTGTTTATTTGTCCAAACGCCCGCTTCAACAGCCCGACGTGTTGGTTCCCGGTCTTCGAGGCTTTTTCGGATTGCCTGGAACAACCTAAGTAATCTTGAACCAGGACACCCAAGTCACGTTCGAGAGTTGATTGTTGCAGTACATCCGTTCCGAGTCGGTATGAGTAGCTGCTTTGATTTCGGATGGAAAGCACCTTGCATTTGCTGACGTCGAAATGCAATAAGTTTTGGGTCGACCATTGATCCACCATATCTAAATCACTCTGAAGCAAATTTTGGTCGGTGTTCGCCTGGATCCTGCGCCAGATCTTGATATCGTCGGCAAACATTAGAAAGTTTGAAGCACTTCCCAGTGCAAGGTCGTTAATAAACACCAAAAACAAACCTGGACCCAGAACCGAGCCTTGCGGCACACCACACTCCACTTGTATGGGGTCCGATAAAGAGCTCCGAACTCTGACCACCAATTGCCTTTGAAATAGAAAGTTGGCGATCCAGCTTAAAAGAGGGTCACCGATCCCGTAATGCTGCAGCTTGGATAGTAGTATCCGATGGTCTAGACGATCGAAAGCCTTGGCAAAATCCAGGTAGATCACATCAAGACCTTCTCCAGCGTCAGCTGCCTCGGTCCAACTACTGCGCGCAATTAGTAAATTCGTTGTACATGACCGCTGTCGACGGAAACCGTGCTGTTCAGGGGTGATGAGATTGCAGTTTTCCAGATAGCACACCAGTGCATCGGCAATTATGGATTCCATGACCTTGAAGAGTATAGGAAGAAGGGTTACTGGGCGGTAGTTGGAGGGATCAGTTCTGCTTCCACCTTTGTGAATCGGGGTTATTATTCCAAGCTTCCACATGGCGGGAACTTGGTTCTGGTCTAAACAGTGCTGGAAAAACTGGGCTAAAGGTCCTGCCAGTTGGTTTGCTGCTGCTCCCAATGCCTCTGGACGAATGGTGTCGAGACCCGGCGAGCTGTGTTTGCGTAGAGAAGTCAGCTTTTGCAATACAGCCTCTGCGATAAAATTGATGTGGTTTAGTCCTGGTGAGCAGAATACAAAGCTTGGTAGATCGTTTGATGGCAAGACTCCTTGCAACGTGGGGGCGTATTGCATCTGCAGCGCGTTTGCAGCTTCCATAGACGTTCTTGTTGGGCCATCAACCGTCTTGAGTGGAGGAAATCCTTGCCTCACCTTTCGTAGGCTATTAACGTGCTTGTACAGCAGTTTTGGTTAGCACTGAAGGTTTTGCGATGTTCTGCTGATAGGCGGCTTTGTCTTCTCTTAACAGTTGAGTGCAGTGGTTACGTTGGGCTACGTAGTTGTCCCAAGTTTCTGGTGCTGGAGCTTCTCTGTACACTCGCCATGCTGCGTTGCGTACTGTCATCCATTTTCGGCTTCTGCTTCTAACCAAAGAAACTGATTTGCACTTATTGCAATCTTTGGTCTCTGAAGCCTGTGCAATCAGCTGACTGAATGTGTTGACGAACTCGAGCCAGGCGACTTCCGGGGTTCTTTTTCGAGGAGAGACCATGTTGTGGCGCTGACTAGCTGGGCGAGTCGGTCGTACCTTGTGATGGTTCGCACAGTCTCATCTTTATCATTCAGATATTCTGCATAGCAGAGGAAGTTGAAACTGATGGCTGCATGATCACTGCGACCCAACGGGCAGTCTAAAACCAACGCATCAATCATATGCTCCTCCTTGGTAAGCACAAGATCCAGCACAGAAGGCCTGTTACCAGTTCTGAACCGAGTGGGCAAAGTGATGTGGTTGTAAAGAGGAGCAGTAGTTACTAGATCTTGTAAATCGGTTTTGAATTGTTCTCCGATTGTGGCAGGGGCGTCTAAACAACGTACGTTGAAATCATCCATGATAAGAACGTGAGTGTACTTTTGTTGTAAACTGCACCTTAAAGCAGCCGCTAGGTGGTAGTCGGTTTTGGGCGTTGAGTTAGGGGCGCGGTACACCAAGACAATAAGGCAAGCGTCCCTGCTTTTTAACTGCAATCGGCACCAAAGAGAGTCGGGGAACTGCGAGTCTGAATCCTCCACGGCTTCGCACTGTAAGTCGTTTCGGTAGTACAGGATTACTCTCCTCCTTTTGTGAGCCTGTCGTTCCGGATCAGCGACATGCCGGGTAGCGACACTCCAGCGTCCGTCATTCCCGTGTGCAACCATGTCTCGGTGATACCAATGACATCATACGAGCCAGAAGCTTGGCGATCTTTCAGTTCAGCCAGTTTGTTAGATGGACCCCGAGCATTTGTATACAAGCAGGCCAGTTTCTCGGTCTCTAGGAGCCCGCAGAGGGGTGAAGCTGTCAAGTGTGGGAGAATGCCGACCAATGGGAGGTTGGCAGTTATTCGTTTTTTCGATGGGTCAATGATACCTCGTTTGCAACTTGATTCGGCCAAGGTGCGTCCCAACCTTCGTTTAGACCTACGTCAGAGTCAATTAAAGCAGCAGTTAAGTTACACTTCTGTACATTCGTCAGTATGCTTGCTGCTTCAGTTGCTTTAATATTTGAGCTGCGCGAATTATTTGCGACCTTTAACCGAATTTCGGAAGGAAGATGTTTCCGATTTCTCCGCCATCGATCCAAAGCATCCTTCGCTTGTTGCTCTGACTGAACCACAATTTTTAAGATTTTAGGGCCGCATCCTCTATAATTCGATGAGAGAGGTATCCTGGTGAGCGATAGTGCCACAACATTATCCAAAGAAAGTGTCGCACGAATGAACCGCCACTGTTCTAAATCGTGCTTTCCGGTCTCTTGAACATTGTTAGAAGGATGTTCTGGCAGGCCATGTATGAAGATTGTGTTTAGGCGGTCTTGCTTGCTGTGCCCCTCTTCGGTGTTTCGTTTTGGTTGTCGCGCGCTCCATGGGACATCAGGATAGATACGTATCCCACAGGATTCGTGTTTTAGCGCGCTTGCGGAGAGCAAAACTTTTTCTACGTCGGTGGAGGATTCTAGAGTTACTCGAATAAGTCTGGGTTCTCCATAGTGTGGCGAGTTCGGATGACAAGTAGTTCGTAACAATTTTATGGGTTTCGCTTTGATACTCATCTGCGTACACAATGAGTTCCATTGATCTTGGTCGTCTGATAACTTATCCCGTAATGTGATGGCGGTAGATTCAGGGACATTTGAGCATACAACAGTCCGGGCACTGTTGTTGGATCCCTTTTTAATCGATCTACAAGGTATGGTACTCATTTGTCTTGACTTGTTGACAAGTGGTTGTTTGCTCTTTTTCTCTCTATTTGCGTTAACGGTGTTTACAATGGAAGAGGACGCAACGGCGGCCTCTCGGTGGACCCTTGCAGCAATCTCTGCATAAGTAACTGGTGTTCTGGGAGGCTTAGTCTCGACAAGAGATATTTGAGCTACAGGTACCAAGGGTTGGTGTTTGGCTGCTTCATCTTTGTTAATACTAGATGTCAGGTCTAGTGGAATTTGCTTAACCAGACGTTTTGAATGGTGCCTGATTTTTGTTGCTGTGAATAATGTTTGATTCACGTAGGTACAGTCCGTTTTTGCCCGGCGTTCTACCAAATTTGTAGAAGACAACGGAGATGGAGACGGGACTGATTGAGGTGCAGGGGAAGCGGATTGTTCAGCATTCCGTTGCTTAGCAGCCGCTAGGCTTCTGTGGTCCATACTCGCTTCCATTGAAGTAAGCTTATTGTTAATCCTCTGCTCTGCTTCTGCGCTTAACCGGTCGTATTTCTCAGCTAGGATAAGCAAGCACTTAACGAGGGGGACGGTGGAACACGCAGTACAGAACCAAAATGCATCTTGGGAGCTATTTCGCTCCCGTAACTGTTGTTGGGACACATTTGCACATTTCGTATGGTACCATTCTAAACAGTGCGAACAAGCCAGACCGATTTTTACTACCCGATGACATTCTCCTAACCAGCAAATGCCTTTCGATGGGAGTCTCTTCGGTTTCGTCTTTCTGCCATTCAATTTGGTGTCGTTACCTGACCCAGTGGGTTAGTTGGCGTTCTGTACTTTTACAGCTTTGAGAGCGGCGGACATCGTTCAGGCGAGCTAGGTGGTTGCAAGGTCAAATGAGCGGCCGGCGTGGTCGCCGGTCCGTGTTATGGGTTATGCAGCCGCACTGGCTGAC
This sequence comes from Dicrocoelium dendriticum, assembly GCA_944474145.2. Classification (NCBI taxonomy): domain Eukaryota; kingdom Metazoa; phylum Platyhelminthes; class Trematoda; order Plagiorchiida; family Dicrocoeliidae; genus Dicrocoelium; species Dicrocoelium dendriticum. The sequence continues at coordinate 52,901,459 of OX104068.1, read as the reverse complement.
AAGGTCACAAGGAATGGCGAGTGACTGCAACCTGAACAGAGCGCTGAACACAGATTCTTTCACAGCTGTGTTGAGAAACACTGGATCGGAGTAAGCTTAGGCTTTTTGGCCTGCCTCAAGAATTCTGTATCGAATGGTGTCACACAGAAAGGCAATCGGCTCAATACGATTGAATTAAACGCTTGCGCTTAATCACAGATGCCAGTGAAAACGGTTAGTGATGGCACAGCCTCTAATCGTAGAAGATATTTCCACATATGATGGATCACTGTATAGAGCTGGTAAATCCGGTTCGAATGAGCGTACAGTGACAACGCTGCGAGAAGATGGAGAGAGGATAGAGGGAAATAATCCAAATGAACCAGTAGCATGCACATCACGCGTGTGTGAGGGTGACCTTGACGTGTAGTGCTCCTCGTGGCCGGAAAAGCTGAAGACTACATTTTCAGTCTGTTTGGCATCATCAGTAGTGCACATCCATCGGATCTATCGGGATTCGATTTTATGACCACCAGCGTCTTACGCGGCCAGTCGGAAGCTTATACCACTGAGCTTCGGACCCTCATTATTTACAATCTAAGGGTGATATAATACATTTTATCCTCCACTGATGAATTCGATGTATGCGCAATACTGAGGAAGCCCAACAGACTGAAACTGTAGTCTAGTGCTTTCCCGAGCATGTGGAGGACTATCAGATTTGGAACTTGACGCGATGAAATCCCAATTAATTTATATATGTTGTGGCCATCAAGAAAACTGCCCGGAACTAATCCGGCGGGCTTCGCTATAAATGGAAAAGAAGCCGCCTAATGGCACTGAATGGTTTATACATTGCAAAATAACCGATCAGTAATGCATTCCACTGATGAATATTGTTCACTTTTCTCTTGAACGGATATTTGCTTGTTGCCGACAGTATTATATTTCAGGAACCACACAATAATTGTACACAAACTTCAGGTGCGCTACATGTCAATCCGTGAGTACGCACAAAACATGATTCTAAATTCTGGTGTCAAGGTGTAAAAACTAATTGGGGATACACGTTAAAGCGCTAATTAGGATAAGTTCACTCCATTTTATATTAAAATCTGCTCACACAATTGCGATTTCATTAAGGTATGGATCTAAAGCGCGAAGCGGGATCGGTACGCTTTAAAACCAATACGCGAAAATAAGGCCAACCTCAGATGAGTGGAGAACACCAAACGTAACGCTAGGAAAAATTTATTAAGTGGGCGAAAGGCTATCTAGTGCTAAAATTATGGCACCGAAAGATAGCTAGCTAGGGAAAGGTGTGGTCGCGTGCGCGGAGAGCAAAGATGGCAGCGGAGCCGAGGAGCGTCGCGCCGTTGACTCAAACAAACTCGAGCAACGTTCAAACAGGCGAGCGGCTATTTTGCTATGTACATCGAGAAAATATAATTTTGTGATTTTGTAATATTTTACGCAGCATGCGGCAGCCAAACAGGGGAATCTCCAGGTCACTACAGATCACTGGTTGTCCAAACTGTTTATTTTATACTGTTCCTTTCGACATTAATTTCTTGATTATGAAAATGATAAGGAAAAGAATCGACATGACAAGTTATTGGATCAAAGTTCATGATCTTATTTTGCATTGTTAACGGTGTGACGTGTTTTTACTTAAGGGCTTTCCATCTATTCCATTAGTCGCATCGTTAAATAGGCCATCATAAGCTATTTATTAAGCATTTGTTGCAAGTTGACTGTTTTTTTTCTTTATAAGATGCCATGGAAGTGCTCACGTCATTGCAATCGGGTCCCGGGCCGTTTTCGTCCTCTCCAACTGTACAATCTCAGTCACCTCGCCCTGGTTGGGTCACTCCGTTCCAGCACAACTGCCTTCGTTCTCTTGCTAGCATGTTGGTTTGCCCACACACTGTGGTACCAATCACTGTGGGATTGTTTAGTAGATCCCCGGGGATGAACGAAAATATCTACTTACAAACATTAAGCGGTGAGTTTCACAAGGGTACTTAGTTTCACTTAGGTAACTTTTCGTAGAAAGGTATTGGACTTTCGTCAAAGCACATAACCGATACAAATATTCATTTTGTTTTCTAAGTCATAACACATCGGGCTGTGGTTCGTAAACTTCGTTCCTCAAAGAGGCGTACGTCTAATCCACAGAGGTAAAAGAAAGCAACCACAATATTGGTAGATTAAAGACTACATAGCCAGGGTGTCAGATCTTTCCAGCTAGCACCTTCGGTGCGTTTGCAGTTTTGGCTTTTGTTACAGCTTTTTTCATCACCAAGCATTATTAGAATTGGTGCTCAATAGTAAATCTTTAGCATTGTTAGCTGATAATGAGACAAAAGCTACGAATTCAACATCCATCAATAGTACACCGTTTTCCATATTTATGCTAAAATAATAAGATTCACAATACCATAATTTAACAAGAAGTACATAACGTACAATGATGAAGAGAAGAGCATTGTATTAAGAATGTCGCGGTAGCAGAATCAATACATATATTTACAACGTGGGCAAGCACGGTACACTAAAGCTACTCTCATGGTTTGGTACAAGGTACATTTAAAGTGACGCAAAAAGATGACAAGAAGCCTGTTACAATTTCTCTTCAGTTGATCCGTTTTTCTTTAATTTGGTGTAACATTGCAAATGCATGATGCAAATCATTCCAATTTTGATCAGATTACAGCTGGGATTTTTGTGCATCCTTCAGGAGCATTCAATGTGGACACAGTTAACACTGCTTAATGGTGTTAAAATAGTTCTCCATAGTTTCGATACCCTAGGCGGTTTCGGCTCATCTGACGACAACCAAGTTGTCTTTTATACACGCGTAATGTTCCGTTCGATTAAACCCTTAATCTTACCGATAGTGTATGTAATTATTGGGCTACACTAACCTTAGGTCTACTCACTCCGTATATTTTCATCAAAACAGAAGAGAAACTAATCCGGATAGTATACGTCAGTAAGTTAGCTTACTTGGTGTTGACATTTCAATCATTTCTCAGCTACCTTAAATGGTTTGTACCGGTCCTTAACAGTGACTTGATTAGTTGTGATATCTTCAGGGGTTATATATTAGTTTCAAGTTGGTGATTCCGTAACCGGAAAAATTACACTTTGGACCATTTATAGTCCGATCCATTTCGATAATCCAACATGCCCTGATAAGAATTACTACTTTGCGTTGGTCCACGTGTTTTGCTACAATACACCAATTTCACAATTACATGTACTACGTGCATAATCACCGTTGGTACAAGTCCCCACTCTCGCACATTGCATTCTGCCCAGGCTTATTGGTGTTGGTTTTAAAATTGATGCGGCCGCGACTTTTCTGTAAACCCAAAATAATAACGCAAATTGCCTCGCTTTTCCTTTTAACAGACGAAATCGCCGTGTTAACCTCCATAAACCCATACCACATTCCTGGAAATCGAATTAAATTTAACTTCAGCGCCAGCCTTCTTCCGCTTTTAATTGTTCTCTTGACCGGTTACCTTCTGGGACTGACCCTTGGATGGCAGCTTGGACTCGCAGTGGCTTTGACAGGCTCCCTGCTCTACGCGATTGTTTGCTGTGAGTCGACTGTTATGCAAATTCCGAGCCACCTACGAACAGCACTTACGGTGGTGTAAAATACGATTACACTTACCATGCGCTTGGTTGTGAAAATAGCTGGTTAAATTGTGAACTCATTGAAGTGCACTATTTCGTCTACTGACGAATTTAGTTTTTTTTTGAAATCTTTACGGAATGGCGTACGTCTAAAAAGTGGTCTTTTGCTTCTGCAGGATTAGCAGGATGCAATGCTTAGCGTAATCGCAAACTCTCCGTACGGCAATGCGAAATGCTTGTTTGCATTAAACACACTGTACTTTTGCCAAAGAAGAAGTCACCTACCGATATAATATAAGGTAGACGATCTAGCACTAAACAGTAGCCAACCTGCCATATTGATAGCTGCCATATGTATTTCTGGTAGTCACTATACCTCATTGTGCCAAACAATACGGTACACGTTCGATAAACTAAGTAGTAGCTTCATCCGAAAGCATTCCAATAATTGACTGTTTTCCGAGACATTTACCGACAGTGCTTATCTTAGCCGGAGGTATTCCGATTCCTCAAGAAAACGTTAGTTCATTAGGTTGAGCCAAATGTCTTAGCCGTGACTAGATTCGCTCAGTTGATTACTATCACCTACGACACGTCCACATTGCAAGCAGGTGCGCGTTACAGTGAGCTCTGACAATTTACTTGATTTCTTCGTGCAAACACGCCGCAACTTGGAGCTTCATACATCATTTCATTGGATTTCGTGTAAGGAATCTAGTGTTGCAGTTTTTTTTGGATATATTCCTGTCGGTTTCTGCAAAAACTGTGACAAACTGCTTCTCTACGGATTACCATCTTTCATCAATCGGCACTTTTAGTGCCTTCCGTCTATTCTAAACTCGAAGAGACTATTTCTGGTCTCAACTGCAAGACAAATTCGAGTGCCATCGAAAAAGCCCTTAGCCATCTCGATTGGCTTTCATACAAGCTAGATATCGAAAAAAATCTACTGCCAACAGTGTGATCGTTGACGCATTGCGAAAAAAGCTGACGGTGACAAACACCGCCCGAAAGCCAACAGCGCCGTGAATCGATTGATAAATCGCAAGTCGTTCGCCTGGTTGACGCATCTCGCCGACGTGATCCGATAACACGTGACCCAAGCGCACCGTGTGCGTGGCCAGTCGTGACACGAAATCAACTTTGCAACTGACCTGACGCTGAGCCGTCGGGAGACAAAGGGCACTGGTGACAGACGTGCACAACTTACACGAAGGCGTGGATTTTGCTAGTCAACTGCGGTGCGTTCCCTCTGTTCCTCACTGATTCGTCCAATTTTCTGGTTTCACTTTCTCACTATTAACAGTTAGCGACCACGCTCAGAGCAATTTTTTATTTTTGTTATCGTGAAACGTTTGGTTTTCTCTCATGTCTGCAGTAAGGACACGCGCGATGAGAAAAAGTTGTGTTGTAAACAAGGATGTCCCCATCTTAGTTCAGAAGCTCAGCGAACAAACTAAGGTACCACGCAAAACATCCGGCGGTAGTAGCAGAAAAAGCACCCGAAAGAGTGTAGGCGCTGTGACAGATGGTTGTGCATTTCTTGCTGACCTGAAAAAGACACCTGAAAGATGTCCCTTTGTAGCTGAAACTGCGTATGCTGCGCTATCATTAAAAGTTGACACGCTCACATCTATGCTGCAACCCATGCATAGTCTGTTTGCATTATTTGAATCGCCCTCAGATATTGGTAAAATGCCTATCACGAAATGTAGCTCGCTGATTGACTCAATTTCGACCGAAGTACAGAATAGAGTACGTTGCTCACGCAATGCTGTGGTTTTTAATGTACCTTACAAGCTACCTATGAAAACTGTTCAGAGAGTTCTACTGTCTGCGTGCGGCATGCAAACTTGTTGGTCCAGCTGCACTAGGCTACGTACAAAGTTTATACGCTATGACTGCCCCATACTATTCCAGTTTGAAAATGAACTAATTGCTAGACAATTCATTCGAAATTGCAATTTGAATCAGCATAATACGACTTTCAAACGTCTGAAAATAATAGAGGACAAAAACCCCTTACAGCGAGAGCTTAGAAGACGACAGCTAGAAGCAAACCCGACTGCTAAACCCCATTCTGAAAATGTTTCTGTTGGTGGCAGCGACAAGTTTGGCATTTGTTTCACGCCTGCTGCAGTTACGGATAACGTGGCGAATAACGAAATCAACTCTGGTACCCCAATTAGATAGGTTGATCACACGGATCAGTCTAGCCCGTTATCCGCTGTGTCTAGGAGTACGCCCAGTTTCGGCACTTCGGCTATGCCTGCCACAAAATTGATCACCGGCACACATCCACCAGAACGAAATTTCACGGTTAAGCGTGATAAGCCGACCAAACACAAAATGCCTGCAAACCCTAGCGCTGCGGTTGTGCACGGTGCTGCCTCTCAAAAAGCCAGTTCTGGTAATCTTAAAAGCTTCTTCAATGCTGTTTCATGCCAGAAAAGAAGAAACAATGTGGTTCAGACAAAACCAACTGCAGTACCCGTTGAACCCCATATTCAATCACAGCCACAAACTTCAGCCTGTGTTATCCCGCCAAAAGTCTACCCTGGCCAGTATATAGGATCATCTAAGACATCTAAGGACTCAGGAAAATGGATCGATTGTATGATGACGGTTGACTTGGATTTATCGAGAATGTCACCGGATAAATCCATAGCATCGCCTTACCTGAATAGCCATCCATCCATTGATCAAGGCCATGAAGGCACACAAGGTGCCCCAACATCTTTGCAGATTGAACGCCATTTATCTGTTTATCACCAAAATCCGGACTCATGTTTAAAAAACACGATGTATTCTGTTCGAGCTGCATGGATTGACACTAGTGTGCCTCCACCGCTTATAGTGAAGCCTTACGACTCCAGCGCACCTAAGCAGGTTACCTACCACGATGAAAATGACGATTGCGTATCTACTCATTTCACCAATCTATACAATCAACAACCTACCAGTGCCACGACGTAGGCGACACAGCCTCGAAATTTAGCGCCTACTAGCGAGTTCCATGGAAGCCCGCTCTATAATCCTCCTGCCCGCATGAGCTGCTATGCCGACCATGAACCCGCCCCCGTATCCCATTTTCTACAGGGCCATACTCAGTCACAACCCCCTCCCCTGTGGCTACCTCCCAATCCCTTTTCAACGAAGGTGTCAATCCACGCCTTGTTTCACCAATTTTTGGCATGGGCACAGACACAAAGCTATCAAACCCAATGTTCATAAAGCAGCATAAACAACGTTCTTCACATCTCGCATCTATGTTAATATTTTTGATTAATATTCGTCCGCTTCATTCCAAGATCCACATACTACGCTCATTTGTTTCTGTGACCGATCCTGACATAATATTTATAACTGAGTCGTGGTGCCATGACGACATGTCTAACACCCAGCTAACCATTTTCGGATACGATATGTTTATGAGAAGTCAGCAGTGTCGTCAAGGAGGAGGATGCGTACTTTACGCGAAACAATCGCTGGCAGCAACGACATTCGAGAATCCAGTGCTGAATAATGTGCAAGTCACTTTGGCTTACGATAACGATCAGACACCAGCAACTGCTTGTTGGTTGTATATACAGCACGCCAAACTGTAGCCAAGAGGATTTAGTAGTTTTGACGTCTGCATTTAAATGTGCCGTAAGCCTTCCGTTTAAACACAAGATTATCGGTGGTGATTTCAATCTGCCATCGATTGCATGGTCTGCAGGAACTGCTCCTCTGAAATTTCATAATCTTATCTCTTGTATTCATATGAATGGTTGGCAACAACATGTCTCCAAACCTACCAGAAGAAACAGCATCCTTGATCTCATTTTCTCACTGGGCATACCTGCTATTAATGTAACGGTCCTTAATGAATTCCCTGGGAGCGACCATCGGGTGGTCAAATGCTGTCTAAGATTACACATGGCCAATGAACCACACCCACTGCACTATCGTTTATTCAACTCCGTCAACTGGAACACGTTTAAGGAGATGGTTCGTTCGATGAACTGGGATGATTTCTTCCTCTCTCCATGCCCTCAAAAAGCAGCAGACGTGTTCTATGATATCATCGGTCTTTGCATTGATTCATTAGTGCCTATAAAGTGTGCCCGCCTAAGAAAACAAAAACCCGATCGCAAAGTGTTAGTTATCACACGCAAGCTTCATAAGATCCGGTGGAAATTTAGACTAACAGCAGACTTTGCGCTAATACTGCAGCAGGCAAAGATCATCGAGGAACTCGGGCATCTAAATGTTCGCAATCTCATATTAGAAGAATACAAAGCTTTGAATGGCCCGAATAAAACAACGGAACTGTCCAAACTGTTTCGTGCCAGAGGTTTGCGTCGCAGTAATTCCATCAATTTTATCATTATGCCGGATGGCACATACCTTGATGCTCCGGGTGAAATTTGTGAAGCTTTCAGCGCCTATTTTGCCGAATCAATGGTTGATGAACCGCTAGCCACACCAGCGCTTGTCACACCACACATTGCTGAAAGTTTATGCACGGTGGAATTCACCATTGCAAAAATCTCCGGTCAAGTCTCCCGCTTGTCTTCCTCGACTTACCCAGGACCTGATGGAATTCCCCCTTGCTTGTTAAAAAGCGGTGGGAGCGACTTGCCTCTTCTATTGCTCAACATTTTTACGCTCTCTTTTAACAGTGCAGTATATCCTAAACACTGGAAGACTTCCGTTGTTATCCCGCGGCATAAGAATGGAAACGTTCACGAAATTAAAAACTATCGCCCCATCAGCCACACACCTGTAATATCTAGAATTATGAAAAGGATAGTGAAAGATGAATTACTTATTTTCTTGAATAAGAAAAACGTCATCCGAGCTTCCGATTCGCTTTGGTGCCCCCTATGGTTGCGAAACAAGGGCACATGTCTACTAGCCGTGATTTACCGCCCGCCAAACTCAACTTCGGAAATGGACTCCAAACTGAACCACGTTTTCCAGTTTGCTTTAAATAAGTCCTACACCCACATTCTTATCGCTGGAGACTTTAACGTGCATGACATAGAAACGCCGGCAACCGATGGTATGCAGTTTAAAGCCCGCCTGCAAGAGCTTATTGCTAGCCACCCTCTTTACAACCACGTAACCTCTCCCACTAGATTTCGAACTGCTAACAAGCCGTCGATACTGGATCTTGTGCTCACTAACGAAGAACTCATGGTTGACGGGATAGTTACAAGCACACCACTGGGTCGTAGTGATCATGTTACTCTACTCTTTGACTTTATTTGCTATGCGGAGTACCCTGAAAAGGAGGAGGATAAAGTGCATACAGTCACACACTACAATGTGTTGTCTAAGCTTGTTAAGGATACATCTTGGACTTTATTAACCGAATGCCCCCCAGATGTTGCCTGGGAAACATTTACAAGGACGTTTAGTACACTGGTAGCGCACGCATCAGAGGAGAAGTCCTTCCAACCTAAAAACAAGCGTAATTCATTTCTGAGGAGCAGGACACGTAAATATATGTCCCGGAGGGATTTGGCATGGCGAGATCACCAGGACTGCCCGAATGCCGAAACCTGGAATGCATACGTGACCCATCGTAACTTCTGTGTGAAACTGATCCGCGAAGACAAGGTCACTCATCAGCAGAAGTTAATGAAGCGCTTCTGTACGAACCGCAAACTCCTGTATAGGCACGTTAACGGCCTTCGAAATTTAAAGCGGGGGATTCCAGCACTAGTCACGGCTGATGGGTGCACGCGATCAGCAATGGAAGCAGCTGATCTCCTACGGCTTCACTACTCCAAAACGTTCCAGGAGGTAACGAGCACGAACCTTCTCCTCATTCCTACTACTCCTTCATCTGGTTTAGAAAACATCACCTTCACTGCGGTAGCTGTGTTGAAGAAGTTGTTATCCTTGCGTATCCACAGTTCTCCCGGAGCTGACAATATCCGACCAAAGGCTCTACAGGCAGTAGCTAGTGATCTAGCAGCACCACTGGCTATTTTCTATCAGCGATGTCTAGAGAAGAACCGTATTCCACCAGTATGGAAGGAAGGGGTCATCACTCCTATTCATAAAGGAGGTAGCCGCACTGATCCTGCCAACTACCGCCCAATAACACTACTTCCAGTACTATCCAAAGTGATGGAATCAATCATCGCAGACGCGCTGATGGAATACATGGCAAGCCACAATTTAATAGCCCCAGAGCAACATGGCTTTCGTCAAAAGCATTCGTGTAATACTAACCTATTAATTGCACGTAATAGCTGGACTGAAGCTGTTGATGATGGAGTAGGGGTCGATGTCATCTACTTGGACTTTTCAAAAGCATTTGATCGCTTAAACCATCGCATTCTCCTTTACAAGCTTCGTAATTACGGCATTGGCGACCCAATCCTGAGTTGGATTGACTATTTTCTACAAGAACGATGGCTAGTGGTGAGAGTCCGAGAATTATTGTCTGATGCAATCGATGTGGCGTGCGGAGTACCACAAGGCTCGGTTCTTGGACCTCGTCTATTCTTGGTGTTCATTAACGATTTGGCGAGATCAGTTACTTCCGATTTTCTATTTTTCGCTGATGATATCAAGATATGGCGAAGGATCAGAGGGCCGGAAGACAATGAACGGCTCCAGTGCGATCTTAACACAGTGTCGAACTGGTCACTTCAAATCGCCCTACCGTTCAATGTAGACAAATGTCGCGTCGTACAATTACGCCATTGTCATAACTACACCTATTCACTTGGGACCAACGGACTGCAGAATAGCTCCCAGGAACGTGACCTGGGTGTGATCGTACAGAGCGACCTCAACTGTTCAAAACAGGCTGAGGTAGCTGCGAAAAGAGGCAACCAGCATGTCGGCATGCTGCGAAGAGCATTCGGGAGATTTGACCCATCAATCTTCCCAATGATGCACAATTCTTACGTGCGCCCGCATGTTGAATACGCTATCCAAGCTTGGCAACTTTGGTTGAAGCGTGACCTAGAAGCGATAGAGACACCGCAACGGAGAGCAACAAAGAATGTGCAGGGTCTGCGCTACTACTCTTATCACCGAAGACTGAAGTTGTTGGGAATTTTCAGCGGGCGCTATCGATGACTGCGCGGTGATCTCATTTTAGCCTATCAAATATTGGGTGACCCCAATCACGTATGCAGCCATTTGCTGAAACGTAGCCACAACACGCAGCTCAGGGGTAACTGCCTAAAGTTGAAGGAACAATACAGCCGTCTAGAGTGTCGACGGAATTACTTTTCCCTTCGGGTTTACAAACCTTGGAACGCACTCCCAGACTAAGTTGTATCCTCTCCTACCTTGGATGTTTTCAAAAAACGATTAGATGTTGCCCTCAGCTCCCAACATTTTGTTACCTAAATTCCCCTACTGTGGATTACGCCAAGGATGCATTTCAACAGGATTTATGTATCAAATGGACCTAAGTGAGAGACCATATTTTACTTTTCTCACTCTTTACCTCAATGATCACTGCACCCCAGTGTCTTTCTGCATGTTTCCGCCCGATAATTTATTTTAATTTTACACTGATGTTGCTTATCAAACTATTCATATCGGCAGACGTTCGATAGATGACCCAGACATATTTTGATTTTATCATATTCACCTCAACCATCCTACGGGACGTGTCAAGCACTTGCTTTTATCCCGTGATAAATCATTGTTCATCATTGTTCATTGTTCAACAATTCACAACACGGTTTTTTGCAGGGCAGATCTTGTGCGACATGCCAGACAGACTTCTTAAACCACACAAGGGCTGCCATAGACAAAGGCAACAGTGTTATTGTCCTGTTCTTAGACATGCAAAAAGCATTCGACAGAGTGCCGCATCGATGACTACTCCTCAAGCTGAAAGAAATAGGTATTGGAGAACCAATGTTTTCTTGGTTGTCGTCATACCTAGCTGACAGACATCAGGTGGTGCGTATTGGCGACCGTGTCTCTAAACCGAAACAGTCACCAGTGGAGTAATTCAGGGAAGTGTACTTGGTCCACTTCTTTTTCCCCTCTACGTCAACGATGTATTTCATAGAATAAGACATGGTACTACTTTTCTGTTTGTTGATGACATTAAAATCGTCTGCTCACAAGAACGTGCAGATACCCGCGCAGCCTTGTGCCACATTCAGGAAGATCTATCGGCACTTGAATCCTGGAGCAAACTGTGGCAGATGTCCTTTTCCGTAGACAAATGTAATATTCTGTCGTACAGATGCGGTTCCACCAGATAGTATATTATTACAAGGCACGTTTATATCACAGTGCAAAGTGATTCGCGACTTGGGTGTGCGGTATTCCGCTACCTTCAACTTTTCGGAACATTGTGACTTCCAAGTTTCGAAAGCCATGAAGACTATTGGCTATATCTGTCATAAATTTCAACTCACAGAATCTCGTATCTGGCTTTATAAAACATATGTGTTACCTGGCATGGAATACTGCTCACTAATACAGTCGAATCTGCGGAAATCTGACCAACATGCTCTTGAGAGGGTACAGCGACGCTTTACAAAGAAGCTGTGCGGATATTCCTCCAAGATGACCTACAGAGAGCGCAGTGAAAAACTTGGACTTGACCCAATTTGGCTAGGGATAATGAAGATGAACTTGTGTTTCTTGTACAGAATAATTCACCATCACATGCACAATTATGCTAACTGTGTCCATATGGCCGTTAACACTAGATACGAGCTACGAAATAAGGAGACAACGGTCATGATTCCAAAGTTCAATACGCGAATTAGGGAGCGTTTCTTCTTACTACACTACTCAAAGCTTTGGAACAAACTTCCAAGAGCTATCAGAACTTGTTGCACATTGCGTTTGTTTAAGCTTTCGATAAAAGATTATTTAACCGTTCAAAATGTGATAATAATGTTTCGAACAGCACAGTCCTTAGATAACGCTTTTGAGAACGGAGTTAATGGTGCCTGAAAATGCATGTGATCAAGTGCACAAGTAGTTATATTTTGTTGGCCCGCAGCACTTTATTCTCTTTTTTTCTCGTGTGCGATCAACTCTCATGTGACTGCTAAAAACTTGTCAGACGACAGAACAAGAGGAATGTAAATATTCTGGATCGCTTCGCGCTACACAAATTTTCATTTTGTGCTCACATTTTTTTTAAATTTATTATACCATGATATGAAACTGCTGTACCATTATTTGATCCGTCCCTTCTGGGAACGGCTTCTCCCATCGTCGAGCCATATACAATTTATTTATTTATTTATTTATGCATATATCATTGCAATTAAGGAAACCATTTACTTCTGCGGGCTCAGTGGCACTGAACTGGCGTCTGCGCTTGTGGCGCACGTCGCTGCCGTATTCGCAAATGACCAGGTGTCTGTGCCGAGTTCGACGTGCATCGCGCTTATGGAATTCGACGGTCTGGACTGCGATGTTGAAGAGTTGGGTCAACTACTCACTAACCGTGACGTCACCAAATTTGATGGGCATAGGGGACTCCACTAATTGATTCTCAAGTCCCCATAGGCCATCCTCTTATTTGCCCGGACTGGATTATTCAACAGGTCACTGTTCGAAGGTTCATGGTTAATCGACTGGAAATAGTGGTAAAGCTGATTTGGAAAGACAACGGCACAAGCAAAGGGGACAATTACAGGCCAATTTAGGTGATACAGGACAGCTTAGCACTTTTTTGATCATATTCCGATGGATTTGTGCGGATTTAAGTTTTATTTATCGCCACAATACAATTCTGCCTGATATATCCCAAATGATTCGCAGTATGTCAACGTGTGAAATTACCTTATGAAGAATCAGCCAGATCAAAGTACGCTGATTTTGAACCGCGAAGTATTCAGGGCAATGATTGCTGCCAACTTTATATCTGTTTCATTTGGCAGTAATATTTGAGCCTATCTATCCAAATTCCCAGAACAATAATTAAGGTCTCCTTGATTATAGAAATTGTGTATCAGTGATACGCATATGTTGTCGTACATTAGACTCAAGTTACCACTGATTCGTACCTGGTGAAATGCCTTTGTGATTGTAGCTGGGAACCGAAGCCGTGAGGTTGAGATCACTAGACGGTTTGTTTACCACAGGGTCATAGATATTGGTAAGAGCGAGCTTAAGTTTGTGGAGGCATTCAGGAACTACAGTGGCTGATATTACTCTTGAAAGTAAGGTTTATACCTTAGTTTCTGTACACCTGGCATTTTTGGCATTTTATATCAGCGTGTCTTACACCATAGCTACCATTGGCATCGGCCAAGTTGATCAAATGTCACGTCCGGACCAATCACTACTAACCTAATAAAACTTTCTGAAATTACTTAAAAATGTTAATGTTGGCTGGTGGATAGCTTGCTTGAAATTACCTGGCGTAAATAAATATGCGTTTGCTTTTCGGCTCTACCAGACATAAACTACTAATTAACTGTAAATGCTCCTGGTTTTAATAAATAGCTAACCCTCTAATGCTTGATGATTACAACAGTGCCCCTCTGAGGTCAGTCCCCTTTTAAAACCTTTGGTTCACAATCCAGCTGTCTGTTCTCTGTATGGATACAAAACACCTTCGGCTCAGTTTAAGTTCCTAGTCAAAGATATTTCGGCTGAATTTTACATGATCCGCGCTTGAGTATGTAAGTGACAATATTACACCGAAGGACCATGAAGAGCAAAGCCCCACAACGAACCACTTGTACAGTGCTAGTCTCAAAGAAGAAATTGTTTGATTGTCTGACGTGTGGAGTGCAAAGTTACATGTTCCACTTATCAAGTTAGTTGTTACAACCGCATTAAATCTGCGCACTACTTACTTAAGCGGAGGAAGTATCTATATCGTTGGGCAGTTCCACCAGTGGATTGTCAAACAATTATGGTACTCGCTAGAACTGCTATTAAGTTCTCTAAAACATGGCTTCCATGGTCACCTGGTCAACGACTCAATGGAACTGGAGAAACGTGTCCCTGTAAATCGGATTTTGCGCCCTTATGGCAGTTGCTGTATGCGTTTGCTTTACTTCCTGCAATCAAATTTGCCTTTCTTGCACATAAATATGCTTCGGTGTGTATTTTCATTCCAGTTACTTTACAGTACTAATGTCTTAACCTTGTGATACCATGGTTGATGTTATTCTTGTCCAGAGCATAAATATATAATAGACCCGTCATCAAAGCCTAAGATACTAAGAAACCATTTACCCTTTTTCTATAATTGCTGAACCCAATATTAAAAGTATATATACTTCGCTCTGGATGTACAAATCAAGCTAACACTATTAAATCTGATGATAGTGTCGCTGTAAGATTTTACGCATTATAGCAACAGCACAAATATACCGTTGAGACTGTTTAAACCAACGAACATTATGCAACTTGAGGGATTTGACACAATAATACTTTAGGCAACATTTAAGTTTTCCGTTTTTATCACTTTGGTCTATGAAGCAAATAATCCCGTATTATCCTTGTTCACAGAGTAATGCTTCTGTAACCCTCGGAGTACTTTGGAGAGTGGGCTTTCCTGCCTATTTTCCAGAATGTATGTCTTATAGACTCGTGGGTGAAGTTTAATGCGTTTCATGATTTTTCATGTTAAAGGCATAATATTCTACGGAGTGCGAGCCAAAAGAACGCCAAACTGGATCCAGTTTTCAGAAACCTTGTCACGGTACATGCGAGGCTGCTATCTGCTACTCAATATACTCTTCTGCAGAGTGCCCCCGGTTTCCAACATTGCCCAACCTGTGAAGTGAGATTTTCCACCTTCCACCTGCCGTTTACTCCAACTTAGACTTCGCCGGATTTGCGGAGCTTAGCCGGGGTACAAATATATGTACTGGTTTATTGGTTAGTCTGGGGTTCCAGTTAAACTGCCTCGTGGAGTTAATAGACAACGAATGTTGTTTTGCTGATGGTTCATTGTACAGTGATCCATGAATGACATACTTTTTGAATGTGAAATACAGAAGATAGAAAAATAAGACTGTTTTATAGTAGCGCTATAGGTTCCATAAGGAAAACAGGTTGACAGAGAATTTCGTGGTTGCATCTTTGTTATCAAGTTTATTACTGGTCCATGACGGTAGTCCCATTGGGTTCATTTGCAGTGGATTCTATCGAATCTGTTCTGAATTGGCCTTTATTTGTTTAAGAATAGTGCGCATTATTTACCGATACGCATCTTGAAACGGAGTTGTAAGGCGTTTGGAGAGCATTCCTGAGAACAGCACCCTGCTGAAGGATAGATAATATGTACTGAAATCACATTGCGAGTAATATCCAAAGCTTGATGTCTTATGATTAAAACAGTTCCTTGTGCCGATCGCTTGAGGACTAAAATACGGTTTCCTTTAAGGTCGGGCGACAAAATGTCCAAATATGTTTACATTTCTGAACAAAATAAGTATTCTTTACTCACCAGAAAACCTGGACTTTCCGAAAATATAGAGGGAACTTCCCACATTAGCTTAATACTTCTTATTCCATATTCATGATTTCTCTGCATATCAAAGTTGGATTAAATTGTTTTCTGGAGCAGTTAATTGATTAACATGAACTAGACATCCAGTGGGAGTCAAAAAGCATATACTAAAGAAGAATTTATTCACACGTGAATTAGCGTTTTGATACTCAATGCACATCATTATACAGGTTAGCTGAGGTGGAAAACATCTTAGCTATTGTGCCGCAGTACGAAATAAAAATAGATGAAACAGTGGCACGCTGGCGGAGCCACCAGTGACGAATGGGTTTCGTTCCGAAGATCTAACAGTCGGCTATTGGGAGTCAGATAATGCCTAATAGATGAGATCGTGGTTGGAGGGGAATGCTAAGCGGGAGGGGGAAGGCAATTAATCTCACGACACAAATGCTATTGAGGTCGGATCCTAGACATGTCGACAAACGCATCTAGCCAAACGTGTTCATTGTCCTTCTGTCCCCAACCAGGGAGAAGGAAGGCTCAAATTGAAGCCAACTTTGAACCAAGGGTCTTCATTCATCTTAATCAAGTCATCTTTTGGCCACCCTTGCTCCTCTTCTTCCATCCACACCCCGGCGTGCAAACAACGCACCTGGTGGTATTCAGTGGGCTGGCATGCACAACACGTGGCCGAGCCATCGTAACCGGGTGTGTGATATAATGATGTGCGGTTCGCTTTTTCTTCCTACGCCATAAACATGGCCTCGAACACGCTCATTGTTCAAACGATGCTCCCACCAGATATGAACCAAACTGCGAAGCACCGGTGGTCGAACGTAACTAACCTCTTTATGTCGGCTGGTTTAATTGGTCAGGTTTCATAACAGTACAGCTGGGTTGAACGCACATCTGTATTGTACACTCAACACCACAAGGATAGAGTGACGCCGCTTACACAGTGCACACAGGTTAATAGCCTGATTCTATTTTATTAATGGAGTTTACACGAACCGTGCTTTTACTATCGCAATATTTCTTACCAGTTTTATTTCGCCTACATTAGTCGCTTGTGCATTTGGCGCTTAACTAAAGTAGACTTCATAACATCTCACCAATTAACTTAATTCACCACCTTACATATCCGGTTTGACCGATGTAGTCGGGTTCATACGTGCATTTTCTTCTTTATCTTATCGTCTTCAGGCTTTTACCAATCAGCTTAGATGTGAGCAACTGTGTCAGTGCAATAAACGCGGTCGCACTAATGACTGAAAAGCTGTGGATGTACATGGAACAGAAGTATGGGAAACTGGCAGTTCGGATGCAGTGGGCCAGTAAAGATGTGTACGGTATGTCAAATAACCCAAGCGTTTTCTCAGACAACTAACGGTGTGTTATTTATGAGTAGGTGGAGCTTAGGTTTAATATTAATCTCTTCCCACCAGATGACAAGGTACATAGCTCAACCACAATCCTGATAAGCACCAGACGCTTTTCGCCCTATTAGGGATCGTCAATGATGCGCATTCCCTCGGTTCCAAATTGGGGATCGAACCCATGACCGCTAGAGACTGACGCCAAATAGCCAGCAGCTTAAGCCACTGAGTCATGAAGAACGGCAGCTGGGCTACATTATTTTCTTTTTCCCGGGCAAACAACGTGCGCTATAGCCACCTTAACAATGTCCAGTTCATATCCGGGCTTACACTACGAAGATACAAATAACTGCATGTGCTTGAAAAACGATTTCTTGGTAAGTAGAATGCAGCCTACTATCGATAATGCAACGCGAGGTTCGCAAATCTTTCGATGTTCCATGAAATATTCTGGAATACAGTCCTAGTGATCGGAATAGCACAGGCTGCCTTTAAGGTCAACCGGAACCACAATTAAGATGGCGCGTCGCACTGCAAAGTATACAGTGGGTATGCGAAAACCCAACAATCAGTTAGTTGCGTACTTATTTTTTCACTAACCTGTCACCTGGACTGACTTAACAAGCCACGTACTCTGCAGTGCATTTCGCATGTTGAAATGGTGTACAACCTATCTTACTAAATTCAGTTTCTTAGATTGTTTCTGATAGTAAACGATGGCTTGATTTTCAGGTAGGTTATTGCTACTGGGACAACTACACCGATGATTATTACAAGGAAATTGATCTGAACAAATCTCAAATTCAAGATCTGTTAGTTTTCGGCGTCAGAGTAAATTATTTTTCGCATCACTGAAAAGCAATCACGCATATCGAAATAACTCAAAGTCCTGGATACAATATACTAAAAGCTTCAATTTATTTATAGGAACTATGCAAATTTGCAAATTTCACTTGGGTATTACTGACTATTATCTTGCAAGTAGGCAGTGAACGTGGCGCAGCTAGCTATTGTTGAATATGTGTTTAAGACATAGGTGTGTCCACATATTAGAGCAGTTTTAAGGTGAGTCTTCAGGACTAGATTTGTCCGACACCCATTGCATAATAGGATACGAACCGGACAGTCTTTGCGTTCCAACAAGTTCCATCCGTGTGGCACTCACTTCCCTTTGTTTCGCCGACATTTGGAACCGCAATGACTGTCCAGCGAACCAGCAGTTTATACCACTGGACTATGGATAGTACCAGTGCACCCTCAAGGCTGAATACTAGCCTTCAATACCGCGCGTATGTTTAACTATCTTGTTAGTTACTGCTTTGCTAAAGAAATACTTGATCTTCACAGCTAGACAATCCTCTAGCAACTCTCCAAAATAATGGCGCTAGAACTCTACACCCGGTTGCTAACAGTCAGTAAGCGATGAGAGGTTTAAAGTGTTCCATTAGTAGTAGCAGTAGCGCCTTAGCAGTAGATTTCCCCAAATGCCACTACACACCATAAAAATGTACTAGATAAAATTTTCACCTTCCTTGGACTCGCTATAACATATTGCCCATCTAAGTTTCAGGGAGTTAGATCGATAATGGTGTTCCCGGTACACAACCACTCAAACAACCGTTTAGCTCAAGCAATCAACACATGACAATTCACCTAGACCACAACTTTCTAGCGATAAGGTATGACACTAATTTAATCCACTAATCCCTTCAACATTTGGTGCTCACGCATGATTATTTTTTATCCACAACCTCAGATGATTCTTGCCAAACGTATCGCAAATGTTGCTGCTTGCCATTGTGGCTATGGTTCACAGTCTACTTAGCATCCTCCCTCAGTTTGGCCACACTCCTAGCTGTTCCGAGGCAATCGAAGACAGACTTGCGCTCTGCCGTGCAAGCAACTCCTCAGAGTAAACCAGGCTCCAAATCTTTGGTTAGCGACGCTTATGTGAGCCACAACTGGATGCATATTACAGCGATCACCTGTGGAGTGCTGGCTGGCATCAGTCTGTTTGTACTCATTGTCGCTGCTTGCCCATCGCTAATTAACCTCATAAGAGGTCGTCCATTTCAACGGGGTGCCCAGCGTATGCGATGGAAAGATGACGGAAAATTACACGAGCCACTGTTTGATGAATGCTACAGTAGAGCAACCGGAATGTTCGATCCCACTTGCATGCGAAAAAATGGCGGGGTTTCTATTGGTGAGTTGTTTACCTATTCATGAATGTTCAATGGTTCAATGGTGTATGATGGGATAAAAAGCATAACTTTACAAGACCCACAGGATGGATATGCAAAAGAAAATTAAAATCAAAATGTTCCAACGTGAAACGTAAAGTATCAGTGGTTAAATCATTGCACTTTAACAAAGTGTTGTGTATCGTTTACCACTAAGATGAAAATCTAAGAGTCTTTCGAATGTCGTCATGTCTGGTGCGTTCACCACATAGTTTGGTAATGCATTCAGGTGAGAACAGATTCTAAGTGAGAAAAAATACTTTCTACAATTCAAACGAGAGTGTTGCGTCATTAGTTTCAGGTGGCTGCCTCGGTTTTGTTTTTATGGGGCTAGAGTCAACAGTGATGTACATGGATGCTCACTTTCGGTTAATATCCGGTATTTGAGAGTAAGATCTCCGCAAAGCCGTCGGTATTCTAATGTGAACATACCGAGTACACGAAGACGCATTTCGTAACTTATACCGGATAGTCCACGCGTTGCTTTTGTGGCTCTTCTTTGGGGCTGTTCCAAGAGGCGGATGTCTCGTTTTAACCATGGACACCAGGCCTGAATTGCATATTCAACATGAGGACGAATGTAGGAGTTAATCAACAATGGTACTAGCTGTCGCTCAAAAGTGCCGAGAGCTCGCCTCAAAAGTCCCAAGTTCAAGTTCGCTACACTTGCTGCTTTCGAACACTGGAGCGAATTTCCAAGACTCTCTTGCACAATTATACCTAAGTCGCGTTCACTAGTCACGTGTTGCATGACATGTTGCCCCAAAAGTTATGTGTTAACGAAGCTGTTGTGCACCGTCAGCAGGTGGCACTTTGCAGCGTTCAGTGGGAGCTGGTTCTTTTCTGCCCATTTGTTAATCCGGGTCAGATCTTCCAGGAGGTAGACACGGTCGGATGCTGAGCGAATTGCTCTCCATATTTTAGCATCGTCTGCAAATATCTGCATTGGAGATAGAATATCTGCTGGAAGGTCAATACTGTAGACTAAAAATAGTAGCGGGCCGAGGACGGATCCTTGTGGAACACCACTGGAGACGTAAACGCTTTCGGAATAGGTGTCAACTACTCTTACCTTGATTGCTCTGTCGTGTAAGTAGTCTTCCAACCAAGTGAGCAGGGAACCGTTGATACCGTAGGCAGCAAGCTTTTGGAGGAGAAAGAAGTGATTGACCCTGTCGAATGCTTTAGAAAAATCCAGGTATATCACATCTATGGGGACTCCTTCATCAGCCGCCCTGGTCCACAAGTCCCGAGTAATCAGCAAATTGGTGAGACAAGATCGTCTGCGTCGGAACCCATGTTGGGCATTAGAAATTATCAGTTGACTTTCAAAGTATCGCGTCAGTTCATCTGCGATTACCGATTCCATAACTTTTGACAAAACAGGAAGGAGAGTAATAGGTCGGTAGTTAGCAGGATCCGAGCGCTTACCACCTTTATATATCGGAGTGATAATTCCATTTTTCCACTCAGATGGGAGTGTATGGGAGTTAAGCAGACACTGAAAAAGGTTGCAAGTGGTGTTGCTATGGTGGGAGCAAGCGTTTTTAGTACTTTTGGGCAGATCATGTCGATTCCAGGGGCACTGTACTCCCGGAGAGACTGTAGTTTGCTTGCAACAGCTGCTGGAGTAAACGTGATGCTGGATAAGCCAACGACATTTGTTAGGAGTTGGTAGAGCGAAGGTCCCATAACATTTGTAGCTACCGAGCCAAACTGCAAGAGTAGAGCGTTCGCGGCATCCACAGCAGTAGTCGTTAGGCCACTGGCCGTCCTGAGTGGTGGTATTCCGGGCTTAACCTTTCTTTTGCCATTCACAAATCTGTATAGCAGTTTGGTGTTACTCGTAAATTTCAGCACCATATTCTCCTGCCATTCCTACTTATCGACTCTAATGAGTGACGTGCAGTAGTTTCTTATGACTTTGTAATCCTGCCATGTGATATCACATGGGCTTAGCAAATGTTGCCTCCAGATTTCATCTCTTCTGTTGATCCATTTACGTGTTCTGCTCCGGATCCACGTATTGGTCCGGCGCGATGCTCGTAATGGTACAACCTTCGATGCTGATTGTATGACCCAGTTAATTTTGTCTTTCAATTCATTCCACGCGTCATTCGCTGAGCTGTGCGTCTGTAGGTCCCAGTCAACGGTTGCTGTTAAGCTGCGCAGCTTATAATAGTCCGTAATAGTGCGTTGAGTCTCTCTTTCTTTAGCAACAATACTGGCATAACATACGTAACCAAATGTTAGGACTGAATGATCGCTACGGCCCAGTGGAGGATCGTATGCTACTGACTCAACCATCAACTCTTCATTAGTCAGGATTAAGTCCAGGAGTGATGGCTTGTTTGAACCGCGATGTCTGGTTGGTCGATGCACATGGTTATACAAAACTGCCATATCCATAAATTCGAGGAGTTTCGATTTAAATGATGGCCCATTAGGGGACACTGATGCTATTGAAGGAACATTAAAGTCACCCATTATAAGATAGTGAGAGTACTTTTGTGAAACAGCATAGCGGAGGGCGTTTAACAGAATGTTATCGCTGTCTGCTGATGCGTTCGGAGGTCTATAAATAACTGCTAAGAGGCAAGCATCACTCTTCTTCTGTGAACCAACATCTCGACCTGCTAGGTGCAGTCGGCAAAATAGTGCGTCGGGAATAACGAGGGAATTTTCGGTAAGTGCCTCACATTTCAGATAATCTCGATAGTAGAGAGCAACACCGCCCCCGCGAGATGGACGATCATTTCGTATGATTGACATCTCACTGAGTTCAATCTCCGGATCAAGTATGTCGTTTGAGAGCCAAGTTTCAGTGACTGCTATGAGGTCCCAAGTTGTCGTTTCATGTCGGTGGCGCAGCTCCGAGAGCTTAGAGTACAACCCCTGAGTGTTGGTGTAGCAGCATTTTATTTGTTGACGCATCAGGAGCTCGGTTCGCTGTGAGTGACCGGCACAAATAGTGCCGGTCTGCTGAAGTTTTTTGAAACGGTTGTTTGCACAGTTGACTGGTTTGAGATGGGTACAATTGAGGCTGGCTCATCTGTATCTGAGGTCTGTGCTAATTGAAGAAATGGTCTTAACCGTACTTCTGGTGGCCCAAGTTTCCTTTTGTCATGCCATGCTTGGATTGCCACTGATACCATTTCAGGCGCAGCCAAGGTAACTTTCAAAATTCGTGGCCCGCTACCTTGGTAGTTTGTGGAAGCAGTTAGACGGGTGACGCCAAAAGCCACGATATTCTTCATGTCGTATAGTTCTGCGATGTACCGCCATTCTTCGATGTCGTGCTTCTGTCGTTCACTGCTATCGTCATGCTTCAATTCTGGCACACCATGAACCAGTACCACTTTCTTCATCTCATTTTGACGTGACGAACTAGGGTTGGATTTATGCTTCTGTCTTTCTGCCCATGGCCTGTCAGGAAAAATGCGGGCACTGACAGAAGAGTTCACTAGCATGTGGCTTGCTAAGAGAACATCTTCCAGGTCACGCGTGTTGCCAAACGTTACTCGCAGTAACCGAGGTTCCCCTAAGTGTGGAGATGATGGATTTCGTGAAAGGCGTGTAAGACCAGTTGGGAGAACTTTCAGTCCGAGTGCGCTGGTTATTTCAGCCCACCGGTTTTGGTCCTCGGCTTGTGTAGTTAAAAGAATGTTGTTATTAGGATTCCATATCACCAAATCAATTTACAGACTTGAAGTTGGCTGTCGCAGCTTCACTTTAGCGCTGGGTGACGCGTATACGGAATATTTCAGTTTATTTACCCGAATGGTCACAACTGAAAAACCGCTTTTTATTGAACTCTTGAAAAATTATCTTATTATCGTTAACCGGCTCATATATCTTGTCGCCGTTTGAAAGCATTACCGCCTTCGTTTAGGGGCGCATAAACAAAAATATCGAGCTACTCGGTCAACAGATCGCCATTTATATCGTAGCTAAAAAGCAGTTATTTAAAGTGAGATCTAACTGTCTGGCCGGCAAACTCGTAGATATGGTAACTGTACCTGGTTCGTCCAGAAGTGATCAATCCTTGGGAGTGACAGGAAATGAAACAATTTTTTGATTACCAGAATATTGTCCCGGACAGAGAAATCCTTTTACAATGCGACACACATCATCGGCATACACAACATCAACACCAGCAGTCCATCAGTCATCTGAACGGATGCTTTGCTGCCATAAACCATGATGGCATATGGAATAATAAGAGGGAGAGAAGGAGGACTTACCTGAAGAAGTTAATGCCTTGATCCAACATTCAGCGTCAAGCCGCCTACACCTTGTGTTAACAACATACGTTTCACAAACAACTGACTATCGTGCAAAGATAAGGCGACATCAGCGAGACAGGTTCCTTGCGGCTTTCACTGTGTAGTGCCACAAGCACCCATTACCCCTAGAAAACTCAGCAACAAACACATGTTAAGCGGGCAGTCCAATTAAGAGACAGCACAAGGCTGCGGGCCATGTGCTGTAATGTCTCGAGCCAAATACAGGGCACGTTAAGTGGACTCTAGCCCGAAAGGCAAGACAGACCGTCGGCACCACGTTTGGTCGTCAGTGACTTCATTTCACGCTGCCAAGTCAACTTTTGTACACCTCGAGCCATGTACCACCCTACACCTGGCAGACTAAACCAGGCCCTCCTCTGTAAGCATAACTAGCACATGCCAAAGCCAACAACATATTTAGTGCTATCTGTTGTTCTAAGGAACTATCTTGGTTATCACTGCCTAGCACTCGCCTACGCACATCATCTTTGCGGACAGGCTGGTGCCACCCGACACCAGCAATGCTCCGCAAACAACGCTGATCAAAAACTTGGAGGCGCCCCAATTCATCAGACCGAACGGACCAAGTCTTACTCCCATAGAGCAGGACAGCCCTCACTGTGACCTTAAAACACTGCCTTTCAGACGGAGAGAAACTCGCTTCAGTGCCAATGACGCTGCAAGTCCAAGAAGGCAGTTCTGACTTTCGTAATGCGTAAACTGACTTCAATTTATTTTCGTCCACTGTTGCTAATGCAGCTGCCAAAGTGAGTGAATCGATCAAGACCCTTTAGTTCCTCGTTTTCAAGAGTCAAGGGGTCATTAAGTGGCAGAGAGTCCTGTGACATTTTGCACTTTGAAGTTGCGAAGCGTATACCAAATGATGAGACCACTCTAGAGAAGATATTCAACATTGCTTCGGCCACCGCAACATCAACGAGAAGCAAGACAATATCGTCCGCATAGTCAACGTCAACTAGCTTTCCACCAGGCTGCACTTCACTTCAAACATCTTGAGATTCTGTACCGGAACACTCCATGATGGAGTTTGTTACGAAATGGAATAAAAACGAGGAAATCGGACAACCCTGAGGAAGGCCACTTGTGCTCGAATGCTATCCGACAGAACACTGTAGACCCTGAATCGGCCTGTATTGTTCGAGTATAGAGCACGTAAGATGTTCACATATTTCGTGTGAACACCTTCCCGAGCAAGTATTTCAAATAGAACGCATCGATCCACTGCATCGAACACATACTTGAAGTCGAGGAAGACTACAGTTGTCGATCTGCGGTATGCGTGGCGCTGCTCTATCATCTGCCGCAGAGTGAATATATGGTCTATACAGCTACGTCCTGGGCGTAAACCTGCTTACTCTTTCCTAATCCTAGCTTTCCATTCCACAGTGAAGCGACGAGCGAGAATCGAAACCAGTAACTTCATCACAACTGGCGTTAGGCTAATACCTTTATAGTTAGCACAGTCTGTGCGACGGCCCTTCTTGTATATTGCCACTATAATCGATTTACTCCGGCTAACCGGGACATTCTTTTCCTCCCAGATATGTTCGAATTGGGAGGTCAGTGCTTAGCAGAGGACCTCACCTCTATCTTTATATGGTACAGTGGGAGGGATTCCTTGCCAGCAGCACGAAAACGATTGAGGGCTGTGATCGCGTTTCGGACCTCAGCCTCTACACTAACCCTCCATGACTCCACCTGCATCAACTGGGTAGGGGCCAAATGAACTAATTTTGAAAGGGTTCTATCCAACGAGCCATACGGCGCTCCTTATTATGTATCAGTACACCCGCGTTATCTCTGCATGTCTCAGTGACATCTGATTTCCTGGGCCCACAACCAGGAAGAGCTTGCGGTAACTGCCTGCTGCTTCTGCCTCCTCCATTTCTCAAGCCCGACTGGTTCACCAGACTTCCTTATCAGCACGCTAGCTCCGCTTTAGTTCGCGCCTAATATTCCGTCTGCTCACCTTATACTCAGAGCCAGCCGGGAGTCTTCTTCTGGCTTCCGACAGGCTCGCCGATCTCTCAGACATCCAGTGACTGGTGCGGTGACGATGGATAGTGCCACAAGCAGGTGCTCCAGCGTCGTGGATTGTGACCGAAATCCTATTTCACTGAAGCACAGTGTCATTAGGACAAGACAGCGAAAGTTAGGTACGCGGTGCGTCTTGATAGGCTTGCCTGACCGAGGGTTGCGATAATTTCTCAGTTGCCAATCGAGGGAGACGTTTGGTGCGCCTCCCGGTAAATCCATAGAGTAACAACAGTGTATCTAGGCATGATCGTGATCGACGCAGATTTTCCAGAACGAGCACAATCCAGGATGGAACCACACCGCCTGTAACTTATGGCAACATGATCTATTTGCGTCCATCGCTGACCAGCTGCAGTAGCATTTCGGCTCCCGTTGTGTCTAAAAGCCGTGCTACTAAGAAACCACTGGTGCTTCGCACACGGTTGGAACAGACGTTTGTCGTTGTCAGTCCATTCGGGTTGGGCCCATAATTACTACCTAGCTGAGCTTCTGAAGAGCTCATCCGCCCTACTTGTGCGTTCATATCCCCTGCATATTCTACAATATCTGAACTAGTAGCACTGCATATTAGTGCGTTCAGTTCATGATGGAAAGTGTCCTTGAAATCATCAGAACTGCAGTCGATGAGACCATAAGCGGAAATCACAAACAGCGTTTGTACTAATCTGGGCATTAACTCTAGTTGATTTCGTCAAACGGGCAACACCCAAACGACTGTTCGTCGGAATCCAATCAACCAATGATAGCTCAGCCTTGGAGCTGAGAATGAGACCTACCACAGCTTGACTGGTGAGTGGTGCATCAGCGTCTCCGGATGCGTGCAACCAATATCGAGAGGACAAGCCGGGCGCAGTTAATTCAACAGACCAATTATCGTCATTTATCCTAGTTTCGAAAAAAAACATCACACTTCAATACCCATTCTCTCCGACGTGCATATGAGTGCAGCCAATAGATCGATTTGTCTTAGAGTGCGTATTTTGAATGCTTCCAGGGAAATGGAAAGCGTGGTCTTATTAGCGTTGTTGCCGATAGACTTCTGGTGGGTATTGCGGGAAGGTGGCTGCAGTTGGTTCTACTCCAGTTTCACTTCGGTTGCTGTCAATTAATCTGGGAACTATAGAAGGAAGATTATTAACTAGGGTCTGGATGAGTGTAACAGTTGGAAAAGTAAACTGGGAGGCGCCAGCAGTTGCACCTTTTCGATTATCCACGCTGCTGTATGCAGCAGATAAGACAACCGTTGATAATCTGCGCGATGGCCGATGCAAGCTGAAATTTGTGTTTGAATAAAAGTCATGGTTGTATGTAGGCTGAGATACTGCCAAGGCGCCCACACCTAAACAGAAGGAGGAATAGCGTCTTCAACCAAAACCTTTCATTCAAACGCTTGTCAGGAAGGCAGCGGGGAGGTGGTAATGATTTCATTGTACAGAAATGACCGCCATCCCATTTTAACGTACGACTTCATACAGAAGTCGTATTGCAGTAGTCATACTAGTTACTGCAACAGTGACGGATAAATTGCACCACATGAGGCCCGTAACACAAGGATGAATCATCTACCAACCTGTCCCTTAGTGTGGTCGCAATAATTGCCATATCAAATAAAATATTACGCTTTCAGTAGTCCACCTAGTTCAAACAGTTTTACTTTCCACTACCAGTGAAACAAATTCCTCAGCCTGAGATCCCTCCTGCGTCGTACATTGCTTGGTCTATATGTGAGTTGAGATGACAAAATGCGTCCATGCCTTCCATATATCACTCCTTTACAGCTTTTTAACCTATGTAAATAAGTAAATTTTATGCTGCTTATTCATCGCAGTTAGGCTATAATGAAATACTTACTCTTGTGACACATTATAAAATATTTAGCCGAATCCATTTGAGTTTATGTGTTCAGCTGTTAACTCGCCGCTTCTTCCCTGCTAAATTTCCTACGTTTTCCCGTCCTTTTCCTTATTAGTCGGTCAATATCATCTGACCTAAACTTACCCTAGCCAAAGATCACCTTTACATATGTACTATCCAAATGTGTATTTGTTTCTCTCATGTTAAGTGTTAGCTTTCCATTGATGTTCCCGGTGTGGCTGTGCTTGATGTGAATGTTGACAAAGTAGCTACCATTTGAAAAAGCGCTACCTTGATTATACCGGCTCCAGGAGACAGTCGTTGGTTCGCGAGACGGGATGCACTGTTCTTCTAACAGTGTTAGGCTCAAAGAGTTATCCTATGCATTCATTGTAGAGTGGGCGACGACCCACCCGCCGCTTTGTGTACGTGTCGTACGCATGATTCCCAAATTAGATAGACAGGAATGCTGCTGCCGTGCATTTTGTCGGGGTGTGGGTCGGCTCTGTTGATGAAACCTGGCTCCCATTCACATGCTTGCCTATCTTATTCCTTAGGTTTACACCGTATATGAGGTGCGTGGGTTGAACTGTGGTTGGTGCAGCGCAAGCCATCCATGGTCCCTTTGTAGCCACAGGCGCCCTTTGGCTGTCCTATGAAGGCTGCAGTGATAAACAAATCCGGGGACCGAATGACGGCAGCATGTAGCTGTGTTGCTTGAATTTTTAAATGAGACGCTGCATTTGTGATTTTGTTCGCTCGGCTAGTCATCGTCAGAAGAAGTTAGAAAGGAACAGTTCACCAGGCCGAAACCCACCACGTATGCCAAATCACTGATGCCAAGCCAAGTCAAGATAAGCTTTATGTATCCAGATGGGCACATTTTCCGCACTTTACAATATGGACAATGGATGAGCTAAATTTACATTCATAGAACTAAATTTATGGAAATGCATAAAAGGACACTGTGTAGAAGTGTCACTTGAATAAACGATCAGCATAAAAGAGCAACAATTAAACACTTCCGGACAAAATAATTTAAAGCCTGCGTTTTCAATCGGGACCGTCCATTTTAACGAGCGCAGTATCTGAAATATTTCTCAAAATTACACGAAGGACAGCAGCGGTGACCTAGGAAATAGCTAGACAAATATCATTGTTGACATATTCTGAGCAATCTAATGCGTCCATAGCGTTATTGTAAAGATGATGTTTAGTGATAACGGCACGGTTGATTTAAAAGCCCCGCCTAAGATCAATGCACAGGTGCGTAGTTGGTTCTTACTTTATTATAAACCGTTTAACAATTAGGTGGCAGGTCTATGTATAAATTCTTAACTGATCCATCTTTTTACTGCTTTGATGGCATTACGAGTCAGACCACTGCAGCTTTAGAACGTTACTTAAGCCGTAAGCAATCATGGGAATTCTCGGTAAAATATTGGATGGCTTTACATATAGCCTTCCCCCACCGGTTTTCCGTAAGCAACAGGACAACAATTTAAAAACAATGGTTTCGTCTACCCAAGTGTTGGGACAATGAGTGGCTTCGATATTTTGTTACTGACTAGATCCGGACAAATTTTAACCTTAAAAGCGTCGATCTATCTGCTAGGCACGACCTCGTCTATCATAACAAGTTAGATACATGGATACCTTACCGATGATGATAGTGGATGCTGTGTGCATTATTATCAGCGACAATCAATTATGAGGAATAAAAGCAGACTGCCGGCTTACTTGATTCTGTCTTACCGCATCCCAATAAACTCACCCAATACATTTCTGGTCCATATTTCAGAACGCTGCATGATGTGTCCACGTGAATGCGCCTTCCATCTTCATTCTGACCTGGATTCGACAGTTACATCAACCGCTGCAGCAAACCAGTGGCGGAGCACAGTTCGATCGAATAGGGAGAAAAAGGCTGATTTAGGTGGTAAATCTGAATGGATAAGAACTAGTTTGGACGTAGAACATCGAAATGATGTTAGCAAGAGTGATGCTGCAGTTGATGACTTCTCCGAGAGCAGTCCACTAACGGAAGAGGACGAAAATGACGAATTCAGTAGCGAGGAGCAAGACGAAATAAAACATGTCGAAGAGTCTGAGACATGCATACACAGTGAACCTGTACTCTTTAATTCTGGAGAAGAACTGATCCCGAATCTGAACAAGTGCAAAGCAACCTCACTTAGAGACACTTCGAATGATCTAAGCGGAAAGAACAGGAAAGCAACAGAAGCAAAAACACTTGCTAGGTGGAAAAAGGTGATCAAGAAAGGCCTCCTTGAAGGTTGTAAATGTCTATCCATGATCGATGCACGTGCAGGAGGACGACAGACACGCGTCATAATCAGTATCACTGGGACAGGGGTTCCATTTGTTCAGGTGGATCCACTAGGAAAATTATCCGCATTGATCCGCCTTATTGATAAATTACTAATGCAACCTCCTGGTGGCGGTACAAGCGGTGACGTGAACTTAGTATCAAAACCCTTTTCTTCCAACGACCATACAAAAGACCCATCCAACCTCAGACGCATAAGGGAAGCTGTGCCCAACCAATGGACCCCCAACGTAATAGTTCTACTGACGGCTTCTGTGCCAACTTCCGATGCCACTAAGCAGCATATATCAAATGCACCGGATGGTCTTCCTCCTGAATTTAGACGGCCATCCTTACTGGATGCATCGATACAGTGGAGTAACTTCAAAGTTTGGTGGTCTATTCATCACTATTGTCATCTACCAATTTACATTGAAGAGCAGCCCCCTGGCTTTTTTGTGAATGAGGCATCAGAGCGACGTCAGTTGTTTGAACATTGCGGTGGTTTCACGATTTCACCCTTTACGGTGAGTGCTATTCATTAAATAATAATTAAACTAGATAAAGAACGTTTGGTTTAAATAAACTGGCAAAGTTTATGACGTAACGAAAGCTGTCATAGACCAATCCACCTTGTATTATTCAAGCACAGTTCTCTTGCAGAAAACGTCAACTACAAAGTTAATCAGACCATAAAGCATTGCTGCCATTTGCTATGCTGTTTAGATTCAAACGGCGCATATGGGTAATATACAATACACGCACAGGGCCTAAGCTCAGCATCTCCCGCTCAGTAAAAATTAATGCAGTAGACACTGTAGCAATTCCGTTTCATTGTACTGAATAAAAAGTAAAGTACCGCATATGAATTTTAAAATGATTTTCTACTTGCAATTTTGCCAACTTCTGTTAAACGTTGTTCTCTAGGCGCGCACCGCTATCGGCTCAGGATAGGACTTGGATTCATTATCATGGTCCAACGATAGTAGCATGTTTTAATGCTTAAGTATATGTCATTGTGTTTAGCTCAGTAAAACATGCAGTATATGAGTATTTTCAATGTCGCTTGACTATATATTGGCCTTTTATCCGCCAGCCAACATAAGCAGTTGCTGCGGCCATCATTCCTGTTATGTAACTCAAACACATGTGATTTGCCACGGTTTGCTAAGCCTTATGAATGAATACGATTGTATCAAAAGAGATTTCTGGTAGACTACTATGGTTGATAGTGTATATCAATATTCTAGTAAATTTCGTTGCTCGTAAACACATCAGGCAAAGCACAAATTGCACTGTGCAACAAAAAGTATTTTCCATAACAGAAATGTCAACATCTCTACCCTATATCATACACTCCACTGATCATAGAAATGTATTCCGGTGTTACCTATAATAAATAATAATAATTAATAATTATTAATAATAATAATTATTATTATTATAATTATTTTCAATAATGCCAAGCTACAAATTCTATGCAAATGTACTGAATCAAAAAATATGCAGAATACTTCTGTGTGGCAGATACTTTTAAAACACCACTGCAACACTCTCCGCTAACTACTGACTGCAGCTTGGTACAGGGAAATGATGACTTCGCCGAGATCATGGCTTGTATGATCCCGCGCCCTCACGTTGCAGCGACCAGTAACAGTCACCCACCATAAAAGGCGGGTACTTGCCACCGTAGCGCTGCTACATGACTGAAATGTCTGGGTGAAAGCACTCACTATGCTCATCACTAACAGATCCCAAGTTCTTAGGGAAAAAGTCAAGGTGATTATGCAAAAAGTGCATCTTGCGTGACATTCGAGCACTAACAGCCCGATAGTTCGCAATGAGGTTTTCTGTGATATCTTTGTAGTTTTCCGCCTTTGTTCTACGCCAAAATCCTGTACACACTGCTTTGAATGATCGACACGATTCTAACTCAAATGAATTCAACTGGCACTCGAACGCATTATCTGCTAGTATCCGGCGGATATCAGATCCAATAAGTATCCTTATTTGCGCTTCACATCACTGATCATCGGAACCACTTGTTTCAATCACTGGAACTCAAAGCCATCGCACTTGAGAGCTGTGACGAAGTTTTTAATCAAACCACGCTTGATATGCACCGGTTGTAGATCTATATGATCAGGTTGCACAAGAGGTGTATGCTGTTAACTCATTTTCGCTGCAGCATACGCCGTTCTCTATGGATACTTTTCGATTGTGTAGTGCTGTTGGGTTGCTCTGCTGACCCATTCACACAAGCAACAAGCATATTTCGTGAAGGCTGCATGCATACCCATTGGGAGCTCAATGACTTTGAAGTCAGCATGGAGGTTACAACAGTACTTCTCGTGGTTCAGTGTAGCGAGTACCTGTTGCAAGCTTCCCGTCTTTTTTATATTGTTGGTATGTAACAGAGGCACAGTTTGGTACACATTTCCATTGTGTAGCAGTATGGCTTTAAGACTACTCTAGGACGAATCAATGGACAAACCCTATTCATCACTGAAATGTAGCACGCCAAGCTCCTTTATCAGTCCTTCCACGTCTTAACAGTACCAAAAGGTTTATCTCGTCTCATAGAAAGCGGACAATGTAACGCTTCGCTTTCTGTATACAATAACCTTAGTGTTTATAGCAAGTAGGTTTTACTGCTGCAGCCCGGGCGCCAGCAATTCAGCCTTGTTTTTAGGCCAGCGCAGAACACGTACCAATTCATTCAACTATGATTGTTCACTAATATGTGGGTTGACAACATCAGCTTCAAAGTTTCATAGATGTCAGAAGCGGGGGAAGTTGACGATGCGGAATCACTACTCGTCATCAGTGACATGCTCGCTGGAGACGCTGGAATGACTAAGGTGCGTTCGGGTGGAACAGGTTGTCCAGGTTTCCGTTGGAGATGCCGATGACCTTGGTTAGGTAAAAGTAGCAGTCTGTCCTTCGGATCACTCAATACCATGGGGATCGAAAAGGCATCTTGTCTTTGCCGTTGAGCCACTAAATCAGATGCAGTTTTTATGACACGCAAACAATATGCGGAACCAACTTATTATCCTGATCTCCCAGTTTCATTCGGAAATATGCGTAGTAGGCAGACTTCAGTAGTGAAGCAATAGTTCTGTACTGCGAGTTTGTAGTAAACTGTCCACAGAAGTAACAAAAATGATTTCGGTCACTAACACAGCAGCGCCTTTCAATCACGATCAAGAAATCAATTAAGGAAACGCGGCTCTCAATCGACTTTCAGTATCAGGTGGATATCATGAGCAAGAGAATTTCTTTTCAATGATTACATGGAGGCAATGGACCAATCATAGGCGAGCATTCGCTGCACGCAACGCACTGATTATCTTAAATGAAAAATTGGACTGAAAGCCCGACGTGATAAACATTTGGTTTACGTGTTCGTTGTCAGCTCACACGTACTACTAGAAATATCCTATCGCATTTCTGTCATAAAAATGGTGTTGTGCAGTTTTATTGTGAACATGGATGAAGCCGATACCACTATAACCCATAGAATTGTGTTTGACAGTGAAAGTAAGAGGTAACCGTCCGCAATGATCGCTCATCTTCTCTTACAATGTCGTTTAAGTTAGAGATCTAGCTTCATTCATAAAAGATTATGTACAATCTGGATGGTAATCATCTGTTAGCTTGAAAGGCATTTGGTTTTTAGGCTAGGATAAATTTATCCCTGAACTTTCTGGTGGTCTTATGCGTCACCTTACTTAACCACGGCGCAAATTTGTAATAATAATCTTACAAAAATCGCCTTTTATTAGGTAAGGTTTACATTTCTTATGGGGTAATATTATACGTATATTACTCTAAAGTGCGCGAAACTGCTCCTAAGATAGGAACATATCAGTATGTACAGATTTGCTCGTGCTCTTGCACTAGTGCGTATCGATCCCAATTTTTGGCTTTTTAGCTAATCTTTGGTCCATCCTGGTATATTTCACGGGTGGTTTGTCTGATGAAAACATGAATATTACCACTTAAAATCAAAGCAATTATTGATATTAGTGTGGAAGAAATTAAGACTTTAACATATTCTAATTGTGGTTCTCAGGCTGTTCCATAAAGCAGTGTCTGTTGAGGAAAACGTCAGAGCACATAGCTGTTCTTGCCCTTGGTACAAGTAACCTTGCGGAGTCGTTGAATTGTATTCTGTCTCAACTAGAAACGAGGCAGATAGGCGTACGTTTCCTGGTGCAGTAAATTGCAAAGTAGCGGCAAGTTTTACTTTGGAACTCGCAGCCACAGGGGTTCGATATGAAACTGCTTACAACGTTCGCGGCAGTTTAGGCTAGATGCACTACTGGACAAAGGCATGTTGAATGATCTTTGTAAAAGTTCCATAGCTTTCTTGTCCATCTTCCGCAGGCTCTCAAGGAAGAAGTTGCGCTGTTCAGTTCCCATAGACTAATTACAAGATGCAAATATAGATTGGCTTTCATCAGCCGTGGTCTGCGAAATCTCCAAAATGTTGCTTGTAAATCTGAAGATAAGTTTTCTTGATTAAGCGGAAACATCCGATGTCCCCCAGTAGCAAAGGCACAGAGTACCACCATATGTTGAATTTCCAGGATTCTCATGCGTTGTCGTCGTGGTCGACAGCATCCGATTCCGGATTTACCAGTAACCGGGGCCTCTATATGACAGCCAAAGGCGCCTACGTCTACACAGAGACCACGGATAGCTTGCGCTGCATCAACTACCGCTCCTACCACAAACCCCATATCCATTGTAAACCCAAAGGAGTAAGATAGCTAAGCATGTGGCCGGGGGCCACATTTCTTTAACGGAACCAGCCTACAATTCTTCAACAATCAGAGCAGATGCATACCTGCCTAATTGCGGAATCATGCGTACCAGACGTACAAAAGATGATGGCTGGACAGTGGCCCGCTTCACACTGGAGGCATGGAACCACTCTCTGAGCCTAGCGCGGCCAAGAGGACTGTGCACCCCGTCCTCTCCAGTAACAAATATCTGTATCCTGGAGCCAGTATAGGCGAGGTGATGAATAATAGACGGGTAGGCACTTTGTCAAAATTCACCTAAATCGCAGTCACACCGAGTATATTAATCAACAGTCAACATCAGAAAAGCAAGAGTTTCAACACGCAACCACAAGCACAGACCAACTGCAATGACGGCGCGACACATGTATCACCTCAACCGCCTTAGTGACCTGGGTTAGTATATTGAAAAGGAAACAGCGAACTTACAATACACCGCGCTGATGATGACTACACATTGAGTAAATACGTCATCTTCTAGATGTTGGCCCAACGTGGCAACGCTGGTGGCTTACCAGGCCTATTTGGCTGAGGCACTCACTACCGCATGTGCTACAGCACAATGCGCTCGACGTCGAGGGGATATCCACCATCGACACTTGTCGCTTTCTTAACCGACGTTTCTTTTCCGCATGTAGTAGTGATATCTATTGCACATGAGTAACCGCCCTATTGATCTGCTGCCGCCATCGGCGCCGACCTAATGCCATCGATCTCCGACTCTGAAACCAGCATTAGTTCTTGATAAACTCACCTTGGTCATACCCTGACAATGTTACTTAGGTTTTATTGCGTGACGCTTCTCTGCCCGCAGTTGGCCATAAAGCAGTTGTTTCGGTACCCGGGTTGAATCCATGCGGCGAATGCGTCCGAGGCACGTCAGGTGGTTTAGAAGAAGTACGAAGTCCACTGCACACATGCCAGTGCGTCGGAGCACCTCCGTGTCTGCAACTCTGTCAAACCAGCGGATGAGCATGGTGCGACGCAGACACTGTTGATGAAAGCGCTCCGGGTAACGAACATCCTTCCGGTAGAGTGTCCAGGTTTCATTGCCGTATGGAAGAACGGATAGCATCATAGACTAGCATAGCAGCAGCTAGTCTTGAAAGTGAGCTGGTGGTTGTTCCACATACGAAAGTACAGCTTTCTAGGTGCAGCAGCCGCCCTCGATACGCGGCTGCACAGCTCGCACTTCGTAGGTAGGTTGTAATTACGCTCCCAAGGGAGAGAAATCTCGCAGTGGTTTCCAACATTTCGTCGGCAGCCTGAATTTGGGGCAGGCCCACGGACTCCATTCCTGGTGGAGGCTGGGAAAGACAGATAGCCTTGTGTTGATTGTGAGCACGAAGTTAAGCGCTGTCAAAGCGAGAGCATCGGTCACTTGCTGCAACTCATTCACGCTGTGGGTAAACAATGCACAGTCGTTCAGCAACCCACCATCAATACGACGTTCCGCATGGAAACCGTAATCACAAACAGTATCACAAGTACAAATTGATGTAAGCTGATGCCACGATAACTCGTGCATCATTGCTTGATCCCTTTGTCCTTGTACATTGGTAGCACAAGGGTCTCCTTCAGCTCAGCCGGCACCACTACTTTAAAGCACACGCGTTGTGCCAATCGCTGGCTGTAACCACGGACGCCACGGATTTTTGGTTTAACGTGCTGGACTCTACTTTTGCTTCTAGTTTGCTTTGTTATCTCTATCAACTGCCGTAGATTTCGGCTGGCGGATGTGTTTCGCCATTCAACCGCAAACGTTTATTCATCGGCCTCAGCCGCCACTCTCGGTGCGTCCTCAGGAATACTTACTATGTTAGATGAAGGTGGGTAGGTGGTTTAGACAGTAGGTACATGTAAATGGCACTGTCATGTTTAAATTTGTTCCCTAGCCAATTATTTGTTTTCCTACGGTGTGGTAGCATTATCTGAAGCGCAGACAAGACTGCTGTTGACTGGTGTCTCTAGATATAATTGAGAAGTTAGCTGTCCTTGCCAGTTTTCTTTACAAAGGCGCTTTAGCTGTAGCAATTTCCAGGGACATAAACGTGGTTTTGTCATGAATTTTGGTCGCATTTTCTAAACACTCAGTGGCAATCAGAGCATTTCAAATTGAAATTATATGGAGCAAGAACGGCGTTGGATTTTCTTTCATAACTTCGTGAAAACGCACGGTACATTAACCATTTCGCTGGCTATAAACAAAATATTCTGTATGGATGTAATGGCAATTTCCTTAGGGATATTAAACAGTACCGCGTTTTTTGAGCACCGCACCCTGTTGAATACTTTTGTAGCTACCGTATCAACGGATACCCCACAGGAATTAGGTGATCTACCACCCGACTGATTAGTATTTGTAGCAGATTAACTGAATGCTCAGTTTTATTAAGGACCAGGCGTGGATCATCAGGGGTTGACAGTTTGGATTATAGATCATCCAGTTTGTCACCACT
This sequence comes from Dicrocoelium dendriticum, assembly GCA_944474145.2. Lineage (NCBI taxonomy): Eukaryota > Metazoa > Platyhelminthes > Trematoda > Plagiorchiida > Dicrocoeliidae > Dicrocoelium > Dicrocoelium dendriticum. The sequence continues at coordinate 52,864,004 of OX104068.1, read as the reverse complement.
GGCTTGCAAATTTCTAGTAGCGCTGAGAACATGATCAGGCATGCCAACCTGGTTGTACTTTGGGGTCAGTTGCTTTTATACTCTTAGTTGGCTAATCAGTAACCGACTTTGCTTGAGCGTCACGTTTGTACAGAAATAACGGATGGATTAGTAGCAGTGGCATCCGTTTGTTCCATACTCATTTCTGGTTTCACCTTAACTTAAGTAGGGAGCTCCTTGCTTTCACAGTGCTAACATGCATTTCTAGTGAAAACTTCGTAGCGTGTTAAGATGATGCATGTTTAGCTATTAAATACTAGTACTGCATATTAGCACACCTACCGGAGAAGGAGAAAATTTCTGACGCAGCATTTCAGATGTAACAAGTGATGCCCAGGAAAGGGTTACAGTACCGCCCTAAAAATCAACTGGTCTTTGAAGTCAGCATTCAGTTATCGGAATTCCGCCTTCAATTTACACCTGCTGTTTCGTTGGGAACAAACAAGCTTCCCACCAATGCTGAGCACGTTGCGTAATCTGAGGTCATGGTCTCACTGACCCAATCTCTAGTCAGGACCACAATGATTAGTGCTGTTACTAAGTACCAGTTTTCAAACGCGGTACACTATGAAACAGTTTCATAACTGACATATAAAAGCTGAATAACACTGCCCTAAGTGAGCGTGAACAAAATGAGCCTACAACTAGCGCGGTCGGAAGAAATGAGGCACTGAACACTTTCCTTACTTATGTATAGAAACCAACAGCTTACCACTGTTTGTTAAAAGGGGTCTAACGGCAATATTATATCATCCAAGTTATAAAAGTATCTCACTTACAATAATCATGATATGTCAACTGTTGCAATGGTGCCAAAGTCATGGACGAAAAGGGGCGTTACCAGCAAGCCCAATTTTCAGAGACATTCCTCATTTTGTCTTTGGGTGCTTCTCAAAATCCTGGGTATTATCCCAGGGCTAAATGTTAACACAAAAATTTGCTATCCAAATAAAATGCAACCTCTTTTCACTGTAACTACAGACTGGGTCATGGTGCACCAGTCAGTCAGTTGAGACAGGAAGCAGTTATCATGTTGCTGAAAACCACGTAAGGTGCCGATATTCTTTACTGACTAATGTTTAAATTGATATTACTGAGCGAATATGTGCATGCATGAATTATACCAGTTTAGGTAACATAATGTCTCTTTTTAATTTTCCTACAAGTGGTGGACCATTTCCTTGGTGGCAATTTGAAAATAGAAATAGTTGCTTAATTGAAAGAAAAACAGCTCAACCCTCATACTTTAGTAATCAAAATTATAAGGTTGAGAAAAACCACCTTCGATTTTCAGACTAGATTATTTGTTGTGTTTGCACATACTTCCACGATACATCGTAGTCACCGAGCAAAGAACATCGTGTTTGTCCGCAAAGTTGATGAATCGTGGACATAAGTGCACAAAATCAGTTCCTTCACTTGCCATTCCTTGTGGTCCTATACAACTCGATCATCCAGTAGTACGTCGCAGCAACCACAAGGATCACAGTTTTGGTAAAGTAATAAAACAAGAGCTCAAAAACTTTAACCATTTTCGGGGGAATTAGTCCTCAAAGCTCACTTACTTCATGTCATCAAAAAAATTTGCTCCGCAGTAGACGAGATGTACTTGCGATTTCCTCTCACTCCCGTGTTGTGCTTTTCAAATACTTTACTTTTATTCTTATTTTGCATAATGCAGAAGTTACCGCCGGATAGTACTCTGTTGAATTTGTACGCAGAAACCCATGAATTAGCGATTTTGAACAGAAAACATCTCCGTCATTTGCTCACCATGACTGCCTTTGTGGGTAAGTTGAACTTCAAGATACATGTATGGGAATTATTCGTTGCTAGCAGATCACCTTCCAAGCGTTTGCTAATCACAATGTAGCCATAAGACAAATCATAGCCTCTAAATCATGCACTTAATGTCCGTAGCCACCGAAACCCGATCTTTGAGCTAAGAGTAGGAATACTCATTAAAAAGATCCAAACCCCGGGGTAGATCAAAAATCTGCGGTGATACTGACAAATCATTGATTACAGACAAAGCGAAGCTAAGTAGTTGGTTTTCTTAGGTAAAATATAGACAGCGCTACGGATGCACTCAAACAGCCAATGCACACGAAACATTCAAGGTAGTAAGCTGCCCAAGATGCAAGTACAGGAATTGAACCAAGTCGACTTAAAGCGGACATATTTATGCATAACCGGGGCATAATAGGACTACTTATGGGCTTGGAAACAACAGGCCTACTCAATGCGTAAATTAATATATGAGCTTTTATTTCTGGCAATGCTAGATCACTCCATGATCGGCAATTTACTGTCTTGTACAATAGGCTGAACACAGGATGATTATGACAATGTGTAGATAACGAAATACTTTTGCACACAAAGAGAAAATAAGGACACGCCATATCAAATCACGAACACCGTCTAATGGTTAAAGAGGATCTTAAGTATTTTTAATTGGTTTACAATGTAGACAAGCAGCAACGCCAAAAAGTAAATATCAGTTATGATCAACAGGCTCTCAGCGACTATTGATTTCGTCAGCATTCATTAACCTTTGAAGTATGCGAAATAGACTGTAGATGTAGGCCGTACAACAAACTTACAATGCGATAGAGGGTAGTAATAAGTGTTATCCCCAATTCTAAAGGGCCGTCACGTGCATCCTACTCTGGGCAGTATAGAATGCTTGATATCGCCAGCACAATAGGAAGGTACAAAAACGCAAGAGAAAACAGTCACAATAGATGCAATGCAAAAGTTGCATCACAGTAGAAAATATGGAGTAAAGTAGTAAGGTCATCCGTGGAACGGTCTCCTTGGGACTTGCTTCCATTCGGGGTAGTCGCTCGAGGGTTTCATTCGCATTTCCATATCCCATCTGGTCCAGTGCTAGCAAAAGTTAAAAACGAGTAGATCATCGCCATTTTCCCTGTAAATTTGAACAATTTCTTTTTCAAAAGATGGCCACTCAAGCCACTTAGCCTGTGCAACGTTCATTGTTCTTTATTAGTGAGCATTATGATCGAATTAATCTGATTTGTCAGCAAATGCTTGCTAGTTTAAATTGAACAGTTCATAGCGCACTATTTTCTTTGTCGATTTTGAAGTCTAACACATTTTTTTCATATAAACCAGTCGCATTCTTTAAAGGGTGGTCGCGATGGTTAGCGGTATCCGATTCCTGATTCACCTGTCACTGCGGCCCCCATAGGACATAACGAGGACGCCTGCGCCTAAAAAGGCACCATGCGTGGCTTGCGCTGCACTACCTACGGCTCCATCCAAACACCCCATATCCAGTGTAAATCCAAAAAAATAATACCCGGAGGCATGAGGATTCCAGTCATTTTTCATCAACTGAGGCGGCCCGTAGATAGATATATCTACGTGAGAAACCATGCGTACCAGACTACACTAGCTCGTGGCTGGGTCGTAGCCCGCTTCACACTGGATGCATGGAACCACCCTTGGAGCCTAGCCCTGGCATGAGGACCGTGCTTTCAGTCTGGCCAAGCAATGATCAAATGCCTCTTGGAGCCGGTAAAATCGAGGTAGCAGTTTTTCGACAGATAGCCACCACGTCGACAATTACGTCAAGCGCAGCCAAGCAGAGGATATTAATCAACAGCCAATACCTAGTATAAAAGAGATAAACACACAGAGTGGGCAGTAAGTGTGCAGCAATACAACAGACCAGAGAGAATACAAAAATGTACACTAAGTCTAATTTGGTGTAAAGGTGATCTCAGACAAGTGCAAGTCAGAAGATGACAACCAATCGGGAACAAAGCGGTAGCAAAAAGCGCAAAATAAGTCGAGAAATGTAGAGAATTAACTTAAATGAACAGATAAAATGGGTTGGGTTTAATGCAGGTTTAGTTTTTGCGAAACAACAGGTGGACGGTATGTACACCTGTGTACATGCATGTGTGGTGAAGGACATCAGGACAAAGCTTTAGAAACTTTCCGTAGCTTCGGAGGTTGGAGCGTTGACTAGTGAGCAAAGTAGCCACAGAAACAGCTGCGGTCCGCAAACTACGGAGGACGGGATGAACACGCACAGACATATGTACACAAGGAACAGGCTGTAACACCAAACTTCTGAGTATCTTAACAGTGCAAACTGATTGTAGGTCATGACAATTTTACATATATCTCAAAATACAGCTACAGAATCGATGTTTAAATAGTCCCTCAGATCGTTTCCATTTTAGAAATGTTCACTTAGGCTTCATCAGCTGATAAGCAGTTTTCATCTGGCCGTCATTTGCAGGTGTATGCAGTGGAGGCAGCTTTTACCAGTATTCATGAGTTCAGCGTATTTGGGACAGTAATGGTCGATGAAGTATAGCATAATATGTATTACTGCACTGGGCCCAATGTCTTCCAAGAGTTTGAAAGGATGCTGCTGGCCAAGCACAACTAACCCTCTGCATCATCCAATTTACTGCCGTTTCATTAGGGACAATATGATTGGCTTCAAGCAGCACCAGTTCCAGTTACAAAAGCGGCTTCGTAATCTAGGCATCTCATGTGGTCACTAGTCTTCTAGTATTACCAGAACGAGGCTACAAAGATAGTTGACAAAACTCTACCATGAACTTGCATTGCGTGTGAATCCACACAGTTTCTTACGCTTCTTCGCTTTGCAAATCCAAATGATTTCCACATAAAGCAAATCTATAATTAAAATATCCTTTAGCGTACCAGAGCTTACATGAGTTTTGATTCTAGTCTTCACATATGCATTTTATTCCACTAGAAATTCGGGTAACACATTTAAAACCAACAAGCTGCACAAAGCGTAACTTTTTCACATGGTGCTTAATCTTTTGTTGATTTCCATGGACTGTTAGTGGTTGTTTTTCCCTTGTAAAAGCTTTTATGTCCAGCTCGGCTGGCTAGAAGGGACTGAGACTGTCTGACTGCCTTCGCTTACAGTACTCGCTCGGCAGGCGATTATTATCCCGATTTTTAAGCCAGGCGTTGCTCACGGTATCTTTTTTTCTACGGTTAGTCATTATTTTCATATTTGCACCCGTAAATTGTTTCGTTATGCTTTTAGGTCGAATGATTATCCTCGACCGATTATTGACCTGGCAAAATAATTCACTTTGTGGTCGACCCCATTGTTTCCTGAGCTTAGGAGACCTGGACTGGTGCGTGAATGCACTGGTTACATGGTTGTGCCTGGTGAAACACTGGCCTTTTCATGCAGCGTGGCTTGCCATTTTTATTGAAGAACAACTTCGTTCCGATGAGAATGTCAGCAGAGTTGAACTGCATCGCACCGGAAGCCAAAAATCTCGTAATCTACCTGAAGATAGTCAAAGTTTTCCAGATGTTCGTCTATCAACTAGCAACCTGCACGGTACACGAGCAGCAACGCTAAGTATGGAAACCACTTTGTCCCAACTTCACCTTCGTGTGCTGAAAAGGTGAGTTTTTCAGTGCACTATCCATGATTTCAAGCTAAATCATATGAGTAGAAATAAAGTAACAAGCACCTGTAGTAGTATACAACCAAGAAAGGAAGCTGCACCACACTAACCCAAGTGTACATACATCTAATAACTATGGATGACCAACAAGGACGCTTCAAGCAGTCAGCGACATGGGAAATTTCGTTGTGGCGTGAGACCCCAAACCGAGACGTGTATCCAACATGCATGAGCTAAATGCTGCAGGTTTAAGGTACGCGCGATAGCCTTGACTTAATGCTGTTTAAGTCACTAGGAAGAGCCGGTATCATATAAGCTATGGTTCATATATTTTTAAAAGTCATGGATTATTGTATTCGCTGTCATTGATCAGATCTCTTGGATGAAAGAAAAGGGATATAGAATATTCGTTGCTTTTTTGATCAAACGCCAGGTGGACAAGTCCTTTAGCACCTTGTTGTCAGTAGTGCGAATGTGCTTATGGTCATGCAATTGAAAGTATTACCGCGGAATAAAATGTAAGACCCCGAAACAATCCTGCATTCGGTGTTACATACACGAAGTGAACTATTGCATGAATTTACGCTTGCACTTTAAGGACATGTTGCATTCCTCTAATATGAGTTCATATGATTTAAACAAATGTTTACTCACGTTGGAAGCGCCACACGCATGAAACTATGCTTCACAATGTATCACTCCTTTCAGACTAGCTTTCGCAGTAGAAGCGGCCAGACAGAAAGCACTCTCCGCTTCCGTTATCGCAACGGAACATGGAGATGGCGATTCAAGACGGCCAATTCAAATGTATTCTCCCCGAGTGATAAGCACACTTGAAATGTGCAATCTTGCCCTGCGTGACAGGAACCCACGTCGACTGGCCGAATTCCTGCAACATAGCGAGAAAGATCGCTTCTCAGATGCGGATTGTCATGAGGCACCGCGAACGTGTTCACCTTTCGATGCCGGTCAGGTGACAGTCGGTCACCTCCTACGGATAATGAAACTAACGCCCTTCCTCAATCCTCATATTTCAGCGTGGATAAGAGGTAGGTAAAATGTATAGCTATAGATGGTTACCTGTTTACACAGCACAAACCCTGTGCGGTGCTCGTGAGCAACTATTCAGTCAATCAATTTTACGTTTATACTTTGGAGGCGGAGCTTGAATCCTGTGAGAGATGCCTCAATTAAACAGAAATAGTGGTCCATATCACATTGACAGGAATAACATGTCGATTAGTTTAGTTAGTTCGAAACTCCCGTTTGGTGCGGAGATTGTGGCAAGTACTTTCTGTCTGCAGTAAAATTTATCTTGAGGCAATATGGATAAGTTCGATAATCACGTCCGTATCCAAAGCAAACAACTGGCGGGTTTTAACGATCCAAACACTGCACTTGACAATTATATTTTCATGTCAACCGAAACAGCTAATGCGTTCATCTGTTCAAAGCAAACCACTAGCAGCAAGGTGCAACAACAGGATGAGCTATACAGCCAATAATAATCTTACAGAAGATTCACAATGGCATTAAATCATGGTCAACTTTCCGGATTCCCTTTAAAACCATCATGCCTTATAGGGGGCAATATTACGGTCACAGTAAAAGAATTGACCATATTTCGCAGAAAAATCACACGCGTTACACCTTGAAATTGCTCATAGCAACATGTAAGAATCCAAGCGGCAAACACAGTCCTTTAGTACGGAAAATATCAGCTACCATATAGACTAATTTCAACGACCAAAACTACAAAAATTACGTCGAATCCATCCTGTAGGCTACGGGCACACGCAGCTTCTGTACCCATTGTTAGTGCACATACATTTGCGGCTCCCGAGCTTTCTTCTGCGCATAATGTTGCAGTTGGCCTCTAAGCGTAGGGCTTTCTTGGTAATTGTAAACTACTGACATCGGTTGCACAACTACAGTCATCTCCCTCAGAAGTGTTCGCCTTCGCTGCCTTTTCCTGAATTCTTTTCTTACTTCAGAGTAGCTCACTATACGAAGAGGTTTCATCTTCCGATTCGTTCCACTTCCTCAGTTCACTAGAGTGTACCCCCCGTGAAGCTCCCTTCCGAGCGATTGTATACACCAAGCCTTGTCCGTTGAAAACCTCGTACGACTCCTTGCACTACAGTAGGATCTTTCTTTCCCCTGGACCATAATTGGGAGCCAGCTGATGATCCCTGTATTTTACTCTCAAACCGATGGGAAACCCACAACACGACTTCCCGTTGTTGCTTTGGGACTTCTCCGTCCTCCGCGCCTGAATTAATTTCAGTTTACGGTTAACTGCCTTTCTGGTGTCCTGCACTTCATATGAAAGCAATCGCAAGGTCGACCACATTCTAACTGTTAGATCCAAGGATAGTTGAGGCGTTCTACCTGTTGTGTCGGAGCCCCACGACTGCTTACACCCACTAACCGTAGTGAGAACACCAACGACCAGGTAGAAAATAATGTTCACGCCGCACACCAAACCGGCCACCAAACGTCTGTGTGTGCAACTCAATCACACGATTCAAATTAAGGCATATACACAGGTTATGCAGAAAGGCTGACAATCGATCAATCAAAGCTAGTCATTCCCGGAGCGAAAGATCGATACGATGTCTCACGAACGAGCGAAATGTACAGAGTAAGGGAAAAACCATTGAGCATAAGATTCAGTGTCAACCCAAGCTAGTCACAAAGGTGAAGTAATAGAAACGTATGTGGGGAACCGTAAAAGAGGACGGGGTGAATAGGGGTGAGTGGAATAAAACTCACAAAACCACGGGCAGTGGTGGAGTATTCTTACCTCCGCTATAACACTACCGACGACGATTTCTTTCGGTGGCCTGTTTGGATGCTCAATGGTCCAGTAAAAGCAGTGGTAACTCTTTCGTTTATTCTGTTCCGTTACCACTGGCCACATTTTAATTCTTCTAGTGTGCTGCTCCATTAGGCGCTTTGTCCGCAGATAGTAGGGGGTTGTTTGAACTTATGGACACCGAGTTTCTCCAAACAAGTCTGGAATTTCTTGCTATCGAAGCAAAGGTCCTAGTATGTTAATATGATCTTTGGGATTCTGAGATCCTCTATCGGATGTTTCGTATCAGCATAAGTCGTGTTGCTCGCCCGTTGGTTTGGGATTTCTTTTGCTTCCATAAAATGCGTGAACTGCCCGGTCATCAACGGTATGCATTGGTTACGTTGCCTGGTTAAAGAAAATGATCCCCTCAACTCGATCGACAGTAGCTCACCAATTCAAATTACTGGAATAGACAGCGCTGGTCGTTGGATTCCGCGACTAACAGTTTCCATGAGCTGACATTGCTTACACGAAAACACGTACGTCTCCACATGTTTCTTCATGCCTGCCTAACACGCGCGCTGTCTCAGCAAATAGCAGGTTCTGCCGCAGCTTGTGTTTGCCATTTCGTGACAAGAAATCATCAGTTTTTGCTATAGTTTCGTCCGGATCATGGGTGCCAATGTGTTGCTTTCTCCTGTAATCCACAAGAGGATTTCCACCTCCTTTGTTTGCACATCTTCTAGAATACCCGAAAGCGGTCCGCGCTACTTATGTTGATGGCACTGGAACGGCACAACACAAAGAGTTTTCAATCAGCTTTTAGATTCCCACATAGAAACGGTACTTCCCGTTAGATTTCTTCCCCGTAACAACTGGATAACTGTATGGGGGTGCACCTTTTCAGTCACACCTGCATCCATCATCCCCTGTACCAGTCTTTTCATGTCAGTCTTTATATGTATTGGTATGCTTCGATTCCCCTCTGGGTTATAAGTCCGTAGACTTTAGGCAACGGTGTGCTTGATCCAGTCAAAAAATCTACAATGGCTTTCTCTATACGTAAACAGAAGATGGTACTTAATGATGAGTGATTGCAAAACCGGGCCCACACGTAACGAGTTACCAACCAAGGGAAAATGGGCAGTTTCTCTACTGCCAATAAATGGTAACGACTCACATTCAGTCAACAGCTTCCCTCATTTTTAAGTGACGATTGTCTTTTTGGGCTTCAGGAAATCTGCTCCTAATAACGTCTGTTCTGCATCTGGTGACACGACAAAGATTATCATTGTTTACTTCCTTCGATTCACATGGGGTATTCTGCCATGCCACCAATGAATACCGAGTCACCGCCAACGGTTATCACGAGTAAAGAGCACAATTGAAGTTTTCGCGTCGCTGATGGCTGTTCAAGGACACTGCGGCACCGGTACCGATCATACATCTTTCCATGGTACCATCTACTTTCACCATCGCCTCGATCACCCAACTATTCAGCGCTCCTTGTAAACAATCCTGTATCCGAGATAAAAACGAGATTGTACTCGTTTAGGTGGTACAAGGGTTGCATTGTCCCTCTTCTGGCATCGTCGCTTCTTGCGTCCCGATTTTCCGTAAGGAAAGCAAATCCTCTTGATGGTTTTCCGATCGCTGAATTAAAAGTCCAGTGATCTCTTGCGGGTACCATTCCATCATCTGTTCCAATTTTCCAAACGCTGCACCGATTTTACAGTGTTCCTTTTCCAAGGCTGCAAGTGACGCGTCGCTCAGCTCACTGGTCCTCTTAGCAAGGTACTCCAAGCGTGGCGTTCACAACCCGGTTACTTTCCGCGATCGGCTGCGAGAGGCCTGCCAGGGACTGTTTTACCAATAACTGTTGCTATGACGCTTCGTCCACTCCAGAAAGCGCAACAAACCAACTGGCCGAGGATGTGAAGCTCAAACTCCAGGAGATCCGCCAATGCTCCAGACCAGGGCGCTTTAAGCCATCACATTGCCTCTTAGCGGTTGGCCAGATTGTCTGACCCGGACAGCAAAGCTTTTTTCTTGGTGGTTCACTCCTACTTGAAGGGGCTCATTCGCGCCGCCTCCAGGACAGCCTTCACCGTACATTTGAGCAACCCGCTGCCTTGCGGTCAGGTTTTTGAACCAAAGGCTTTGGTTGAGAACCCTAATCGTTCTCCTGTCTAGGCCTGGGCAACCTGACAGTATCCTGCCCACGCAATACTATGAATTTTCCTTCAAACAATTTCTTGATGCTCTGGCCGTCCCATAGGATAATAAACGGTGCCCTATCTGCTGCATCGAGCAGGGTGGATAGGGGTTTGGATGCTACTGCTCAAGCCTTCCCGTCTTTTTATTCCCCCTCTTACGCTTTTTCACTCTTACCGTCCCATTCCAACTTCACTTATATCCCCCCCCAGTTTTCAACCCCCCGATTCTTGGCCCTCTCCCAACATGCTTTGCTAGGCATTTACCTTCTAATTTCAACTCACACGTGAACGCGGAGCGTCACTCCTCTCCTGTCGACAAGCCCATGTCCAACCAAGCGGTCCAATCCAGTTCATCGGCTTCCATTTGGAGCCCTCGATCCTCCTTCAGATTGGCATGCCTCAATGTACGCACACGGCTACAAACCGGTCAACAGGCAGCACTTGCCCGAACATTGGAGACCCTCTCGATCGATATCTGCTGCTTATCAGAGACTCGCCTGCAAGACTCGAGCACTGTGCTCACTCTGCGATCCCCTTCAGGGGACGCAAGCAGTATTTTCTCCTTGCGCCTATCCGGTGACGATGCAGCTTCGAGCACCGGCCAAGCTGGTGTTGGTATTGCCCTGAGTCCCCGGGCTGAAGCTGCTCTGGTTGATTGGATTCCAATCAGTAGCCGGATGTGTGCGGTCCGCTTGGCTGGCTCGTTTAAAGCTTCGAAGTCGCGCGGGACTTATAGATGTCTATTCATCATCGCTGCCTATGCGCCCACAAACTGTAGCGATGATTCGGTAAAGAACGACTTCTGCCGCCAACTGACCCAGCTCCTTCGCCACAGAAGAAGCACGGACATTGTTGTGCTGGCGGGGGATATGAACGCACAAGTTGGAAAGTTGTCCACTGATGAACTGCATCTGGGCGGTCAACACGGTGTAGGCTCTCGTAATGATAACGGTGAGCGGTTACTTCATTTGGGTGAAGATGCTCGCTTATTTCTTGCGAGCACTAATTTCCGACACAGCACCCGCCGAAGGGTGACTTGGCGCCCACCAACCTCGAACCAGCCTTGCACGCAAATCGATCACATTGCCATAAGTTACCGCTGGAGAGGCTGCATCCAGAATTGTCGCTCGATTTGGAGCACATGTGTGGACACCGATCATGCACTTGTATGTGCTGACATGCGCATGCGTTTTGGCGGACGCCCACGACGACGCTGTGAGCGTATGGACACCAGCCAACTGACAAAACCAGCTGTTCTGAATGCGTATCGAAGTACGCTAACATGCGAGTTGAGCAAGCGCTCACAGGAGACAATTGATGGTCACTGGTCACATGTTCGCCAGACCTTACTAGCAGCAGGCAAATCCTCATGTGGTATGTCTAATAGACAACATGGACATTGGGTCTCTTCGCAGTCTTTGGAACTTATAGATGCTCGCCGGCAAATCCCGGCTGGAAGCGAGCACAATGAAACTCGCAAAGAGCTCCGGGCAAAACTCCGTGCTAGCCTGAAGAGAGACCGCGAATCTTGGTGGTCTCATCGTGCGTCAGAGATGGAAGTGGCCGCTGCCCTTGGCAACCATCGTAAGTTATTCCGTCTGATATGGGAAACGGGCAGCAGGAGACCTGGTGTTAGTGCAACTATACGTGACGAGAGTGGACAGCCTATCCACAATTTGTCAAGACGTCTGGAGCGTTGGGCTGAGCATTTTGAAAAACAATTTAATCGGCAAGAGTTGTTCGATTCTCCGGTCACTGATCGCCCCGCTCCGTGGGCTGTCCCTTTGGATCCACCCTCTCGCTCAGAAGTCGAACGTGAGATCGGACTGTTGAAGTTGAACAAAGCCGCGGGACCAGATGATCTTCCTCCAGCCCTCTTCAAATTTGGAGGCTCTGCTCTTGTTGATGCTTTGCATGAATTACTAGTGAAACTGTGGGAGCAGGAAACTGTCCCAACCGACTGGAGCCGCTCCGTTATTGTTCACATCTTCAAAGGCGGCTCGCGCTCGGAATGCGGCAACCATAGAGGAATCAGTCTGATCTCCATCGCCTCCAAATTACTCGCCTCCATAATTCTCCACAGACTGACTGGCGCTCGTGCAAGCCAGATTCGTGAGGAGCAAGCCGGGTTTCGTCGGGGTCGTGGCTGCATCGACCACATCTTCACCTTGCGTCAGTTGTTGGAGCACCGTCACACATATTGGCGGCCCACCGTAGTCGTGTTTCTCGACATCAAAGGTGCCTTCGATTCGGTTGATCGATGTGCCCTTTGGAATTGTCTACTCAGGAAAGGTGTGCCCGAGAAATATGTAAATATTATCCAAGCATTATATGCGCGTACACGGGCAGAGTAAGGGCTTACAGCAGGCTGTCGCCACCCTTCAATATCTCCAGCGGTGTGAGACAAGGATGCCCGCTGTCACCTTTCCTATTCAACTTCGCTATTGACGAAGTCATGGAGATTGCATTTACAGGACATGACTTGGAAGGTGTGGAGCTACTCCCAGGAGAACGACTTCTTGACTTAGAGTATGCAGACGACATTGCCCTCATCTGTGACAGCTCCCAGACGTGTCAATCCGCGCTGGACAGATTAGCACTTGCTGTTAGTCGCTTCGGGCTTTGCTTTGCACCCTCGATGTGCAAAGCGTTCCTCCAGGATTGGCAGGGTTCGCCCCCTGTGCTGACCCTTGGTGGGGACCAGCTAGAAGTCGTTCAGAAATTCAATTACCTGGGAAGTTGTATCAGCGCCCTTGGGATCGAAGACGAGATCACGAATCGCATAGCGAAAGCTCGAAGTGCTTTTGCTAGCCTTCGCCACCTATGGCGACGGCGCGACATTACTCTCGCCCTGAAGGGTAGAGTGTACAATGCAGCGGTACGTTCGACCTTACTGTACGGTTGCGAAACCTGGCCCCTAAGATCGGCGGACATGAAGAGGCTACTTACGTTCGACCATCGGTGCCTTCGCAGTTTGGCTCACATCTGGTGGGAACACCGCGTGAGTAACGAGCGTGTTCGACGCCTTGTTTACGGCCTAGGAAAAGGGAGTGAACCGCTCAGCACCGTCATTTCACTCACCAGGCTCCGATGGCTGGGTCACGTGTTGCGCATGCCAGCCCACCGACTGCCTCGACGTGCGTTGTTTGCTCACCGGGGATGTGGGTGAAAGAAGAGGAGAGGTGGCCAAGCGATGACTTGGTCCAGAGGAATGAAGGCCCTCACTTCGGAGCTGGCCTCAGTTGGAGCTTCACGGCTCCCTGGTTGGGGTCCAAAAGACGGTGAACACGTTTGGCTGGATACACTTGCTGATATGGCAAGGAGCCGACCTCAGTGGCGTTCCTGCTGTGAGTTTCTTTGTCCCTCCCCATCCCTTTAGCCTCCCCCTCCATTTACGACCTTATTTCGTAGGGTAAAACGTAATTAAATTTTTGTTTTTGCCTAGTAGCCGGCTAGTAGCTTACCGGAACGATGCGTATCCGTTGCTGGTAGCTCAGCTGGCATTCAACTGTCGTATTTATTTTTCCTTTATGTATTGTATGTATTTCCTTTATGTATTGCGGTACAATAGCGGAGGTGTTTTACCATCTCTAGCTGACATGTATAATGATGATGATGATGACATTTGAGCAGACTCCGCAAGAAGAACAGTTTCGCATGGGGTGTTTCACTTAGATCCCTTTCGTTACATCCCTATATTCCTCCAAGAAGGTACTCACATACCCTACTTGAAATGGCTCGGGCCACGGGGATATTCATGACCTACTTTGGCAGGTCACGGCAACTACCTACGAACCCAAGGTGGCAACGGAACAACTTGTTGCGACCAATATCAACAACCATAGGTGCCAGTCCAGAAAATCCTAACTTCCACCAAAATGCGGACTCTCTCCTGTAGGCTACGTGGCCCACGCACCCTCCGTATTCATTTTCGTCCACATATATCCGCAGCTTCCGAGCGTTTGCCTCCAGCATATTTTACAGTTGGCCCGTAACCGTCTGGCTTTTTTGGTATTTGTATACTACTAATATTAGGTGTAGTAATACCTGCTTTAGGTTTTTCGTAGAATGCTTACCGAAAGGCTATAACTATGGCTGAAAATGAACAAAAGATCATACAATTGGCTAGGCAGTATCATCGTATCTATATCAAGTACAACAGTCGCCGAAATCCAGAAAAGCACCAGACATTTTATTGCATTTTTGCTGGTCTGAAGATTGTACTTCTTGAATATGTGGAGCGGCCACAAGCATGTACAGTTAACTCTCTGTAACTTGATTACTCAACGGACTTGATCAACATGGTAACCTAGAGATGTGGTTAACATATGGAGTCCCTACGCAACATCCTGGCGTACCATATTTGGCTGTTGTGAGTTGCATAGTAGGAGATTTATTTTAACGCACATCTGGTTTGAATAAAGTACATGCGCATATATAACAGCGCACAGAGTTCAATCCTGTTATGTTATAGAATCGAAACGCCATGCGTTTTACTCAATGTCAAATCATATTTTTGAAGTCCATCTTCGTTGCTTTCTCTTGTCACGTAAGTAACTGAAGAAGCACTCTCAGTACAAGTTACTCTACTCAGCATACTTGGGGATTTTCCCACAGCAACTGACTTCCGTTACATTAAATAATTTTTGACGTCCCTATCTTTTTGGAGTTTCGGGGGTTTCTATCGCATTTTCACACGTATATTACCGATTTCAAGCTTGTCTATGGATAAGCCGACTGTATGAGATTGTAATATTAAATTTCTCCAAAGTCTTATGTCCCAAGATTTGCAGACCCCAAAAACCCAGCAAAAAGGTCATTGTTTCGCCACGATTTTGAAGTCATCTAGCAGTTCTCACTTGAGTGTATTCAAATGAAACTTGCTCTATTATTGGTCACTTATGGTGACCGTAATAGATGAACACCTGTGATTCGCCACCCAGAATAGCGCTAACGCGACGTCACATGATCCACGTTACCGTCCGTCATAATGTGAGATAGGGGCAGAGGTGTGTAGTGCATTCCTGGGTTGCTTTTGTATTTTTTTCAAATTTCGTGTAACTTTTTATAAGCCGAATTCCCTCCACAAAAATGAACAAGTGTTTAAAAAGTATCGGATTATATTCGATAATATACGGTAGTTATTCATACTGAGGCGTTATTTGCTTGTTCCCGCTGGGGTGTACTATGGTCAGTATCTCTCACAGCAAGCGCGACAACCTTGCTGAGGCTGATGTTGCATTCATTCTCCTTCACCGCAGTTCGGCTAAACCAACTTACAATTAAACTAGGTCTTTTTAACCTGGATAAATCTCCTTCACTTTATTTGATTTGTTCTGCCTACCTGAATAATCTTCTATTAACTTACACAAAATGTTTATGCTAATTGTGGCTATTTTCGTTACGTTTATTGCGTTTGTAGCATTTTTGAGTAACTTCTGGTCATTTTGTACTTATCGCGGATTCGTTGCTAACCAACTTACTTCATATGCTAATTTAGTGAAGAGTTATGTCTGCGTAGCAGTATTCTTTAACAGATATATTTTATTTGATGATGTCATTTCAAGTGATTGGGTGTTGTTTGACATCCCAGATGTGGCTGCGCTTGATGTGTATGTTTACAAGGTGCCTACCTGTCTAGTACCCACCACATCGTCCATGCCGGCTCCAGGAGACAGTTGCCAGTTGCTAGAGGTGTCAGGGTGCACGGTCCTTGTGGTAGTGCTAGCCTCGAAGAGTGGTTACTTGCACTCAGTGTGGACTGGACTACTGTCCAGCCACTGCCTAGTGTGCGTTTGTTATCCAGATACAGCGTGCTTGTGTTTACCTGAAGGCATGTGGGCCGGCTGCGTTGATGAAACGTGGCTCCCATCCACATGCCTCCCGGTCTTATTCCTCCTGCTTTACACTGGATGTGGGGTATGTGGTCGGAGCTGTGGATGGTGAAGCACAAGCCACCTATGGTCCCTCTGTAAACGCAGGCGTCCTGTGGCTGTCCATAGTGATGGGCAAATCCGAAACCGGATGCAGCCAACCTTCTCTTTGAGCATAGCATGTTGGTCTGATTCAGTGCAGGTCGCCAAGACCTTATTCATTCCATCAACATTCAAAACCCATTCCATCTAATCCCGCCATGGAGGACAGAATGTCTAATAAGACAGCGTCTTGCTCGAGGGTTTGAACAGATCACACCTTCACGAAGCATTTCGTATTGTTTCTAGGATAATTTTGTGTCAAGCGGAACTTACCCAAAGGCATTAATTGGCGCAGTAAATGAATTTCGTTATCATATCTCTCCAAATGCTCATGCATTACTGTTTGTTGTTTATAACTTTGTTCTTGCTAACACCGAAATGTTCTGTCGCCTTTTTGATTGCTGCTTTACAGAAAATGACTAAAAACTACCTTATCAGTGTCGCCACACTCCAAGAAGCTAACGAACGGGTGTTGAACAGTTTAGCTTAGACTGGGTCAATCGATGAACATTTATTTTCAGCAAATGCATTATGGCTCGTTAAATGGGCAGCAAGATAATTTGTCAAGATGGGACGAATGCATCGATATAATATTAACCAAATGGCTCAATACTAGCTCGGGGAACGCGGTCAAGGACAGCACACCCAGTACGTGTCTGTGTTTGTGTTGTTAAAATGATGGTGTGTGGTAGGTTGTATATAAATATCATACACAGGTATGGTTTCTGGGATGGTGGAGATCGTGGAGATCGTGAATATCCAAGGTCGAGAAGCCCAATGACAACAGATATTTGGCTGAAGCGAGAAGGATATTTCCTCTATTGTTTAAGATGAACGGATAATGCGCAATAGAGGTTACTGAGAGTGTAGTTTGTACGTAGTTTCTGATGGCCGCTACGTGATCACCGACGCCGGATTTATCCGTTTTCTTTTAGCAATATTGAGTCCCGGTCTGCGTCACACACAGCAATATCCATCACGTAGATAGTAGGGTCCCGTATGATGAGTAGAACTGGCTTGATATAGGTGGTCGGCTTGGGGATGCGTGGTTCTGGAATGACTATGGCTCCCCGACAGCGTAGAATCTTTGCAACTTGGTTGGCAATATCAATTTGCCGTTTGCAGCGTGCATCATGTGTTATGCTACAAGATTGAAGCACGTGGGAGATTAATTTAAGTTGCTCACCAGAACCGCAGCAATTGAGATCGGATAGGAAACACGGTGGTCTGCTTCTGGCGCGTCCGGTTTTTGTACGCCTAAGCGCATCTGCGTTGCCCGGACATATAGGCGCAGAAAGACGTGTGCAGTTTGCCGGAGTCATCGACGAGCAATTGACTTAGAGGGGATCTCTGGAGAAGTAGGTAACTGAGTCTTCCGTGCCTCCTTTGCTAAGGCTTTATCCGTCGCAGCTAGCCTACGTACGAAGAGTGGGGAATTAACCAACCGATATATCGACAAAGCGGATGAGTCATGAATGGCCTAGCTGAAGATGGTATTGGGGTTCGAAAGTTGTCGCTCCAATCTATCTTTCCGAATTAATGGTAACATGTTTAAGAGACTAGGAATGCCTAAACCCTTATCAATGATGGAAGCAAGGAAAAAGCAACGTCTGTATGTTTAGGTAATCTTAACGATTTGCCTACCCTGGCTCTGATGAATTTGTCCATCGTTTTGAGGGTATGTCGTTGTATTACTGCCAACGATAGTCACTAGATGTGTGGTGGGATGCGGAAGGTCCTGATACTTTCAATCCGCTGGTGTGGTTTTAACGGTTCTTGCGAAGTTTCCTGGAACTGGTGGCGCACGTCATCGAGCGAGTGGGGCGATAGCTTGCCGTGCCAGTTAAAAGGTAAGCCCGGCAACTAACATAAATCTGTCGGTTATATTGGTGACAGGTTCATCGATCTCATTTGAAGGTCTGAAGGGTCCAATAACGTTTTCTTCCTGGATCTGTCGATGGCGGTATTTACGGTCTTCGTTTTCATTCGGTTTACAGAAAGGCCGATAAGATGGAGGTCGTCGTGAAAAGTCAGGATTTGATCCTGTAGTGCATCTTTCTTTTCCACTGCGATGATCACGTTGTCTGCGTACGCAATAAAATCGACCGGGCCTGCGGCGTACATCCAGCAACATAAGGCAGACTTTTGAAGAGCGTCGTCTAGTGATGCTGTAAAGTAGTGGCGAAAGTGGGTCCCGTTGTCTAGAGCCTCGCTCTGGGTAAATTAGCACTTCCCGGAACGTCGAGATCGCCGAGGGATAGTATGAAAACAGGTAAACAATAAAAATGTTAGGGGCACAAAAGTAGATGCAGCTCTAATTAGCGAGTCGTGTGAGTGTGTGTGTGTGTGTGTGTGAGTCTTTTGAAATGTCCCCAGAGGCAAGAGAAGGACAAGCTGTGGGAGTGAGAGGAACAAATCATAGAATGAAGAATGTGTGAAACCTCAAAGCATCCGTCTTTCCGGGGAAAACCGAATTTCAGACGGTCGGATCGAAAGAATGAGGTCCAGCGCCCAGAAAGCATATGGTGCAAAAGGAGAGTGAAAACAGAGGTCACAGATATTCGGCAGAAATTTTTGGGATCTTTGGGATGGAGGTAATTCTAGCCACCTGAAATGATGAGGGGTATGGGTAAGGGGCAAGAACTCAGTTCAGAAAAGATGTAACAAAGTGGGGATCCATGCGTTCAGTAACTTCCGGTTTGCTGCGGTCGACGTCAGGCGCTGAGCCAATCGTCTGGCGCAGTGATGAACGAAACTCAGGTACGGAGATGGCTTCAAAAAGATCCAGCTTGGGCGGGGTGATCATGCATGGGATCATTGGTCAGGCGCCGTTGGCTGTGAGAATACCCTTCTCTATAATTCGACCTAGCCAGGGATTTGATCCTTTCTTCTAGCTAGGAGGTCCGCCATCTGCCATCGAGCACCGTTGTCTCCGAGTCCCGACGCCTAAGATGTTAAAGACGTTGGATATGACCGAACTGGAGTCTACGTCGTTGTTTACTGTTCTGAAGCTTTTGGTATGGTTGAGAACTTTAGATGATTTCCAAGTAGGTAAACCCAAGGTCTGACAAAGACTATCGAAAAGCGTACTGAATTCTTGTCGGGAGCGGTAAGTGTGAGTGTCTCCTAACCGGTTTCCAAGCTCCGTGATCCGTGCTTGGGTTAAATCTGTATATATAGCGGAGTAGGTGTGGGAACAGTATGAATTATTTGGATGCGGAGACATGTTTGTTATCCATGGCATGCGTGGTAGATTCCTCGTGAGATTGCAAAGTTAATGCGATTCTAGTGTGTATTGACGTGTGACTGTATTCCTGGAGTCGTGCTCGTGTGAGCTTGTGCTGGGCGCGACGTATTCAACGTTGTGTTCCTAACGGAAATGGGTTGCAAGGTTCCCGGATGATAATGATACCGACAATGTTGGCGATGGGTTAACCCGTCTGGGCTTCTGATAGTCATGGTATAAGGCGCCTTGTCCAGCGGTTATGAAGGTAACATTATCCGAGCTAGGTACTTTTTGCGCTCTAGTCGGAGCTCCAGTCTCATTGAGCTTCTAGCGCAGAACTCACAACGTCTTCTACTAATCTCCGCATATCAGACGAGGAAGTACTGTTGTAAGCGATTGATTAAGTCATTGAGAGAATTGACATTCGAACTGAGAACATCGGCGTTATTAAGCAGAGATGCGTCCTCCGGAACCGCCTACTTAAACGGGTGGGCAGACAGACGACTAATGCATTCCGCATTGTATTCGGTAGGGAAGCGAAGTCCATGATGTTGCGTAAGGCCTCGTCGTACCCTATACATTCTTCTACAGATGCGACTTTTATCCATGGTTGTTATCGCTAAACATTTCCCCTACAAACACAGTCGGATTTCACTGGTGTGCTCAGAGATGTCTTGTAGGGCCTAGTCTATTAGGGAAACTTCATGGATAAAGGTCAAATTGGTAGCTATTGATTTGCCGTGAAGCAAGTGATGCTGACAGAGTGTTTTGCGCCCTATCTGACGGACATTGAGGACGTCCCACGGCCGGATGTTGATGAGGTAGAAACTTGGTCTGTCGGTGTCAGCGGGTTTTGGGTTAATCCGATAGTAGGCGAATGCGGAAACGAACTCATTGGTCCTGGAAGTAATGTTGCCATATGTAGGTTTGGCACTTCATGGTAGACGCTGTGAGGCTGGGAGTTACTGAGCTTGCGGTCAAGGAGGCTGGAATTGGAAATGGCAGAAGCCGACTGGTTGGTTTGCTGGGCATCAGAACCAGCAGGTCCGCTGCCCTATCGATTCATACAAGGAGGCGTAGGGAGACAGGCGCAGACTCACTCCGCGGGCTGTTCCATAGGACACGATACAATGAACAATCAACAGTGATTTATCACAGGTAGAATAGCATGTGCTTGGCAAGTCCTGTAGGATGGATGGAGTAAAAATTAAAATTTGAAGGATCATCGATTAAGTAAATCGTTATTTCCAGCGTCTAACGAGTTAAATACAATACTGCATAACGATAATTTTAAGTGGGAGTGGGAAGTGCACACAAAAAATAATATAGAGAGCTGTTAAAGTTAAGTAAGTGCGTGAGAAATAAGAAAGGAAACGACAAAGCTTATGTGTTTGTTTCTTCATTTGACAGATGTGATAGGTTGATCCAGTTTAGTTACATCCAGGCTAATTATATGAACACTACTACATGTATCCTCACCGCCACGTGTTGCGAAGAGGGTTGTTAAGCACATGGTTTGGTTTGCGTTGTTTCGTCCTCCAAGTGGAACGGAGTATATCAAGTAATGCAAGTTGGAAAGCGTTTCATCAAGGCGTTTTTTGAAAAGCTTTAATGTAGGGTTAGTGATGGGTCTAGAAATGTGTGGTTTGTTACCCGGGTGTGGAGGGGACTACATACCGGCAGCTATTTTCTGGTGTTCGGCTGATTCTGGGCAGTGTTAGCCTGTGTAATCTTGGTTGCGACGGAGGCTTTGCTAAATGGACCGCCATCTATCGGTCTGTCCTCTGTAACCATTTGGGGTACGATTCGGCTGCAGTAGAATGGACACATTGGGTCGGTTGGTTCTTCCTCTTGGCTACTACGGTCCAATTCGGGCGATACTCCGTAAATACTTCTAAACAGCAGTGATTCAGACGGCGTTCAATTTGCCACCAAGTAGATAGTATTCGGCCGGTTGTCATTCGTGGTCGAAAGTTTGAATCGCAGATGGTGACCGTTGTCTTTTGGGCCTTTCCAGTCAAAGTGTTGGAACCACTTCTTGATGGCTACAAGTGTGCAAGTAGTTTTTTAGTTCTGAGTGAAGTTGCTTCAGAAACGCCATGGAAGAGCTCAGCTTGGTGGATTATGGTAAGAGTAGACAGTCTTCTTCGACAGACCATTGGATTGGTGTTTGATGTCTGTGAGTTCTTCATAACTTTGTAGTCTGAATTATGTGTACGGCGGTTGGGATGTGTAAGAGCGCGTGCGGATGAAAACAGACGAGCATACAGTACAAAGGTGAACGAGTACTCATCTGGAAGAATTTTATCGTGGAAACCACTGTCGAGTAAGACTAGCAGCAGTAGAAAAGTAAGCGTTGCATGTTTGGCAGGTATAAGTCTCCGGGTGGGTTGCTGGAGTAGGGTATAATCGAGACGGCTATATAGTTGTAAGATCGTGGTCCATTGCTCGTTCAGTGAGGAAGTGGCGGGTGGGCTCAGTCATGCACTACTATACACGGCAGAGAAATATGAAATGAATACAATGAGCGCAAAGAATGTGCCATGAGCAAGCACACGTTCCAAAGGGTATGATGTGTTCTTGTGTGAGGAGCGATAGTACACAAAAGCGGTTGAGGTCCATTTGTGGACGCGGATTTGTGGGGACTGTATGTAGGAGTAAAACACCGATACGCGTGAACACTGAGGGATGGATCAAGATTACGCCTGCACATACACAAACAGAATACAAGCTGTATCGTCAAACGTCCGCGTAACTCTACGTGTAATAATTGTGAGTCAGAATAATTTCGCACATTACAACATGCTGTTCGGCGACTATCGCGCAGTAAAACTACATGACCAAAGTACAGATGTTAACTTATTGTCGCCTTTTATGATGTAAGTTATCAACATCAACTTGCAGAGTTGGTCAACATGCAGAAATCCAGTTCTTTAATGCATACATGGTGAATGATTAAGCCAAAAAGGCGATTAACTTACAGAAGTGGTCAGAAAACGGTGATCAACTTCGGAGATTATACAGTACATTGTAGGGTGGGTGGCGAAGTGCTCAATAGCAGAAAATACGGTATTTTCTCGTTTATCGGCTATACTTTAATTGTCCATCAAACATATACTGATAGACAGAAAATGCAAATATCTTTTTGTAACGACAGTTCGTCCAACAGCTACGCACTTGATGTATGTAGCTGGATAATGGTGGAAGCGGGTGCAAGATGTAGAGTGGATACTTAACGTTTAGCTACGGATGGCTAAGGTAAGTAGACTATATTACATCTAAGTCAACAATAATCGTTGTGTTAGACTAGGTTACAAAGCTGCCTGAGTTTTCATAGTTGATCTTGATAATACAATAAATGAACTGATGTAGTTATATAAATCCAACGCAACCCATGCGTAAAAAGTATTAAGTTACGCAGGTCTCAAGTGTGTAGTCGATCATACACAAGCTCAGAGGATCAAAGCAACACCAATTCTGAAACAGCCATTGAAGTATTCAGAACTATCGTTTAAATATATTTTATTCAAAACTGCCTCCTCGAGTCTGATTTTATTGGCGCCGCGTACAACCACAACCGCAGCGAGAATCATCTGCTTCATCATTGTTACGCGTACCACAATGTGTAGAGAAAAGCACGTCCTTTGTTGTCAAAGAATTACTTATCAAAATATCTGATTGCTCTCCTCACAGATATTTCCTCAACAAAGCATATCTCAACTGAATCCGTGAATGAAGAAAAATCAAATTCAGGTAAGCAGCCCGTTTTTGAATTGAGTTTGCCCGCTTAATTGCATTTTGTACCATAGCATTTTATCATAAAGAATACATTAGATGTAGTAAATTAATCATAAATTTTATTAATTGCACGTTTGAAACCCACAGAGTTCATGCTTAAAAGATGCGGTACAAATACCGTAGCTGCCTTTATTGTACAGTCAAACCTGTATAAGGCGACCACTCAAGGACGGACAAAATTGGTCAGCTTGGACAGGTGGTCGCCACGGACCGGTACATGCATAGGGACATTACTCATAAAAGAAAAGATTGGGGATGTCTTTGGTTTGTCGCGATAGACAGGTGATCTCTATAGACAGGTGACCGCCATAGTAAGTTGGACTGTATTAACTCTTATGCACATAGAGATTAAGGATAACCATGTGAATCGACCAAGCAGAGATCTCGGTTCAAACAAGCTATCACTTGTTAACTTAATCCTGACCACAGAGGAGATGATGACTGCGGCAATTCCATACGATCGCTCACTAGGTAGCATGTGTCACTCAGTCCTAACGTTGGCTGTGTTGCGCCAGAAATTTTGATAAAAGACGAAGAGCCCGACACAATATTGCCGACCCCATCAGTCTTTACAACCCAGCGCAACCCATTGGCTAGGACCTCTAGCTTAACGGTTTGGAATTAAACGGCAAACTCAACAAGGCAATCCAAGTAGCCACAAAAATTGTGCCATTGCAAGCATTGCATTGAACTAGCATCTAGATTCGAAGCAAAACGTACATATGGATCAGCGGAATAAATGAGAATTTTAGACCACATGCAGAAAATCTATGTGATATCACATCGAAACTACAAATCATAGACTACTGCATGTCGCTCACCCATGCTGTCAAGTACGAATAAGAAAAGCGTATAGCCTTCAAATTTACAAACAATACCAAATTGCTTTACAAGTGTGGGAGCGATAGCAGAAGGAAAAATGTTGCAAATCCGCCACCAAAGACGGACAGTGGCCTACCGACTACTACTGCGGATTATGTAAACGCCCTATTTCTAATTTAAATTCCGTGGCTACAAAAACCATGGATTCTTCTTTCCCTGCTTCATCAGTAGACGCAAGCAGATGTTATAAGTAAACTGCACATCCTCAAAAATACAGTCGCTGTATGGTCGTAAAGATTTGTCCGAAGGTTCTGAAAACACGCTCTCACACTAACAGTACCTTGCGGCATTTTCGGTATCTACTTGCATCCCATGTACTCCCGTTTGAGTGTTAGGTAGACGAGTAGATTCTGGAAAATATCGAGCTATTATTCTTCTTCTTCCTGTTTTATCAAAGGTGATGGAGTTGATAAGCGCAAATGAACTGACTTGGAAGTTTGCATCTACAGATCTTTTTCAATCTTCAACATGAATTCAGACACAGACGATCATGTCTTAGTACTCTGCTTTTAGCTCGTAACTTATGAACACGGGCGGCTGATAACGGGGCCCATCTAGACGTGATTAACCTACTTTTTCCAAAACATTTGACAATATCAATCATTCAGTTCATCTTCAAAAGTTTAATCGCTAAGGGATAACCCAGTCTCTGCTCTCACCTGGTTGGAATGTTACCCACACGGGAGAACAATCATAGCAAGAAATGTCGGGACAAACATTGCTCACCTCCACGTTTCCCGGGATCTGTCCTCGACCGGGTACTGTCTCAATCTATACCAATTATCTCTCAGGAAATATTCCGGCTTCAGTACAAATATTTGCAGACAATGCCAAGATCACGTAAGCTATCTGCTCAACATCGGACCATGCCTATCTCCAGAACAACGTGCCCCGCATGAATGGATGGACAGAAATGAATCAGCCTTACTTGAACAATACAAATTGCCACCTGCTGACGCTAGGCAGCAACTACAAATACGTATGCACTTTTGAGCAGAACATTCCACAGCACGGAATTAGTAGAAAAGACTTAAGTATTGCCATTCAAGTAGGTCTCTAATATTCGCTCTAATTTTTGAGAGCAGCAAATGCTGCAACTTGGAACTAACGGCTTCTGCGCAGAGCTATTGGTACTTTTGTACGACAGTCAGTACCCCTATTTGTCAAGACGTATGTTCGTTTCTACTTTGAGTATGCGATTCCATCCTGGTGTCTGTGAATAAACCGCGACATCCATTCTATAAAGCAGCCCCAAAGACGAGCTACCAAATTAACACTTGGATTATCTTGTTTATATTGAGACCTGCGCCTGCTTTTAATCAATAGTTCTTGGCAAAATACTGACTACTTCGCAGAGACCTCTGTATTCCATACCGAATACTGACGGAAAATAATCATCAAGCTGAGTAACTACTGACCGTTGCTCCTTACAAGCCACGCTGAGGCAAACAGATAAAAATATAGTAGAACAACACATCCGCTTAAACTGTAGCAAATTCTTTTTCTCCTTTAGAAACTGGTCTAATTAGAATGCAATACCAGCATGTGTGTGGAATGCACCAAAAAACGTGACATTCGAATGTCTATTGGACTTTCAGTTAATAAATGCTAAGCAATATTACTTCAACCTGCCAAATATTTAGTGCCAGCAAATTACGCCTTACACTGAAATATTTTGTTAATTATCACTTTCCATACTGTGTGTCTTATAATGCTTCTACTTTTAACCCATCGCACACCAATGAACTACTGAACAACTGAGAGTAACTGCTGGTCTCCCAAGTAAATCATTTTTGTTGCTCCGTGTCACTCAGTAGTATTTTGGCTTTTCTATGCCAAAACCCCGCTTCAGGACGGTCGTTTTACTACGCAATTGTGATTATGATTTTTGGAAAAAGAAAAAAAACACGAAGCTTTAAGCGAACATTTATTTTCGTTTAATTCCTCGTCAGGCTCATACAATAATGTACATTAGGGTTAGGTCTGTTGCAATCGGCAGTATAACAAGGTAACTATTGATCAGAAAATTTAACTTGTGATCATAATGGAAGCCTTCTGAGCACTGAAGTCAGGTGAAGTTTCGGAGTGCCATCACTTCCTTCCTGTCTGGTGAGCGACCACGGAAGTTGTAGTGCTCGTATCATCTTCTTCTGGACACACAAATCCGGGTTTGTCAAGCGTATGCTTGCTGCCTCAGCGGTGGCAAGTAGGCTTGATCTTAAACGACAGTTACGCGTTGTTGGTATTCTGTAGAGAATCTGAAAGGATTTTTGTTCCTTTATCTGGTGGCCTGTATTGATTATATGGTTCGTAACCGCACTGTAGTATGTCCTATTATCGCGATTGTAGAGACAACCTGGGAGATGTTCCTTAATTCTCTTACATAAATACCTGGTCGCCCGTCCAATATACTTGGTCCCACAAGGCAAAATCAAAACTCAGAATTCAGTATATTCACATGCGCTCTGGCTACAAACGCTATTAACCAAATCTGCTTCAGAAGCCTCCATAGATAGCGATAGTTAAGGTTGCCTAGAACTGATTTGACATATAATTGCTTTAGCCTTTTTGTCTCGGATTTAATTGCCTTGGTTAGGCTTTTGACACGGGTAGCATTCTTGCACTTGGAGGCTCATTGTTTCATCCTTTGAGGTCGCTTTAGTAGTGGTGATGAAAATCTATCTCTTAGATTGTTTCAACAGGGCAACACATGTCAAAGCAATATTCGATGTAGTCCGTAAGATGGTCACATGCGAGCGATAGGTACTCGTCGTTGAAGACGAACAAATTAGTTAAAGACAACATCGTCTGGAGTCTCGTGATATTTTCCAAGGAGCTATTTCGCCGTTCGATAATCTTGTAAGGCAGTCTAGTCAGTGTTAAACTATTAGACCTGCTGTATACGACTGGACACAGTGTTAAAATACCGTGGTCTGAGCTGATCAAAGGAGCCCGCCTGCGTATGGTAAACAACTGTCGTTTATTTGTGAACACAGCGTCCAACTGGGCATCTTCTCTGGCCGAAACAGTCAATAGGTCTACCAAGCCAAGCGTCTTCAAAAATGTTGTATCCTTTCTATTGAAGTCGCCAGCAACAATACAGTAACGTTGAAGAAAGTTGGTCTTCAAAATGCTTTAACGCCGATGCAGATGTATCAGGAGCAATGTATATGTTTCCAACGATGACTGATCGAATGCCACTTAGGAGCTACGGTTTGCACTCAACTAAATGGCAGATTATAGAAATTGTTGGGTAAGTAAATATTAGGATGGCTGCGTTGCACCAATGTTGATGAACATTAGTTAGTAGAAGGTCACAGTGAGTTCCTGATAGAAAGGGTATCATCGGAACCCACGGTCACTCACCAATCACTTCGCCCGTAATTGAAAGCGGAGTTCATGATTGAGGGTAACGTTAGCACAATAGCGCGACACTTCGACGGGAGACTGATAACAATGAAAAAATTACACAGTTCCGGAATCCATGCAAACACCGGAGAAAAAATGTGAAGAAAATCCTACGTATTGGTACTTCTACAATCGAACGTCGTAGGGAGACGAGCAGTATAATTGACGAACGAAATTTTAATATCTTTTGCGTTCGCAACAGAGGCCGTTCTTCGCGTGGAAGTTGTGTGAAGTGTGAAGTGTCCAACACTCGAGGAGAGAATCTGCATCTTATTGGAGCCCTGACGAATATGGCTTCATAGAGAGAGGAAGTTTCAACAAAGAAAGGTGGGCGCAGTGGTAGCATGGACAGTTGAATGCTCTCGGTTGTAATTTTGTCGAGAGCTGACTACCGATATGGGGTAATACGCCATGCCACGCGAATCTGGGACGCGTATTCCAAGAGCAGTCGTACCGTTCGGGCAGTCTCCCGCGCCTTGCTCCAAATTCTCCATCCCTGAACCCAACTGAGGACATTTGGAGGATCATAAGAGCATATGTGAATCAAACCATGAGACAGAGATATTCCGAAATGTTTCAGGGGTCTTCTGAGGGTGTACTCTGCTAGACGGCGTGAAGGATGCGTTTTTTGGAGCGAATTGTCTCAGAGACAAAGCGTGTGTGACCTCTCCGCACTGCCTGCACATGATAGATCTTGTGAGGAGCAATTACGTTGGCGCAATGCATTGTACCGATTTGTAAATCGCTCTTATTTTATTAACTTAAATGTACATCATTTGAACTCGTATTGGCACAGCTATGCATGCATTATTTTGAAATTCAGATATAAACTATGATGTTCAGTCTAAGTGATCTCGCAGAGTTCTCGCATATTTCCACATCAGGTGTTTGAAGACAACCAGAGGGTGTACGGATGACTCCTGGCAATCAGAACAACATTGCTGCTCGTGTTGTGAGGTCGTGTGTTGTTACCTATTGTTGTGTCGCTAGTTCATGGAAGGGGAATGGTCCGAAGTTGGTATCACGAAGAGGACCACCGTGCGCAGAAAAAGAACAGCTCAGTAGTTGAATAGTTCAATAGCGTATGATGGGATAAAATCATAACTTTACAAGACCCACAGGATGGAAGATGCACTAGAAAATTAATATCAGAAATACTCCAACGTGGAACATGAATCATCAGTAGTAAAGACATCGCACTTTCTCGCACAGTTGCTTAGCGTTTATCACTAAGATGAAATCTAGCAGTCTCTCGAATGTCGAGATCTCTGATGCGTTCACCACATGCGTTGATAGTACGTTTCAGTGGGAAGCGCTTCTGAGAGAGTAAAAATACTTCCAACAAGCCAAACGTGGTGTTGTGTCACTAGTTTCGGGTGATGGCCTTGACACTGTAAGAGGCTAGGGCCAGTACTGATGCACATGAGTGCTCGCTTTCAGTTAATATCCGTTATATGAGGATGAGAAACCCTGACCAGGCCCCATGGGGACGAAGATATGTGTTGATCAACAGTGATACTAACTGTCGCTCTAAGGTTGCCTCGAAAGCCTCAATTTCAAGTTCAACACATTCACTGCGTTCGTGCATTGGAGCGAGTTGCCAAGACCTTCTTGGACAATGATACCTAAGTCTCGTTCACTAGTCACCTGTTGCAAAACGTGCTGTCGAAAAAGAGATGTTTTGCTGAATTTGATACGTACCGTCTGCAGGCTTCAGTTGGACCTGGTTCCTTTCTACCCATTCGTTTAATCCATCCAGATTGTTCTGGAGATAGGCATGGTGGGATATTATCGAAGCGCTTTTCCCATTTTAGCATCATCCGCAAATGTCTGCATCGGGGATAAAATGATTTCTAGGAGGTCAATTATGTAAAGTGAAAACAGCACCTTTCCGAGGACCGATCCTTGTGGTACACCAATGGAGATGCACAGGTTTTTGGAGTGATTGTCGCCTATTTATTGCTTGATGGTTCTGTCTTACAGGTAATCTTCCAACCAGGTGAGCAGGGAACCGTTGATACTGTAGGCAGCAACCTTTTGGAGAGGCACGAAGTGATTTAACTTGTCGAACGCGTTCGAAAGACCTAAGTAAATCCCACCTATGAGGACTCCTTCATCAGTTGCCTGATCCATGAATCCCGGGCAAGGAACATATTGGTGAGGCAAGATCGTCTGTTTGTAAAAGCATGTTGGACATTGGAAATTATTTGCAGACATTCAAAATATCGCGTCAGTTCATCTGCGGTTACTGATTCCACCAATTTTGATCAACACAGAAGGGCAAGTAATAGGACGCTAGTTGACAGCAGCCGATTTCTTACCTACTTTGTGTATTGGATTGTTGATTCTCCGTTTCCACTCAGACGGAGGTGTGTGGGAGTCAAACAGACTTTGGAAAAACACTGCGGGATGGACTGCTACTTTGGTGGTAAGATTTTTCAGTACCATTTGGCAGACCTCATCGATTCGTGGTGCACTGTTTGTCCGGAGAGACTGTAATTGGCTTGCAACATCGGCTGGGGTAAAAGTGACGCTGGATAAACCGGCGGCATTAGTTGGGAGTTGATAGAGCAAACTTCCCATGGTATTTGTAGCCACCGAGCCAAAGTGCAGGAGTAGAGGTTTCGCGGTATCCACAGCAGTAGTCATTAAGCCACTGACAGTCTTGAGTGGTGATATTCCTGGTTTAACCATTTGTTTATCGTTCACGTACCTCAATAACCGTTTGCTGTTACTCGCAAACTTGAGTACCATGTTCTCCTGCCAATCCTAGTTGTCTGCCATAATAAGTGAAGTTCAGTAGTTTCTGATGGTTTTGTAATTCTGCTATGAGGTATCACATGGGCTTGGCGTATATTGCTTCCAAATCTCATCTCTACTATTGATCCATTTACGTGTTCTGCTTCGCATCCAACTGTTGGTCTGGCATGATACTCATAATGGTACACCTTTTGAGGCAGCTTGTATGGCCCATGTAACTTTTACATTTCAAATCACTCCATACGTCTTTCGCCGAACTGTGAGTCTGTACAATGAACAATGATTTATCACGGGATAAAAGCAAGTGCTTGACACGTCCCCATAGGATGGTAGCGGTGAATATGATGCAATTAAAATATGTCTGGGTCATCTATCGAACGTCTGCTGAGATGAATACTTTGATAATTAACATCAGTGTTAAATGAAAAAGAAATATCGCGCGTAAACATTCAGAAAGACACTGGGGCGCAGTGATAGTTGAGGTAAGGAGTGAGAAAATAAAATATGGTCGCTCACTTAAGTCCATTTGATACATTAGTCCTGTTGAAAACATGCTTGGCGTAATCCACAACAGAGGAGCTTAGGTAACAAAATGTTGGGAGCTGAGAGCAACATCTAATCGTTTTTTGAAAACATCCAGGTTAGGAGAGGATACAACTGAGTCTGGGAGTGCGTTCCATGGTTTGCAAACCCGAAGGGAAAAGTAATTCTGTCGACACTCTAGACGGCTATATTGTTCCTTCAACTTTAAGCAGTTACCCCTGAGCTGCGTGTTGTGGCTAAGTTTCAGCAAATGGCGGCATACATGGTTGGGGTCACTCAATATCTGATACGCTAATATGAGATCGCCGCGCAGCCTTCGATAACGTCCGCTGAAAATTCCCAGCAACTTCAGCCTTCAGTGGTAAGAGTGATCCCGCAGGCCCTTCACGTTCTTTGTTGCTCTTCGTTGTGGTGCCTCTATCGCTTCTAGGTCGCGTTTCAACCAAGGTTGCCAAGCTTGGATAGCGTACTCAACATGCGGGCGCACGTAGGAATTGAGCATCATTGGGAAGATTGATGGGTCAAATCTCCCGAATGCCCTTCGCAGCATGCCGACATGCTGGTTGCCTCTTTTGGCAGCTACCTCAGCCTGTTTTGAACAGTTGAGGTCGCTCTGTACGATCACACCAAGATCACGTTCCTGGGAGCTATTCTGCAATTCGTTTGTCCCAAGTATGTAGGTGTAGTTATGTCTATGGCGTAATTGTACTACGCGACATTTGTCTACGTTGAACGGTAGAGCGTTTTGAACCCAGGTTGGTCATTAGTGAGAAGTCAGACAATGTCAGTCTCCTGGTCCTTCAGGTTGGGGATTGGAAATGTGATGGCTTTTAAGCCAAAGGCTTTTGATGTGAACCCTAAACGTCCTCCTGTCTAAGTCTGGGCGCACTGGCTATATCCCAGCCAACATACAACCATGACTTTATCTTCCAACATAAACTTCATTCTGCAACTGCCGTCGCACAGATTATCAAGGGTCAGCTTATCTGCGGCATACAGCAGGGCGGATAAGCGAAAACACGCTACTGCTGGCGCCTCCCTTCTTTCTTTTCCACCTGTTTCTCTTACTCCCATCCGGACCCCCATTACTAACTGTCCTTCTATAATTCCCAGCTTAATTGACAGCAACCGAATTTCCATTGGAATAGAACCATCTGCAGCCACCTTCTCGCGACATGCATCGGGCGCCTATCAGTAACAGTCCCTTATAAGTCCACACTGTCCCTTTTCCTTGGCGACGATCAACTTTCGCACTCCAAGACAAATAGGTCAACAAGCTGCCCTCTCACGTACTTTGGACACAGTGAGTATTGATGTATGTTTTGTGTCCGAAACTAAGAGCAATGACCCTAATGGCGTTATGGAATTAACTGCACCCGGCTTATCTTCTCGTTATTGGTTGCACGCATCCGAAGGCCCCGATGCAGCACGCACGGGTCAAGCTGGTGTAGGTACCATTCTATGCTCCGAGGCTGAGCCATCGTTGGTTGATGGGATTCCAGTGAACAACCGTTGATGTGCAGCCCCTTTGATCACATCCGCTAGGTAGATTCACGAAGTAGTACAGAACGCTGTTCGTTTGTGATTTCCGCTTATGCTCCCACAGACTGCAGTTCAAATGCTGTCAAGGACACGTTCGATCACGAACTGAACGCGCGACTACGCAGTGCTAGTAGTTCAGATATTATAGTACTTGTAGGGGATATGAACGCATACGTAGGGCGTATGAGCTCTTCGGAAGCTCATCTGAATGGTAATTATGTGCTTAACTCCGAACGGACTGACAACGGCTAGAGTCTGCTACAAGAGTGTGCGGAGCACCAGTTGTTTCTTAGTAGCACTGCTTTTAGACACAGTGGGCGCTGAAGTGCCACTTGGCGTCCTCCTGTAGCTGGCCAGCGATGGACACAAATCGACCACATAGCCAAAACTTACAGGTGGCCTGGTTCCATCCTGGATTGCCGCTCTTAGTGAAATACTTGCGTCGACTCTGATCCTGCCTTGGTTCGCTGTCGTTTCTCCATGAACTTTACCGAGAGGCGCAGGGAGCGTCTCCCTCGATTGGCTACTGAGAAATTGTTTCAGCCCTCGGTCAAGCAAGCCTATCAAGAAGCACTGCGTATCGAACTTTCGCTAGCTTGTCCTAATGACACTGTGCTTCAGTGGAACAGGATCTCGGCCGCCATGCTCGAAGCAAGAGCATCTGCCTGTGGCACTATCAATCGTCACCGCACCAGTCACTGGATATCCGAGAGGTCGGTGAACATGTTGGCATGCGGTAGAAATCTCTCGATTGGCTCTGGGCACAATGTGACCAAACGAGCTATTAGGCGTGAACTAAAGCGGAGTCTATCTGCTGACAAGAAGGCCTGGTGGACCAGTCGGGCTCAAGAAATGGAGGGGGCAGGAGCTGTAGGCACTTACCGCAAGCCCTCCCAGCTGATCCGCACCACTGGTCCCAGGAAACCAGACGTCAGTGAGACAATCAGAGAGAGGGCGCGTGCGCTGATACACAATAAGGAGCGCCGTATGGCTCATTGGGTAGAACACTTTCACCATCAGTTCAGCTGACCCCTTGCTCCCGGACCTCCTCCTACTCAGGTGATGCAGGACCAGCCATGGACGGTTAGTTTAGAGCCTGCGTCGGAGGCCGAGATGCGAAATGCGATCACAGCCCTCAATCGTTTTCGTGCCGCTGGGCCGGATTCCCTCCCACCTGCACTAATTAAGGATGGAGGTGAGGTCCTTTACAAAGCATTGACCTCCCTATTCGAAAGTATCTGGAATGAGGTGAGTGTCCTGGCTGATTGGAGTGAATCGATTATTGTGGAAATTTACAAGAAGGGCAGCCGCACATACTGTTCTAATCACAGGGGTAGTAGCCTAACACCAGTTCTGACAAAATTACTGGCCTTCATTCACATTCGTCGCCTCACTGCGAAACGGGAATCTCGGATTAGGGAAGAGCAGACCGGCTTACGTCAAGGACGTGGCTGTATAGACCATACATTAACTTTGAGGCAGGTGAAAGTGCAGCGCCACGCATACCGCGGACCGACAATAGCTGTGTTCCTCGATTTCAAGAGTGGGTTTGATTCATTTGATGGATCGATTCTGTTCAAAATACTTGCGCGGAAAGGTGTTCCCACGAAATATGTGAACATCCTACGTGCTCTACATTCGAACACTACAGACCGCGTCAGAGTCTAC
This sequence comes from Dicrocoelium dendriticum, assembly GCA_944474145.2. Lineage (NCBI taxonomy): Eukaryota > Metazoa > Platyhelminthes > Trematoda > Plagiorchiida > Dicrocoeliidae > Dicrocoelium > Dicrocoelium dendriticum. The sequence continues at coordinate 52,829,706 of OX104068.1, read as the reverse complement.
GGTGGCCTATCGGATAGCATTCGATCACAAGTGGCGCGTACATCAGGGTTGTCCGATTTCCCCATTTTTGTTCAATTTCGTCGTGGTTCCTATCATGGAGTGTTCCTTTGCGGAATCTCAAAAAGAAGGCGTTTAAGTGCTTATTGGTGAAAGATTAGTTGATCTAGATTATGCGTACGATATGGTTTTGCTTTTCGACTATGTTGCCAGAGCACGAGCAAACCTGAATTGCCTCTCTAGTGTGGTCCCATTATTTGGTATGCGCTTTGCACCTTCGAAGTACAAACTGTCACTGCAGAATCACCAGTCACTTTATGACTCCTTGACCCATACTAACGAGGAACTCGAGGTGGTCGCTCAATTCACTTATCTTGGCAGCTGCATTGACAACGATGGACGTATAGAAACTTACGTCAGCTCACGTATTGCAAAGGTCAGAGCTGCCTTCTTGGACCTGCGGCATCTTTGGCGACAGAATGAAATTTCCCCCAGTCTGAAAGGCCGTGTATACAAGGTCACAGTGGGGGCCGTTCTGCTCTATGGTATTGAGACTTGGCCTCTTTGGTTTGCAGATCTGAGGCGCCTTCAAATCTTTGATCATCGTTTTTTGCGAAGCACTGCTGGTGTCGGATGGCACTAGTGTGTCCGCAACGACGATGTGCTTTGGCGAGTACTAGGTGATGATAATCATGCTAGCTCCCTAGAACAACAGACAACACTGAATAAGTTGCTTTGGCTCGGGCAAGTGCTACGTATGCCTGGTCACTGCTTACTTAGAAGAGCCTTGTTTAATCTGCTAGGTGTAGGGTGGCGGAAGGCTCTAGGTGGAGAGAAGTTGACCTGGCAGCCGGAAATGAAATTATTGACGAACAAACTGGCTGCCGTTGGTCCGTCTCTTCTTCCGGGCTAGAGTACACAAGACTCTGCTTGTGCTTGGATCGAGACTTTACAGGACAAGGCTCGCAACCGACACCCAATGGTACGTCTGCTGCCGTCTCCAATTCGGAATGCCTGTTTAAAGTGTGTTTGGTGCCGACTTATCTGCAGGGTACTGGCTGATTATGACGCGAGGCAGTGAAAGATGAAAAAAGCTGACTTGCCGATGCCGCATTATCTTTGCACGATAGCCAGCTCTTTGCGACGGTATGTTGACCAAACAAGGTGTAGGCGCCTAGAACTTGAATGTTTGCTTAGGGTATTAGTGTTTACAGGTACGCAGCTTTTCTCTCCCTCCTATTATTATTTATTTCATAGGTCATCATGGATGTATGGCAGCGAAGCAGCAGTTCAAACGGTTGATGTATTGCGCTTGATGAGGATGCGGATGAGGATGTTGATGATGTGTGCTATTTCTGAAACACATATACAAGAAAACCGAGTCGTGATGTATCTTCCAACTACTGGTTCCGAATCTGCTGACAACGATTACACTCTAAGCGCCTCTGGCGATACGAATTAATTAGCGCAAGGCTATTATGCTATGCGTATCGCAATCAGCAATCATGCAGAATGCAATCTACTCGACTGGATGCCAGTGAACAGACGTATGTGTGCCGTTCGACTTCGAAACTCTATCGCGGTGAATAACAACCGTCTGGGGATATCACGCATTTTCAATACTTCTGTTTATGCCTCCAGTGACCGCAGTTCGGAGCGTATGAAGGGCCAATTCTATCGTCACCAGGAACTACTGAGGCTATGATTGTTGCTGGTTATATGGATGTCTTAGTGGGTCGCCTTTCGGACTATGAACGACACCTGGAAGTCTGTTTCGAAGTGCATGCATGCCGAACGGACAGTGGGGATCGGTTCTTACTACTATGCGCTGACTTCAATGCGCATATTAGCAGCACTGCTTTCAAGCACTAACGTTCATATAGTGTCACATGTGCCCGCCGGACCCCTCGATGAGGTTGACCCAACTTGACCCAGTTGCTGTAGGCCACACTAGGCGCACCTCAGTTCAATACCGTCAGTCAATTTTGAGTATATGTTTGCATTCAGACCAGGCTCTAGTGCCTCCCATTTCACCTGCAATTGCAGTGACACCTATATATGAGTTACCCAATGATCCCCTAACCCAGACGTATCTGCATTACCATGGAGTGCTGTAACTTGGACCACCTTTCGGGAGGATTTCAGCCTCGTTCGACACACAAATTCAGCAACAATTGTCCGCCCTTAAGGGAGTGCCACGGAATCTCCTGTCTTTGCTACTGGATGCCCCACTGTTCCGCGTTTTCGACACTGAATGTCCTAACCTTGCAACGAAGGTCGCCTGCGCTCTAGTGGTGGCCCATCCATTACCGCTCTGCGCTGTTGGTGCACTTAGATTGGCCAATACGAGCTCCCCTATACACACCGTTCCCAGTATGGTTGATGCTCACTACGTTGGCTTGCCCATACGTCTCCGTTTGAACCCGTCTCCATCTTACCCAGTAATTTTTTACACCTCAGCGCAACGAGAAGATTGCAGGTAGGTAATCATACGGTGCATCGTAACATCGTTCAGTACACTATACATATAGTGTCAAGAGGAAGTCCATGCATGTGCCATCCAGCGGAGGTTAAGTTAAGGATATTGAACACCTATGAAGAAGGCGATGATTGGAAGCAGGTTGCATCCGTGTTAAATGTCCACCTGAAGACTTTTCGAAGTTGGATTCAAACGTTAGAGTCCAATGAACCAAAAGGATTGTCTGGTGGAATGGGTAGAAGCAGAGCCTACAATAACATTAGAGTGTCTTAGTTTCCGATTGAAAGTGGAGCTCAATGTAGAGGTGAGTGAAAGCACAGTAGCTAGGTGTCTGGTGGGTCGCGTCATTACAATGCAATGACCAACCTGGTGCGAGTAGCTATCAAAGTGCCCGGAGGCACCATCTAGTACAGCTCGATGGGTCAAGCAGGTACGCAAACCGTCGCACGACGTTATGTTCCAGTCTCCTTGCGACGGGATGACACACACCAAGGGAGCGTATAGTGATATTTATTGCTGTTGTTGGCTGATTTGATAAGGTGCGTGGACGTCAAATGAACCATTGAGAAATGCAAATCTCGGTTTGATAGCTTCAGATACGAGGTGAATGACAGTCCATCGCTCAATAATCGGGGGAGAAGGGACTGATACGGTTAGAGGAGAAGAAGTGTTGTCGACTGGGTCGAGAGTTCAGATGTACACTCCTGCTGCCTATTCCGGAAGAGGGTTGTTGGTTCAGCTTCCCTACCCTTAATCGTTCACACAACAGTCTGAGCCACAACGCGGTCACATGTATGGAGGTTCACTTGTGTGGTTCAACCCAGGAACTTTTCCTCAACAGCTTGACCTACAATGTAGTGGGCAGCTAGTCCAACGGGAGAGCGTGATTGCAGTGTCACATTGCGGTTAGCTTGAGGCCTGTCAGATCCAGCCTTTGAGGATCTAGGGCAATTCATGTGTGACCACAGGCAACCGCATGTGGGAATTCCCGTGTTTGCACCTTTTTCACCATGAGTTGCCTGGATTGAAGCAGGAGGTAACAAACCATTAAGCATCGTGTGGTGCACTTCCACGATCAGAGACAATACGTGGCACTCGTGCTCTACGCCAATAGAGATGTGAGGTACTCTCAAACCTGTTGTCTCCCGTGGCTGTTCTAAGGGAAGAGAACCATGAACATCTACCAACCCTCGAAGAGGATTGTGAGACTGTTAATCCGACCCCTAACCATTGACACATTTAGTTTGAGCAGTCCCGATGGCACCTAGAAGGTGTCACCGAGCGAAGCTCAATAGGTCACAAAGGTAAGCAAACCGTCGCATCAAGACAAAGTCCAGTCGCGTCGCGATGCGATTTGTTTCTCCCCTATGTCGCTGTTGTACTGTGTCGTTGGAGCCTGAGGCTTGCCTACGCTTACCAGCTCAGTTTCCACTTTCGTGACATACTACGATTTATTGACGATAACAATGCTTATTTCTCAACAAGTTCAAAATGCGTTCAACAGCTGCGCATCTGTAGGATTCAATCCTCGCAGACAGGGTGACTACCCGCGTGTAAGATACTCTTCATACGAAACCACAGCTTTTACATCTATAGGTTCGAAACGCAGACCTTACAGTTCTCTAGCGTCGAACGTAACCTACGTCACTGGTTCGGGATGATGGGTTGTTCTGAACAAACGGAAATGGTATTACAAGCTGGGAACCACCATGTAGAACAAGCAATTCAAGCAAGGCAACCAAAACTGAAGCACGATGTCACCGATCTGGTGCAGACACAAGGTCGGGTTTCCAAGTGCGTCATTGGAATGCGTAATTGACCATTTTTAAAAGGCAGGAACACGGATATTGCTGATTAGCTGATAATCTACTAATGGTTAGATGGTTCTAAGTTAACCGAATCGTGTGCGCCGCCATTTACTTCAGTTTAGCAATAACACCTAACTGAGATCATTCCTTGAAACTGGCAGAATAGTATAACCGCCCCGAGTGCTGCGGAATTCTTTTTTCCGTTTGTGTGTGTCACCCCTGGTAAAACACCACATTCGGTCTGTTTAGCAACAATACACGTCATGTGTGAGAACGGTTGGAGGAACCACTCAGGCATTTACATGTCTTAGCAAGCGCAATGGGTAACATGCCGCAACGATATGAAATATTCCCCAGAAGCAAGCTCACTCGCACAACGACATAACAAAGGCAACAGGCAAGTGAGACCTCGGTGAGGATGCCTATGTGCATTGCGTGCGCACTCATGCTGATTCGAATCACTACATCCATCAATCGCGAACCTTTCAACATTATGCTCAGTGAGCATGCGGCACCCCGAAACATACAGCGGTCCACACGCTGTTCACGTCCCTTCGGTCTCAGTAGCTTAAGTTCCATGCCAGCCGGTCATCGACAACGGTATTTGTGGGCGACTTCATGTCATTATTCCCAAGGGCCAATTCATTCGCACTCATTCATGTGGGTGCCTCGCAGTATACGAACAGCTCAGTCATGAAATGGGTGGACACACCGCGCAATCATATTTCACGTATAAGTGGAAATTCCTGAAAGGTTACGTGCCAACCACCATGATCACTCGTGACTGCTAAGCCCAGATGGCACTACGTGAGTTTTGCGAATATACCCCCTAGCATGTGTGTAGCTTCAGTGTAGCCAGTCATGCTTGAATATGAGTCTCGATCTAGACTTGACACCCACCAAATCGAACGCGATCTGAGCCACACCCAATCCTTCGTTGTTAACTTGTCGTAATCTAGTCTGATTTGTTATTGGTTGATTTGGGATTGCTCACCCAACGAGGGGCGCGCTTTGGTGCTTTCGGGTCAGGTGGATGAAATTTGATTGCCTTAATGAGGATTCTGAAAGATGTGTGAACGTAACTTATTTCCTTAATTTTGAGTTTGAAAGCGTTATGGAATCCCTTAACTGATAATTTGTAGATGTGTCGAATTTCTACCTGCTTACCACGTTCTTCTACCTTCTGCCTTGCTTACCATTTTCGCAACTGATTATCCAGCTTAGTATTTTCTATTGAACGGCAAAAGTTGACATTGTACCTTTTGTTAAGTCCCTCTGCGATGGATAGACACGTTCCTGAAAATAAGCGCGCTAGCGCCTGTGTATGTAGGCGCATTTGGTATGGGTCCACACGTAAGTTGTCCTCGTCAATGCTTATGGGCGGATCTGTGGGCGCGGAGGACAAGGTGAATAATATGCACGAAAACACGGAAATTCGAACGAAAACACACACAGATACCGTGAACATACTGTTTAGTCAATTGTCTGCGGAGCCGTATATTGTAGCGGTTGTAAGTCAGGATAATTTCTGACAGTACAAATCCCGGCTACATGGTTGGCGGCATTGGGTTTCGGATTTGCCTGTCATTACCGCCTCAATAAGACAGCCAAAGGACGCCTGCACCCACACAGGGATTAGGTGGCTGGGCAGTAAACCGGTCCACGCCGTGCATTCTGTCTCCACAAGCAGTGACCAACTGTCGCCTGGATCAAGTGTAATCGAGTTGATGAAAAGGTGACAGTAGATGCGCTATAGCACAAGAGGGCAGAGTAAATACAGAGAAACATTAAATCTGATCTAGTGTAAGGCTGATCTTGGTCAAGTGTTAGTGAAAGCCAGGGGATATTAACCAATGCACAACAAAAACGATAAAAATTGAACAAAAGAGATGAAGAATACACGGACTTAATGGAACTGAGCACATAAAATTTGAGGGCTTAAAAGAGATCTAGTGTACTTCAGAACAAGTGTAAACGTAAGTAACTATAGCCCACCTGCAGTACAGATATACATTAAATCCTACCTTAACCTCAGCGTGAGGCACAAAATTCCGCTACACACATTATTACTTGCAAATAGGTTTCGTTCGGCGACGACTGAACAGTAAGCATTCATATGGTAGGGTTCTAGAAGTTTAATTATTAGTACCCCTTTTAGCCTAAGCCGTAACATACATTTACAGAGGTAGTCAACATACGAACGTCTAGTTCCATAAGGCGCACATTGTGAGTGTTTAAGTTATGAAAAACAGTCGTTTTCTAAGGTGGTCATGATATAGTGGAGGTCAAATATAAAGCTTTAGCCGTAGTTGTTATGCTATGGAACCTACTATTTCTAATTACTTTTAGGATTGCGCAAGTTTGACCAAACGGAATATGCTAACTAACAGAAAATAAGTCTTCTGTGATAGGGTCATTCTCATGGCATCTGAAAGGTGTGACCGACAAGTTGGGGGAAATAATTATCCAGGTAGACTTCACATGCCCTGCACACTGTTGGTGCAGTTAAACTTTCTCGGATTGTGTTGCAATTGCAATGGAGCGATGGAATATAATGGGTAAAAAGGCAAGCGCTTGAAAGATCCCGTAAGCTGGGATGAAAAAACAACAAGATAAATTACCGTATCGAGTAATACACACAAGCTACATGACTCATCAAGAGATTTGCATTTACACCGATGTGGGTATTCTTCTCTGGAGTTAAAAAGGAATCCGATACAGTCCACATGTTGCTCCGTACTAATGCTGTCATTGGTTTAACATAGTGTAAACGTGTCAGGGTCTCGTCAAGATGATTGTTTTACCCCCAAAACACTCACATATCCTTCACAGCAGAATCTGTACTAACAAAGCTGCTGAGTATGCGCAAGCATAGCTCTCATGGAGTTGATAATTTTCACACGAAATCGCTAGCGGCAGTAGGAGGGAGTTTAGCTGAGCCTTCGCCTCTGTTCTTCCAACAGTTGTGAAGAAATGTACGTGTCCGATGGGTGGAAACACGGGATGAGTACTACTGTTCAAAAGGAAGGTAGTCGTTCCAATCCAGCCAACTACGGTCCCATAATTTTATTACCGGTTCTTTTATAGTTCATGGAAGCTATTATTTCCGACGCGCTAACGACCTTGTTGGAATAATTAACCTACCTCGCACCGGAACAGCGTGGTTTCTGACGAAATCAATCATGTACTACAAATTTACTACTAGCCCGATTCAGTTGGACTGAAGCAGTAGACTCTGGCACTGGTGATGATGTTGTCTTTCTCGACTTCTCAAACGCCTTCGACCAGTTATAATATAACATTCTGCTCTTCGAACTCCAAACCTACGTTATTGATGATCTTCCCCTAGGATGGATCAGAAGCTTCATTCTGCACCGGCGCTTGGAATTACGTGTACGTGAATCGCGGTCAGATCCCATCCGAGTTTAATGAGGAGTACCACAAGGATCGGTTCTAGGACTGCGATTAGTTTTGATCTATCTTAATAACATCACACACCTCATAAGCTCGAACTGCCGGCTTTATGCAGACGACAACAAGGGGTGGAGGGCGATCAATACACCAACTGATGTCACAGTACTTCAAGCTGATTTGGATAGGGCATACGCGTGGTCAATCCAGAATTTAATTCGATCCAAAGTGAACAAATGTAAAGTGCTTCACCTGCGGCATAGGTTGGTGCACTTGTACAAACTCGGTGAGCAGGAGCTTCAAACATCTTCTGGCGAGAAGGATCTTGAGTTTTGGTCCAGATCTACCTTGGATGTTTGTAGCAAGCTGAAACGGCATGTAGGAGGGTTATCTAAAATGTGGGCCTCCTAAAGCCTGCTTTCGGACTACTCGACCCCTCGATTTTTCCACAACTTGAAAACTCATAAATACGGTCACATGTGGAATGCGCAATACATATCTGGCAGCCATGGCTGCGGAGAGATCTCAAAGCATTGGAGATATCCCAACGTCGAGCAATCAAGAATGTCAAAGGTCTGTATAATTTGCCGTATGAAAAAAGGCTACAAGTGCTCGGGAATTTCAGCGGACAGTATCGGCGATTGCGCTGGGCCATCATTTTAACTTACCTAATTTTGAGAGATCGCAACCACGGTGCCACTACTTGCTAGAGCTTAGTCACAACGGCAATTTGGGAGGCCACCATCACAAACTGGCAGAGCACCACAGTTGCTTGGAATGCCGTCGGAATTTCTCTACCGTACGCGTTTGCCGTACGTGGAATGCCCTACCGGAATCTGTCATATATGCTCCCCAGCTGGCAGAGTTCAAATCCTGAGTTGAACATGCACTTATTTTGCTGCACCATCTTACATGCTCCATTACCCATGGATAAACACAAGTGTCTGTAAGAGATTGCACTGGCGGTCAACTCACAGATTTCGTTCTCCGTTTTTCACCTCATGTATGTGTACACCAGGAGATATGATTGTTACCAACATCCCATTTGCCGTCATTTCTTATGGATTTATCTTGGATTTACATTTTAAATGACATATACTTCAGTGAGGTCACTAGTGTAAACCCAGTTTTGTTAAAAACTCCTTTTTCTATTTGTAAGTTTCACCATAACCATCCTAAGGGGCCTGTTATGCATCAGCATTTTTGCCCGTATAAGACCATTGTTTCATTGTTCCAAGTCTTCTTTAGATTAGGGATAAGGAGGGGGTATTAATTACGTGCCATGGGAGGGAGTTCAAGGTCTGAAGGGAAAAATATTTCGTCGGGATTTCAGTCGGCTCTAATGCGTGGCCAGCTAAAGTTTGTGTCCCCTACGGGATTTGTTTTGAGTGAATTTCAAAAACTGGTGGCGTGTGTTGCTGGGTCACTAGAATCTGATGTACAAATATGAGATCTCCTCGTAGACACCGATAAAGTCCGCTGTACACTGCCAGAGCTTTCAGTTCGATTTATTAGAGGTGATATAAACATTTAAGATTCATTGTCGTCCTGCGTTTTACAGTCCATAGCGCAGTGTAGTGGGGCTTCTGCCACGGTTGCCACGCTTGTTAGCGTATTGCGCTTTCGGCCTCACGTACCTGCTAAGCATTTCCGTCAAGACTGGAGCGCCAAAGATCGCGAACGCTTATGTAGGAGGCCAAACTGCCGATTTGATTTGTTTGGTGCTTTTTCCGTCTGCCACAAACTGGTAAGATCATGTTGCAACGGCCCGACGAAATCGGTGTCATGAAGTGAGAGCTGTATAATTTGTGGCCCTAGCTTGTGGTTGTGAGTACCCGGATGGTGTATGGTCAGAAATTTGCAAGTAACAGCGCTGAAGTAGAGCATATTCTCGGTGGACCATGGGTAAGCGGTATCCAGATCACATTACGGGGCTGTGATATCCTCCATTGTAGTTATATCACGCAAAATCTTTAGCTCTTTGGCCATTAGTAGAATATTTGAAGTGAACACCCTTGCGAGATCCTTTATGAAGACCAGGAACAGGACTTGTCTGAGGTTCGAGTCTTAAGGTACGCAGCACTGAACTTCCAGTAAGTCGGATAGGGGGCTGCAAGCCCTCACCTTTAATCAACGTAGAAGGAGACAGTTTTTTTATCAATAGTTCGGAAAAGTGCAAAGTAAAACCTGATGATCCGAAAGGTCGATTGCCGTCGAGAAATCTTGCACTCCTCCACCATCATCGACAGATCACCTCCAGACCGCACGACTTATTAGTAACTTAGGAAAATATTTTGTTATCCTCCAGGTACCCCATGAGTACGTCAGCGACGATCGACTACATGACCTTAGAGATCATATGATGTAGTGTTATCGGTTGATAATACGCGGTTTCTTACAACTGTGTCGCTCTTGTAGTTTAAATTGACTGTCCCGTGCTTCGATACTGTGGTGATCTGCATATTACTAAGGCATCGTGAAAAGAGCATGGTTAACAGTTCACCCAAACTTATGACAGCCACTTTCAACTCCTATGGGCAAATTGCAACCAGCTGTTTTATCTGCTATACCTAGTTGTGCAGTAGCCAAAGGATGAGTGTCTAACTACGTGATATTCTAGCACCTTGGGATTTCTCTGTTTAGGGCCACAGCTTTTCCAGTGCCAGAGAGGGGGTACGCAGCTATCACAACAGTGATTTCTTCATGATCCGATAAACTCCCGTGCACCTAAGATGCATAATTACGCCAACATGCTCGTCTGGCATATTGGGATCCACTTGTGTGTTACCTTCTCTTTACCCGAGACATTAAGTTGTATGTCAACAACTCTTAGTCTTTCAGGTTAAACATTATGTATGGGTCGCCCGAACGGAGATATTGGTTGTGAATCGTCCGGCTGTCAACACAAGTGTTTCGGAGTTGCATTTATTCAGAATGATTGGCAAACTGTGGACGATTGTCTACGGACAGTGCCAAATGTCCTGTAATGCGCGTTAGTCGGCGAATTTCCATTATCTAAGTTTCCATGACAGTCATTCTAATGAGAATCAAGCGGTGATTCAAACGAATTTTTAAAAGGTGTGTTAAGAGGTTGTTGACCTTGTCAGTTTGACTGACGAAAATGACTGTGAAGTTCTTTCCAGTTCCTAATCGAATAGTCAGGATACTTTGGTGGCCTGTTATATATTTGTGTAAACAGTCAATTTTGCTTGAGCATGACCGGCAGTAAATGATATATACCGTTGGATAAAGCAGAATGTAAAATCGCGGATTTTTGCTTTACCGTGTTCGAGTATACCTTTACCTCGGAATTACTGTATTATGAGTCTTTTCTCTTTCGGTGCATCTTTTCATCTGTGCAAATTTAGTGGATATTCTCTGGCAAATTTCAGAGATCTCATTGATTAGCCCAACTGCCGTCTGTGTCCACCATCTTGGATTTGTTCTACAGCAATCGAACAAGTGTCTGCCAGACCCCCAGCTTGACCGACGACGTTTGGATTCAGCCTACTAGTGTAGACGTTGCAACAAACAACCCGCAAAACTGAAAGTCTCAATGACACGTACTGCTTGCTCACAGAAATCTAAGCCTAAAGCTTCCGAAACGGAAGTTAGTTTTGGCGCAGACCACTGCTTTTAACTTGTACGGTTTGGAATAGAATGCAGAAATTGTCGACAATATATTCATCTAGAGGTGCCCGCCTTAGTCTCAACCAGACGTATCTTAATAGTACAACGGATTCGCACTGGTTCTGCTCAGAGTGTACTTGTATTCCACTTATCAGATACCTGCCTGTGTTGGAATAGAATGGCGATAGGCTGACGAAGATTGTAGAGCAAGCAGCAGCCGTGAAAACTGTCCCACAGGAACAGAAACAATCAGTGCCTGGAACTCGATGCTCAACATCAAACTCCAATTTAGAACAGTGTAGCCCAGCCGAAAATAAGCGTAACGAAAATAAGGTGCACTACAGAGCTGCAAGTACTGGGCTGTACCCACGGACGCCACGGATATTTGCTTTACCGTGCTGGATTCTACTTTTGCTTTAAAAGTACTGTGTTATGCGTGTTTTCTCTGTGTGAATTTGGCACCAGTACCTTGCTTTTGGCATATTTTTCCAACTGTGCGAATTTGGTGGGTATTCTCCGGCTACTGTCGGAGATCTCGCTGACTAGCCCAACTGCTTTCTGTGTCCGTCATCTTGGATTTGTTCTACAGCAATCGAACAGGTGTCTGCCAGACCACCAGCTTGACCGACGGCGCTTGGATTTAGCATATCACTGCAGACGTTGCAACAAACTGCTTCCGCAGACCTGACAGTCACAATGGCATGTGCTGTTTGCCCACGGAAAGCTAAGCCCAACACTTCCGAAATAAAGTTAATTGTGACGCAGGCAGCTGTGTAAAAGTTGTGCGATTGGGAATAGAATACAGAAACTGTTTGAAAATACTTTCATTCTCGATGTGCTTGCCTTAGTCTTAGTCAGATAAAAACGCTTAATAGTACGACTGATTCTCTATTGTTCTGCACTGAGTGTAGTCTCTTCCAATCGTCAGATGTATAACTTTGTTAGAGCAGAAGTGCGATGGGCTGACAAAGATTGTAGGGCAGGCAGCAGCTGTAAAAGCTGTCCCACAGGAAGAGGAACAACCAGTGCCTCGAACTCGATGCTGGACATCAAGCTCCAATTCAGAACAGCGTAAGGGTAACGATGCAGGGTTAGCCACTCCAAGATTAGCGGCTGCTCATAAAGTTGCGTTCGCCACATTCAACACCAGAACCACCCGCCACACGGTACCCTTTTAAAGGGCGGACAACCTACTCGTCCGTTGTTGCTATCTATATGAAAGAGATACCTCCCATCGTTATCCCGCCTGCTGCCAAACGATTTAAGACTACCAAACCGCCAGGGGACTTAAGACCCCATAATTTGTCCAACAGAAGAAAGGCACCACTGGTCCTTAGAAAAAGGAGAACATGAAAACCTACCATCACTCTCTGCTTATTATATGTGCTAAAGTAACTGAATCCGAAACGAACTCCATAAATCATAGGCTGTTAGACCACAAAAGTAGTGGGACTCCCTGTGTCAACTAATACGGATTCAAGCCAAACCATTTTTATATGATGCGCCTCATCCTTCGTCCAAACTGCGTACACTACGGTGAACCGCGGTTACTCCAGTTAACGCTTTAATCAGGTAATGACGCAGAGGCCGTGCTCTTTTCAACTACTCTCGTTCGTACCACCACATGCACTGTTCGAATTTTTCCAGATGTTCTTTGGAGCGAACGCCAGAAATGCAAACAAAATTCGGATGATTTCTGTAGACAACAAGGCGCAAAGTCTAGTATTGTTCACCGTGTCCCGAGCTCCAGACATTAATTAGGTAGAGGCCAAAGCACATGACTGGGATAAATAGCGTCCTATTCATGAAGTGCTATTATTCGAAAAGTTTATCGCTTATTCGACAACATGTTTACCGCTATCACCTAACTACAAAGCGTGTGGTCCCCGAGGGATATAAGTATCATTATACTTCGAACTGATGCCAGAACCTGTGGCCGAAACGTGGCCCAAAAAGAATAAAGTGCTGCCACCCAACATACGTGTAAAGGCGATAGGCACCCGGCCACAGGTAGATAACGTAACGCTATGCAGACAGTTTACGTATACGATTCCGTCACAGTGTAACTCAGAAAGAGGAAATGCCAAAACACCCCGGCAGCTGTCGGAGGACAAGATGGTCACTCTCTTGCTGGCGCTGAGAACCCAATATAACAATCTTAAATGGCCCTAGGTCCTGCTTCATCGGTCCTACAAAAATACTACCAGCAGGTGATCCCGCAGGTATCTGCATAGCCCATTACAGGCAACCAGCATTCAAAAACACGCATCTAACCAACGATGTCCTCACTTGCTTGTATACCAATTCACAAGACCTTCTCAGCAAGCTAGCCGAACTCCGTATTCGTCAAGTCTCCACGTCTTGGGACCTAGTTATGGTCACCGAAACATGGCTGTACACAGAGACCACCGATGCTGGGATTGCTCTAACCGGCAGGGCGTCCATGCGAAATGACCGACCTAGCAGAGCAGATTATGTGCTCCTTTAGTATCGATCCGACTTGCATGTTGATATCATGGACGACCCAGAAACGAAAGTCGTCGAAGCTCTCTGGTGTCATCTGCTCCTAAGACCTGATGATGAGCGTTTGCTTGAAATAGTTTATCGCCCTCCAATGTCCGCCTTGAAAACGAATCAGTACCCAGCTTCTGCGATGAAACGAGTGCTGGCATGACCACCGAGTCACTTTCTTCTGGTGGGGGACTTCAACCTGTGCGCAATCGAAGTTCATTGTACAGCAAACAATTCAAGGTTGACTTGAAAGAGGTGCTTGCTGACGTACCTCTGTACAACCATTTCACCTCTCTCCCGCTATTCCGAACAGGTGACACACCCTCTGTTTTTGACTCTGTGCTCTCCAACGAGAAACTAATGGTCGATACCGTGACCATAGATGCACCACTTGTCCATAGTGAACACACGTTGATGCTTTTTCGTTACATCTGTTACTTGGAGTACATCAGTTACAACGACGTGGAAACCTATGTCGCTAGCATTACGATATCCTGCCCAACCTCGTTCAAGAAACCGACTGATCCTTCCTGGCCGATGTCGAGTTGATAGTGTTCGTCACCTAATTCACCAAGCTAGTGGCAAATGCGTCAGAAAGCATGGACTTTCGCCTGAAGCAAGTGAACTCGTTCCTGAGGAGGCGTACTAGAAAAGGCGTGGCCTTAAATGCTTCAGCCTGACGAGTTTACAAAAGCTGTCCAAGTAACCTGATTTAAGAAACACAACTCCACGAAACCACTGCGTCAAGTCGATTCGCGAAGACAAACTCCGGCACCAGCAGGTCTTAGAGACGAAATTTAGTACACATCCCAACTTGCTGAACAGACAGGACAAGAACCTCCGGAGAGTTAAGCGGGTTATCCTGGTTTTATTTGCCACCGATGGTCTGGCGCAACCTACAAAGAATGCGGCCGACGTGATCCGTCATCCCTTCATCCACACTCAAAGTGCACCATCATTCCACTTGCTTTTGACCCACCTCCCATCGTCATAAGGTTAAACTACTATTCGTTCACGGTAGCCAATGTGATGCAAAGACTAATGTCATTGCGCGTGCACAGCTTACCTGGCGGGGAGGACATAAAACCGAAGGCACTGAAAACAACGGCCATGAACCTTGCCGAACCATTAGCTCGGTTCTTTCTACGTTGTCCCGAAGAAATGCTGATACTCACAATGTGGAAACATAGAGTAGTCACAACTGTTAATAAAAGTTGTAATCGTTCGGAGCCTTCAAACTACCGTCCAATCACTCTCCTCCCAGTCTTATCCAGTAGTGGAACGTATTTTTGCAGAGACCCTCTTGGAATGTCTGGAAAGCAACCATCATCTACGGTCACAGCAACACGGCTTCTGCCGAAATCGATCCTGCGCTGCAAATTTGCTGCTAGCCCGAGCAAGCTGGACAGAGTCAGCCAATGCCAGAGTAGGAGTCGACATTGTCTACCTGAACTTCTGGAAAGCATTCGATCGTTTGGACCACCGTATTCTACTTCACAATTTTCGAAGCCATGGATTTGGTGACCCTATACTCGGTAACTTCCTCACTCAATGTCAGCTGAATGTGAGAGACCGCAGCTCCATTTCCGACGCAATTGACATCCAGTGTGGCGTGCTCCAAGGATCGGTACTGGGGCCACATTTATTCCTCACATTCACTAACGATCCTGACAGTGTACTGTCGTCGAGTTTCTTACTATTTGCAAGTGAGGTCAAAATTTGGCATGATATCAGGACATCGGATGATCAGGTGGCATTGCAGAGCAATCTCGACAGGCTTATGTGTGGTCATCCGATAACCCGCTCCAGTTCAAGGTGACCAAGTGCAAAGTTGTAAGTATACGCTATCAGCTTATCTATCAGTATTGACTGGGGGACCAGCAGTCATAGTGTGATTCCCAAGAAAATGACCTCAGGGTGATCGCGCAGTAGGATTTTGTTTGTTCGAGAGAGGCTGAAAAGGCATAAAAAATAGCCAGTCAACATCTTGAACTCTTACGGGGGACTTTCAGCAATTTTGAGCCATCAAACTTTCCGTAACTGATGAATGCCTACGTGAGACCTCACGTGGGACATTCGATCCATGCCTGGCGTTCATGGCGCAAGCTCGACTTCGATGCATTTGAAGCTCCACAACTTATAGGGACCAAGCTCGTTAGAGGATTGTTTCATCTCTCCTACTAACGCAGACTGCAGTCCTTGAGATTATACAGCGGTGAATATCGACGTCAGCGAGGAGACCTAATCATGGTTTACTTACCATTGACGAAACCACGTCACTCATGTCGCAATCTGTGGCAGCTGAACCAAAATACCAACATGAGAGGCCATCAGCTCAAGTTGAATACGCACTACAGTCGGTTTGATTGTCGACGAAACGTTTTCTCCCTCCGTGGGTCTCGTGCCTGGAATCCCCTTCCGAATCATGTTATCCTTGCCAATACATTAACGCTAATAAAAGAACGCCCTGAGGAAACGCTTTCTAATTTGCATTACTTGATATAGTCCGTTCCACCTGAAGGAGGAAATAGCGCAAACCTAACCATGCGCTTAACGGCCCTCTGCGCAACGTGGCGGTGAGGACGCATGCGGATGTGTCCTTGTGAGTAGGATGGAAGTATCTAAGCTGGATTAACATTGCACATTTGTCAATTGAAACAACACACGAGTGAGGGTTGTCGTCGCAATTTTAGTTAGCACGCATTTACTGAACTAAAACAGCACTCTATACCATTTTGCGTGTGCATATCCTATTCGTACTTCAAACAATCGTTATGCAGCAGTGCATTTCAATCGGTGAAAACTCAAAATGACGAGTTACTTAATCATTGATGCTTTTGATTTTAATTTTTACTCCATCCTACGGGATTTGTCAAGCACATGCTACTTTTCCCGTGGCAAATCATTACGCACTGTTCATATATTATCATGTTTGACTCGGTATAAAAATTTTCGCTTACCGATTTTGTGCTATTTAATCATCGGTTAAAACAAAGCGAAGTGTCACAGTGCTACAACCTTGCGAATGTAGAAACTTTCTGGAGGATCCACCTGTGGCCTACTGGATGTTAACTCCTCTCCTAAAACTTGGAGTTTGTTGGCAAGTTGAGTGTCCGGATCATATCCGCGTGGGAAACCATGCCTCTTCGTTCTGTAGTAGCACCATTATTCATTCGAAGCAGAAGCTGAAAACGAGCAACAGTAAGGGACGCAACATGGCATGTGTACAGAACAAACCTTAGCACTTAAGCTGGGGCAACTACGTGGTGTACCGTGATCATTTTCCCATGCTTTTTCGTGGGGACAATTTACTACACCAGTGGGGCCTAGCGGAAACGTTTGTGCTAACAACAAGCTTCGGTACAAAAACGTAAACAACCTCCAGAAGGCAAAACTTGACATTCCCGCTATCATGTTTGTAAATGGATGTGCTAAACTAATTTAGGGTGTAACAGACTTCGCGGTTACAATATGCCCCAATATTCGGACGCACCACCAGCTAATGTCGACAACCTTTTCAAATCCCCCATGCGCTGGGATTTAAAAATATCATCTTAGTTCATCGACTGTATCAATGAAGCTGTTATCGTTACGCACTTATAATTTAGCAAGAACGAATGGACAATAATGCACACACTTTATCGCACGCGACCAATATAGCCCAAGCTATCACCCACGCGCGAAAATATATCGCTCATGTTTCTGTCCAGCAAGGCTACATAAATGGGAAATCATTTGTCATATTCGTGCAGCGTTTGTCCGCCACTTTCAAGAGTTTGGCTGACTGTCTGACCCTATATCTCTGCTTCCGTATGTCGCATTTTGACCAGCCTAGAGTTGCTCTAAGTCTCTTGCTTTACTTGATCTTTTTTATCTTATTCATCTTGGGTTTACTCATGAATGCACTGACAAGGATCTTTTCGTCTGATTTATTGTCCTTCGATCGATACCTTTTCTCATCTTCTTGGCTCATACCCGTTACTGTTCATTGCTCGTCATCCGCTCTCCACTCGTTCAGCGCGGCTTACGTTGGGTCGTCTGATCTCGCCCGTGAGGCATGCGCTTGTTTCTGTCCTCGCTCGGTCTAATGACTTTCCAGTCTTCCGCTTATTCGTTATCTACCGCGCAATTATATTATTTACAAAGGAATTGACAACATTCACTTTGATTTCCTGGAGGTGGTGTCTGTGAGAATAACCGAGTCATCATCCCGTTTCTTTTAAAGGTGTTTTGGTGAGCAGCGGATACCCAATATGTAGAGGCAGGGTATCACTACCATTGAACTATACAAGTATCTTTTATTCGGAACCCGCCAACTTTTTCCCGATGTCTCCCCTATGTGCTGTGGTGTAGTGGTGTAGATCATTGCTGAGGCACTACTGGGCTAGTTAGAAAACTTTAACATAATAGCACCTGAGCAACATGGCTTCCATCAACAACGGCCAGTTACGACTAAGAGCTGGATCGAAAAGAGTAACATGAGACCGGAATTGTTGTCATATATATATATATATATATATATATATATATATATATATATATAAACGTTTTTAAAGGCTACGTCCGCTTTGATCACTGAATATTTTTTATTTAGCTGCAAAAATGGGAGATTAGCAGCCCCGTTCTCGAAGGTATCAGAGACGCCGTTCTTCAATGGCGGCTGCAGGTAACGGGAACAAGACTCATTGTCCGTTCCTATTTAATGGAATGCAGTGTTTCACTATCATATTTGGGACCGCTCTTAGTCATGCCGGTTTTAACAATCTCGCGAATGCAGTCGAACTGAATTTCATGAATTTTTCCAATGACATCAATATATGGCGGGACCTCTTTAATCAAGCTTAAGAAATGCTACTGTGAGACCTGTATCGTACGTTTGAATGGTCAGGGTCTTATATAATCCTGTTCAACATGGACATGTGCAACGCTGTTAATGCACGCCGTGAGCCAAATATCACATGTAGACATGAAGGTCACAGCTTGCAGATGGCCTCAAAGGGAAGAAAACTTGTGCTGGTGATGCAAGATGTTAGCAGCCGTTTGGAGCAACCTGTAAAAGGGCTAAGATTTTGGTCTCTCAAGTACAGAGTTTGGGTTATTCAACCCTTTAATTTCTTTGTGAAAATGCTCAATGCATCTGTAGGGCGCCCTGTTGTGTACCTGATTAAGGTCTGGTAAATTGGTTTAAACGCGATATTGACTGCAATGGAAACTCCACAGCAAAGTGCGACCGAAAACGGTAAGGATTATTTTATGCCTGCCGAACTAATTAACAGTAAAAGCTATAGGATGGTACAGCGGATATCATCGCCGTCCACCCTGTGACTTCAAACAAACGTATCATGTTTTGAAAAGCCCTAGTCAGTTTTGTTGTTAGCTCTAAAAACTTAACCATACAAATTAACTAAGAGTCACTAGGTGAAAGTGATCACGCAATACTGCCAGTTGGAAAAGCACAAAAGTTTCTTCCGGTTTTGTCGGTCGAGGAATGCTCTTTTGCCACGTCATTACTGTACGCATGTTACTCATGCTTGAAAACTAAAATGACGATGTAGTATGCCATTTGCTTTACATGACGCAAACAACCTGAAGCAGAGAAACACTGTGCTCACCAGTCCCCACGAAAACTGGGTAGACAAATGCACATGTGTGTTGACGTAGACATTACGTTTGGTGCACTGATGTGCTGTTAGCCTTACTGGTCTGTGATAAAATCGAATATCTCCGTGCAACGTGGATATTCAGTTTACTAATGTGCCAGAGTCTGAGGAGGCTGCACTTTTTGATCTCGGCCGTTTTCCAAACTGCTGCAGTGAAATTTTCAAACGTTGCTTCAATCGTACGTAAAAACTGGAATACTTTTCCTTGAATATAGGCAGCAGTACATGGCCATTATATAGGCTATTAGTGAAGGTGATATATCCTGAAATATGGTCAGTGAACTTCCTTTCGGTAACGAAGGCTATGTCACGATTCCACAAACTTGTAAAAAAAAGTAGTAAATGCAATTTGTTGTTCATGGGAGGACGTTTGCCAATGACGTTAACATACACTGGGATTTAGCCGCCAAGAAAAGCACGAGTTATTCCAGGAGACCGTGATATTTTTTTTAATACGAAGAAGACGTTTCGCTTTGGATTCAAGAGCTTATTAAAGTAAAGCTAATTAGTCAGAGCCAAATATAGTAACCAATCGTGCACCATGCCTTCTGAAACGATGGATTCCTGATCGGTTCCAAACAAATACCAAGATTTCGCTAGACCAGGATAATGCATTTTGCTGTCAGTTGGGTCCCTGATTCAGTTTGTTTAATATCAAACGATGCATATATATCAAAGGCTGTAAAGAGTGTTTATGTCTTCAAACGAATTCTTGATGAAAGGCTCCTAAGTATGTCAACTTGTGTTAAGCTGCAGTGCTACTTCGGGACAATTGATGCAATTGCATCGGAAACAAGAGGCAACACCTAGTTTGGTTGCGACGAAAATGTATTGAGTTGAACCTTAAATGTGTAACTTTCTATGTGTGGCTTAATGAAGAGCAAGCAATCCAGATCAGATTTCCCCGTCAAATTGTATCTTGCTTCGTTCGAGGCCCGTCCGAAGGAACGGGTATATGCATGGTATAGGATGGTCCCATGTTCCACCAATCAGGTTTGCCGTCATCTGTTACAGTTGCCCGCCAGAGCTAATTGCAGCGCTTCCAACGGGAAACATCCATATCATGGGCAGGTGGGATACGATTACGCCATACAATGTACTCCTGATTAATTGTCAAGAAGTATTCTCCGATTATTCTGCTTTGTATTCACAAAATTTTGGTTTCCATAAACCATATTTAGCTGAGTAAAAAGTAGCTCGTTGTAAAGCATTGACTGCAGTTGGAAATCATGGATTAGTCAACAGTCACATATTATCAAAGATTTCTCTATTCCGTAAAATCTGCCCATTGAGTCCGAAATTAATAATGACGCAAAAAATATTCTTTTTGATAAATCACTTTAGGCATCTACAATTATAAAACGAAATTACAATATAGGCAAAGCTCGCAAAAGCTTCGTAACAGCTAGATAAATGAGCATAGAAGAAATAGCGTTTGTGTACAGCGGTTTGAAATAGCAATCCGTTGAAAAATTACCCGAACAACTTCGGTGCTAATTTAGCACAGCCAAGCCATGCGTGTGAAATTGTTCCGAAAATGAACTAAGTCACGCTAAAACAGTCTGGCCAAGATAGACCCAAGGAGCATAAGCAACGTGAAACCAGCTTCTGGTGAGTAAAACCCATGCATCAATCCTAGACATAAAAGTAAAGATGTTAACTAGTTTCAATCAATAGAAGGTAAGATCTCATAGTGATAGACTAGCAGCAGACTCCTTGATATCCTGCTGTGCCAGCTGTCATCTCACAGATAACCAGTTTGAATCAGTTGCTGAATTGTGATGGACTACAGTCGTCTGTTTGCATGTGCCGCTCCGTAGCAAGATATAAAATACAGCAAGTGGGACTAAGTAGCACCGTATCTTTTCCGTAACCTTAATCAATGTTATCAAGAAATGCTAAAGATTTCTGGCTTTCTTTCTTCCTTGAGAGCTTTTGATCAAGATTATCATCGATGTACAAGCTTTCCAAAGCTGAAAATTCTATGTTGTAGCAAATACCCCCTATAAAATCAAGCGAATACTGAGCTTCTTGCAACAGAGTAATGTTTCCGCTTGTGTATCCTTTCTTGAAATTCATGTGATAAAAGTTGATATGTCCTTAGGTAAACAAATGATCTTTATTACGAAAGAATAACGGTTTTTCGCAAAGGATGAGGTGAAAAATATTGCCTACCACAGTGAAATCATGTAATATAACAAGCTCTGAGATCATGAATATGCGAGAATCATTTATGGGCGACAAGGTGTGTGAACGGCGTACCATCTATCGCTTGATATAAAACAAATATATAAAGTCAGCTGATCTGTAGGGCGCAGCTTTGTTCATTGGGGTGATTCCAGTAAATACTGTTTAATCAAACAAAACTCAAAACAGTGCCAAAACAAAAGGTGCATTACTAACGAACACAGCTTTTAACCATTTACATCAATATAATCGCTTGAAAAGTGTTCACGTGTAATTTTTTCTTAAATTCTCTGGGATAGATGCAACGCAATCAAGGGATGTCGTACTTTGAATGTATAGAACAAGCATAGCAACTCGACAATAGGAACGTCAGAGATACGTATTATATTAGTATTTACGCTTTTTTCGTAAGTATACCACGATAAGTATATCAAAAGACCACACCCGACTATCAATAAACATAAAGAATTTAGCCTTTTTGTCCAGCCTTGGTTAAGAATTACTGTCTGAATGATTTTGGAGATAGGGATCTCTGTTTGATCGCCGAACTAACAAGATTACTGCAGAATTTTTGGGCACCAGTCGACGTGATATCTTTAACCAATACGCTTAGCGAGTTGAGCAAACCAAAGTCCTAACACCCAAGCCGAACTATCTTAATTGTGTACGATTCTTTCAGACTGTGTTTCAGCTTTGCTTTCTCAGCACTGACACTACATGGCCCGTCCCATCTTCGTTTGGACTCATCGGATGGAGATAGCCTGAGTTGGGGTGAGACTCGGCATCTAGTGGTTAAGGGCTGGCGTCTTAATCACTATACGGATAAGGCCCGTATAATCGGAATGACCGAAGTCTAGTTCCAATTGAACCGAGGTCTAAATAGAGATTACGCGTTGCAATTCAACCACGCGCCGGGTAATTCAAATCCAAATTTGGATTCTTGAGAATTATTATAATTACAAATGTTCCAAAGTTATGAGCATGCAGTGTACCTGAGATCTTTATCTCAAAAAGGCAGATGTCTCATATTTGTTTGTAGCCACTTTTCGAACGGCCGACAATAACCTATCGTAGGATATCAACTGTCCCGTCATTGAAATGCCTGCCCTAGATCATAGGGTGAATGGTTTGCACAA
The DNA here is from genome assembly GCA_944474145.2 of Dicrocoelium dendriticum. Classification (NCBI taxonomy): domain Eukaryota; kingdom Metazoa; phylum Platyhelminthes; class Trematoda; order Plagiorchiida; family Dicrocoeliidae; genus Dicrocoelium; species Dicrocoelium dendriticum. Next base: position 52,806,887 of record OX104068.1, on the reverse strand, counting down.
AGGTTCACACCCACCGTTTTCCTCCTGAATTCAACAGTCAACACCATTAAGTAAATGTTAAAGTACAAAAGCTTGAGGTACAAATAGCTAGATTATTTGTCCGGCGTCAACCTTATGAACAAATAAAAAGTTAACGTAAGCATTCTGAAAACTTTCTCCTTCATTGATTCCCCTTTGCTATCTAGCAAAAGCAAAATAAGCCTTCTAGCATTCGGTCATGCTTGAATTGGTGTTGCGTGTTCATTATTTCAAAAAGCGTTGAGGCCTTTTACTCGAGAATGTTCACACTCACAAGATTTACACTGCCGTTACAGATGTGTCTGAATCGTTGTACAACTACCTATAACCAGTAATTCGACAGAACTATGTTTGGTCCTTGTCTTTTTGTCGATTTATCACCAAATTCCACCTTAGAATTTAGTGCCCATATTCCTTAGCCTGAGCCCAATGAGGGCTTTTGGGCGCCCTTAATTATTTTGGAATTCCACCCCTTGATAAGTTGTCCTTGTGTTTTCGTTTTGAAATTCTTGTACGTAACTTCACCTACGCAGATACAAGCAATTGTCCTGAACTGCAAAACCCCTGAGGTCTATCTAATAAGCTCACATCCGTCCCAATGGGTTACTGTACAAGGCAGCTGTTAGAAAACTGGCTCTACATATACGATCGCTGCCGCAACGCTTGCAACCATGGAGTGCCGACTCTCCATAACCTAGCACACTTAGTTTAAGGACGTATTAGTTGAGCCTAACCGGATACATTTGATAAGACCACTTCTTGATTCTGCATGACGAACACAAAATGCAGAGAAACTTAGCAAGCGAGGCCTTCAGTTATAACAAGTGTAACCAAAACAAACGATGGAGCAGATATTTGCATCGAACGCGACCTCAAAAGTGCAAACCTCGGGTGGCAAGATGAATATCGTTGCTTCCGGCTCTATTATTACGCCACAGTCGAAGCGGCATCACTGAGCCAAACACTCAACTTGTTGAACCCAATGCACTAACTCCATGAGAGGTACAGTCCGTTAGATAGGGTTACTGACCGGTCATAAAAGCCAAGGTACATCTACAGACTACTAATAAACTGTTGAAGTCAATATACTCTCCTACACCGTTAGATCGTTTACTATGCTGACGGGTGCTTACGAAAAACTGCAATATTCACAATTAGCCTATCAGTATTCCACTGTTTGTAAGAAGCAGCCTGAATCCCAATACTGTGCTTGTTCCCATAAGTTATTTTGTCAATCAGTCCGTTTGCCGTTTCCGAGTATTCAGCAAAAATAATAAAACGCAATTGGGATAACGAACTACAGGATAACGCAACCACATAACTTATTTCATACTTACAGAGACTCATACACCAACAATTTGTTAACAGCAGTTTTCTTAAAGGAGAAGTGATAAGTTCACAGCCACTCCCGTCAATAGCATATCTAAAGGAGGCTGCCTGCATGAGCCCACTGTTACTAAAATGTGCTCCGATTACAAGTCTGGCTGAGTACCATTCCAGTCGCAACTGCCCCCAATCCTAGTATTTATTAGTAGTAGACGCCGCTGTCTCACAGTTCCACGCACCTTTCCTACCCACAGATCTATATTCCAATGCTTTTGTTAATTCCGAAACAATTTAGGAGCACCTGTCAATCAATGCAGCTAGAACATCTGCAACACTGTTTCAGCTGTTTCTAAACCTGCCTGGTCAAGGATGGTCTTGACATGTTCTGCTAATAAATTCCCAATAATTCCCAAGCGAGAGTATTGCTTCACGAGCACTTGTCTTGCTTTCGAGTCCACTAATTGTACTGGTCACTGAAACATGGCTAATTGAGCAAAATCCGGAATCCGTTTACTAGGTCTCAGGATACCTAACTTTAGCAGTTGTCGTTACTCTGTACTAGATGGCGGATGCGTCATTCATGTCCACAATGCTATCCAGGCTTCGGTATTCATCTTTCACACACGAATGCTCTTCGAAGTTTTCATTTTGCTAAAGCTTATACTGGGTACGCTTCTCTTTAGTATCGGATGTATCTATATTTCGTCCAACATAAACATTGTTAAGATCATGGCCTCACAAGCATGTTGTGCAATATCGCATGACAAACTGCGATAAAATAGGGGATGCCACAAAATGTATGCTCTCTTGTGGTTCTCAAATTCAAGGGCTCTGTCCAGTTACGCATACAGGTGGATGGACTCAATTTGTTAATTATCACACTGTAAAAATCATAGTTTGGGTTTGATCTTTAAAGTCGGCATATCAGCAGCTTTCGCCAATGTTATGAAGCACTTCCCTGGTAGCGACTACCGTGTGATCTACTTCTTAATCAATGTTAATTCTCAAATACAAAATGAGTTTGGTCTAAATGAATGCTTATCAAATCCTGTAATACAGCATACTGGAGGCATTTTAACAAATTGATTAGATCCGAGCAGTGGGTGACATTCTTCCTCGCTAGTGCCCCACAGGCTGCGACGGACAAACTACATGGCAGAATCTACCACTCTCTAAATGTGTCAACACTTTTAGGTCTAAAAATGTAATCGTGAAGGTAAAAAAAGCATACGACGGGCAAGTTGTATGTAAAGCTTAAAATGCCAGCTAAAGATTACAGTAAATCTACTGAGTTCTCTTCCTTAGTACAACGTCAGAATTTGGTTATAAATTCAGACAGGACCTACTAGGCCATGCAAAATGACAGTGGAAACTGGTGCGCTCTATGGGCAAAATTCAAACATAAGCTAATCGGCTTTTTAAGTAAACAGGATCTAAACGTTCTCACCTTATAAACAAATAACCGCAAGTTGGTTGCCTGACTGGTACAACCGAATTGTTCAACCACTGTTTCGCTGCCTAATCCAACAAAAATAATGAACCGGCGGTCTTAGATTTACAGCATCTCACTAGCAAGTAACTCTATACTGTCTGAGTCGAAGTGTGTGATATACTATAGCTTATAGAAATTACTAAAGTTCTTTATTTTACTGATTCGGTCAAACTTCCATCTGCTACCATAACATTCAGTGTGAAGATTTACCCCACCTACTGCTGAATCTGTCCACCGTATCCATATATCTTAGTGTTGTAACACCTCGTTGAAAGGAAACCGTAATGGTGCTGTGCCATAAAGCAGGTTCTCTTTTGAAGTAAAATGCTATCCATAGACTTGTCACACATCCGTCATCCCACGGTTAATGAAGAATCCTTAAAGTCCACAAGATTTGAATTCTTCCCATGTCGAAAGTTACTAGACGATTCACGGCCTGAATTACTAGACTGTAGGTCCAGCATCGGTTGCCACATAAAAATTATGAATAAAAGTTTATCACTTCGCATGATCATAGCTTTTGCGCGATTGTCATCCACTTGGCTGGCTAGCCGAACAACCTCCACGTGGTGTCAGCTGGGTTCTTAGGGTTAAACCCGTTCCAGCGAGTAGTTCGGCGGCAGTGTTCCAGGACGTGGTGGGTTTTCGCCTGACAAATGTTCTCCCTATAAAAAGCCACAAAAATCTGCTTAACAACACTGCGACGTGGCGAATGTGAATGGCCAATAAATAAATTCACTGCCTCTTCTCCTTCCAGAGGATCTTCCTCAATACAGAAACATCATCCAGCTCTTAGAGTTCCTTTGAGCCCTTCATACAATGGCGAACACAGGACACAAACTGACGAACTCAGTCACATTTCAAAAGTTCACTCACCATCTACTTACACATACTTGGTTGGCGGCATCCGGTTTCAGACTTGCCTGTCACTATGGCCAGCCACAGGACGCTTGCGCCTACAGAGGGACCATGGGTGGCTTGCGCTGCACCAGTCATAGCTCCAACCACACACCCCATATCCGGTGTAAACCCAAAGGAATAAGACCGGGAGGCATGTGGATGGGAACCACATTTCATCAACGGAGCCGGCCAACAATCCTTCACAGGCGAACACAAGCAAGCTGTATGTGGAAATTAATCGCACAGAGGCGGTGGCTGGACCGTAGTACGCTCCACACTGATTGCATGGAACCACTCTTCGGGCCTAGCACGACCACAAGGACCGTGCACCCCGTCCCCTCCAGCAACGACCAACTATCTCCTGGAGCCAGTATGGACGAGGTAGTGGGTAATAGACAGGTAGGCACCTTGTTAACATGCACATCAAGCGCAGCCATACCGGGGATATCAAGCAACAGCCAATCACTTGAAATGACAAGATGAAAAAATTAAAGCAAGTAATGCGTAAGGAAACGGTGACATAAATCTTAAATTAATGAGCATATGAGACAAGTTGTTTACAAACGAATACGATAACTTCACGAGGTCAGCAAGTATATTTTACGGAAATGTCACAAACACGAAAATGTTATCGAAATTAACTACAATTGGCTTAAACGACGTGTGCAAGTTTATAGAAGAGAGTACTGGTAGACAAATGAGAAAGAAAAGCATTCGGACAAAATTGAAAACCCCCCACCTGAAATAAAGAAACAAAGCAGGCAAGCACGCGGTTAGTAAATCGAATGCAGCGTACCTACAAACGCTGCGCCGGTTCTGCCTACCTTCTCTGCAGGACCCGTCTTCTCTTCGGTGTTGGCCCCGAGTGGCCTCGCTCATGGCTCACTAGGCGTGCCTGACTCAGGCACTCGCGACCGCATGTGCTACACACCATGCGCTCGATGTCGATGGAGTACAACCCATCGGTGCTTTCCGCTTTCGCACTTGCCGCTTCTTCTCTGCATGCATGAGAGCTTTCTCCCAAACTTCGGCAACTGCCTTCAAGATCAGATCGCGCCATGCACGCCGATCAACCACCTTCGATTCCCATGACCTGCAATCAAGAGTAGAAAGGGAGAGGCTTACGTTGATCATGTCCCGGTAATGTAAATTTGGTTTCCCCGCATGCCGCTTTAAAGCATTTAGCTGACTGTACAATAGTTGTTTCTGTATCCGCGTTGAATCCATACGGCTGATATGACCGAGCCATCTCAGACGTCTCAGCAAAAGTATGCAATCCACTGCATGCATTCTACTACGGTACAACATTTCTGTGTCTGCAACTCTGTCGCACTAACCGATGCGCAGAATCCATCGCAAACACTGTTGATGGAACTGCTCGAGAAATCACATATCTCACCGGTATATTGTCCACTTTTTACTACCGTATAGAAGAACGGACAGCACCACGGATCTGTACACCATCAGCTTCGTAACAATGGTAAGCTGATGGTTGTTCCACACTCGGTATTCTAGCTTCCCGAATGCCGAGGCTGTCTTCGATACGCGGAAACGAATTTCACTGGGAAGCTGCTGGCCAGTCAACGTCAAACTCCCAAGGCAGCAGAAGCGGGAGGTGGTTTACAATACTTCAGCACCAATGCTGATTTGCGGCAATATTGAAGATTACACCTCCGGTGAAGGCTGAAAGAGACATACAGTTTTGCTTGTGTTGATGGTGAGCCCGAATTCGGCCGCTGTCGAAGCCAAAGCACTAGTCATGTGCTGCAACTCATCCGCGGTGTGTGCAAACAACGCACAGTCGTCAGCAAACAGCAACATACGGATAGTTGTCTCACAGACTAGAGTTATCGCACCGAAACGACGGATGTTCAGCAACCCACCATCAATACGGTGCTCCACACGAACACCGTAAGCACAAGCCGCATCAAAAGCACAAGACATCATGGAATGAAGATACATATTAAACAAGGCAGGAGCTAAGACAGAGACGTGCTTCACACCACAGAAAAATCCAAAGTCATCCGAGGTCTCTCCACTCAGCTGCATGCTCGCCCGCATACCACTGTGCAGACATTCAATTATACTTCCAAACTTACGTGGGCAACCAAACTTATCTAACACCAGCCACAATGCCTTGCGGTTCACCGTATCAAATGCCTTGGTGAAATCAATAAAAAGCGAGTACAGTGGCTGGTGTTGTTCTCTGCACTTCTCCTGCAACTGACGAGCCGCAAACACCATATCTATAGTGCTGCTACCAGAACGAAATTCACACTGCTCGTCCGCCACATTAAGTTCCACAACCTGACTGACGAGGCGGTTGAGCAGGATTCAGGTATTCACCTTGCCCACACAGCCCAGCAAATTGATGCCACGATAATTCGTACAACATTGCTTGCTCTCTCTGCCCTTGTACAGTGGTAGCACAAGGGAATCCTTCAGCTCAGGAGTCACCTCCTCCACAATTCATACGCGTTGCACCAAGTGGTGCAGCGCAGTCAACAACGCGAGTCCGCCGTGTTTCAATACTTCAGGCGGGATCACGTCGCCCAAAGCACACTTGCTGTTTCACAGCTGAGCAAGTGCTCTCTGCATCTCATCTAGTGTCGACGTGTCCGCCAAATTCGTCTTCACATCGTGCTGATTCAAGCAGTTCAATGCAGGCCAGTCGATCTCTGAACGGTTGTTCAAGAGACAGTCAATGTGTCCTCGCCAGATCTATATTATGTCTGCAGTCTGTGTGCACGTAGCGCTTGAACTACCATCGATCAGCGTCCTCAGCGGCTCCAATCTCGGTCCATACACCGCCTTCAAGGAGTCAAAGAATTCCTTGTGTTGGCGGCGTTCGGCGTAGCATTCCATCTGTTTCGCCTTCACCATGCATTTTTAATGCAACGGAGCTCTCGGGTCAGTCACCCTCGTAGTTTGCGTAACGGACTCTTCTTCCCCAAGTCACTGGGGTCTGCGGCATGTTCAGCAAGCGCTGCATTCTTCTCCGACACCAACGCGCCAGTCTTTGCATTGTTCACATCAAACCAATCAGGCCGCTTACAGTTTGCGCGCCCGCTGGTCTCTTAGGCAGCAGCTGTCAACTGGTTGCAAATGTAGTGCCACAGGTCTCCCACTGTGACTATGCAGTCCACATTACACAGGCGTGCAGCCATCGCCTTCTCCAGTTCAATACCTTTCGCCACTGTACCGAGGGAATGTTAAATTTACGCCCTTTCACGGCGGGAGTGCAATACATAGATTTACGAAAATGTATGTACAGTTTGGTCCACACCAATTTGTGGTCAGTGCCACCCTCAGCTCCACGCAGTACACGTGTCATGCGCACTCCACGCATATCGCCCTGACGTACGATGACATGGTCGAGCAGGTGAGCGTGACGACTCCGTGGGTTCGTCCAAGTTGCTATGCCACTCGCACTCAGTGCGAAACGAGTGTTCGTGATCGTCAGGCCGTCAGTGGCACACAATGAGAGCAGCCTGTCACCATTCACATTCGCTGAAGCAATGCCATGCGGACCGATGACGTCTGTCCACACCGAGGAATCACGCCCTACGAGCGTGTTGAAATCACCCAGCAGATATAGTCTTTCGTTTCTTGGCACAGACCGTATCACGGAGGATAGCTGAATGTAGAATTGATCATGCCTGTTTTCAGAATAACACATTGTCGGACCGTACGTGTTTATAAAGGTGGCAAACTTACCTCTTCGGATTTGTAGGCGAACAATTATTAGTCGCGCTCTGACGCCTGTTGGTTCAGCCACCAGCTGATCACGGAGGCAATCGGACATTGCAAATCTGAACCCATGTTCACGTGGAGCTGAGGCGACGTTGCCCATTCAGTAGAATGTGTAGCCAGCACGTGCTTCATGCAACTTATTTTCCTCAGTGAGCCGGGTTTCACTGAACGCGGCAATATCGATGTGGTAGCGCGCCAGTTCCATCGGGACGAGTGCACTGCGTCGCTCCGGGAGCTCGCTGGAGTTCCGGTGCAATAGTGTGCGCACGTTCCAGCACCCGATGCTGAGTGCTTTGCGCGCAGGCATACGATTGCATTGGTGAGCAATCGCATGCGAGGTGGTGGTCCTGCTTCGGAGCTTTGCTTGAGGGACTCCAACCGGAGCCTTTTGCTCAATAGTCTTAAGTACAAGGCAGTGGGGACAGATGCAGCTCGGGAATGTGATTGCGAGGACAGATTGGGATCTGCTTGACGGCCGTCACACGCAGCCTTTGAGGTACTGGAACGATGGATATACGTTTCGCGACCGTAGTATGATACACCTGCGACTACGGCCAGACGCAGGTGAGTTTTCGCGGGTTTGCACCAATATAACCAGGGGCTGCCTGGCTTGAGGCGGGCAGTAGCAAACCACTGAACACCCGGAGGTGCCCTCCCACCGTCAGAGACAGTGTGTGGCGCTCGTGCTCTAAGCCAATGGAGCTGTGAGCTTATAACCCATAGACCTTTTGTCTCCCATGGCTAGGTTTTATGGGAAGAGGGCGAACGACCACTTCCTAACCTCCGAAGAGGATGGACTAGGATATTGGCAGGGTGCCCACACCTGACAGAAGAACGACTCGGGTCCTCAGCCAAAGCCTTCGATTAACTGAACACTCGAAAGGCAGCTGGTCTAACACATGGTCATTTCACAGACTCATGCGGATTGAAGTCCTGGATCTTATCAGGGAGAAGGGGGTAACCCAGCTCCCACCCAGCGGTCGACATGAGGAGGTGCCCAACACATGAGCCAATGGCACAACGGTAGCAACAGTGGGTAGACCATCTGACAAGATCTAGCTACCACCAGCCTCAGTGAACCATAGGTTTGCTCCACTTACACGTACACCTACAAATATACATACACACCAGTATGGTACTAGTTAACTTGCTTTATTTTTTGCAACTGTCGACCATACCCGACAATACCATACCATGCCTTCACAGGCATGTCTCGCACTGCCGGGAATAAGGCATTTATTTGTTTATTTATTTATAGTCGTATTCTAGCTAGACTCCAGTCAAGCGGAATAGGTGAGCTTAGGTTGACCTGGTTTAAATCGTACCCGGATGGTGCAACTAGAGCAACATAACTCTTAACCCAAGGACCTTGGCAGTGAGGTTAAAAATTCAGCGTTCTTTTCCACAAGCTTCAACCATACCTGAATGACACTTGTATCCTAGTTAAATGGGGCCCATTTTATCTTCTGACTGATGACATTAAAGTAATTTACTCATTCCAGCCAAACAGCCACAGTAATAATTTGATGCAAATTCAGCTCGACCTCCAAGCACATGCACTTTTATGTTGTTCGGCACTGAAGTATAATTTTTATTTACAAATCAAAGTTTAAAGAGTACCAAGAAAACAGTGCAAATGGGGAGGTTCTAATAAAAGGACTAACCAACTATTGTAGCATTCAACTACAAAGTGTAGATTCCATTGTTGTTATTTCAGATGATTCCATAATGTGGCTATACAAAGCAAACGCATAAAACGCAAGGTTGTGAGGTCACGACATGTAGTACTTTAAGGCCTTTTAGTTTTTTTATATCGCACCAAATAAGCATCCCAAAGAACGGCCGAAGCCAAGGCGATCGAGCTGAAACAACTTGAATTACGCAGAGTGAGTTTGTGTGAACCCTGCTCCCGCCATAACACTTCCGTGAATCAAAATATCTCTCAATTTATACGTTGACAGCTATCGGGTGATGCATTGGTCTCCACACTAGTCGTCGACCACGTGTGTGGATATGTGTGCGTATATCTTCACTGTGATACCTGCTGTCTGAAATGATCGACCACCTCAACGAAAAAGGTGATATTAACTCTGGTGCATTGTGCTACCACTAACCACTGCATTGCTTCACCAGTCTTTTGTGTTCCAACGCTTAATTTCATCAGCATAAATGTATAATGAGATTAGTCGCAAAGAGTAGGCCATTAACCTTGTGTTCTTGCTTTTGCATGGACATAATTAAGAGATTCAGATAAACATAGGTACACCTTGCCTAAGCATGCTGTTTAGACACACCGGATGCAAATCTGCTGTATATAGCTCATGACCGTAGGCATTTTAGTTTCACTGGCACCACCGTAGCTTAGATTCCCTAGATCTCCAAACAACACGAACCCCAAGCTTAACAATATTTCCACTATTACTGGACAAGTTATACGTTATACTTTTCCGGAAATATACATTAGGAAATATATGTTTCATCGTTTATGGGCTAACATCAGCTCTTATACGCGCAGTTGATTGGCGGCTAACAGAGCGTCTGACGACGCATTCTGATTCGAGATATGTAACATGGTTCGCTAAACTGTCATGCCAAAACCGGCTGCTTTGAAGTAGTTTTATGCACTCACTAAAGCAATTGAAGAGCAAACTAAGGCTTCGCAAGGTCTTTACTTATTCTAATGCAGACGGTCAGGATGCAGCATTCACCATAATGTTTTAGATTTGTCTATCGATCGGATGGCGGACAGATATAAAAGCTTAGATCAGCAAAATTAAAATCTCGATGCTCCAAGTGTTATCACGATTTTTTGTTGCATAGTGATCAAGGCGTCAGCTGTTAACCACTCGGCCCCGAGTTCCACCTCAGCTCAGGCTGTCTCCATCTGATGAGTCCAAACGAGGAGGGAAAAGGTCATGGGGTGTCCGTGTTGGCAGGAGCAACCCCTAAACATCTCCATTGTTGCTCCAATTTACATAAAGGTCAGGCTTTCACCAGCCGCTAACTTTTCACTAATGAACCGTTTCGTGATGCATTCCATGGCTCCAACCATCAACAGACTGTCTGATTGTTGTATTAGCACAACCATAGATCAGTTAGAATAGCAGCATCAGAACAAACGTGACTGTCAGAATTGACAGTGTATACGGTCGCACAGCATCAGTAGCTGTGACATTGCTAGTTCTAGGAAGAACAAACTCTTAAGGCGCGAAGCCCCATACTCCATGAAACCAGTGGTTTAGTTAAAGAACATGGAACAAAGGTCATGACGACGTGATAAGGACCATGTTGTTTGCTCGTGTAAATTCGAATGGTGTGTGGATGATCTAAATACTAGTAATGCCGCCTTTACAATTAAAGCATCTTCATTTTTTATACTTTACAGAATGACGAGGTAGTATTGATGATATTCTTAAATGGATGATTATTTAATTTCTTTATTTTATCAGAATGACATTTGACAAGTGACGCCATGAACGCTCAGCGAAATTCTATAGGACGGGTTAGTTAGATGGTTAAACTAGACAGTAAATTTCACCTCATGTTTTTAGTAGAGGTGAGTTAATCATTGCATAAAGACTCGGTTTTGGATTTCTCCACTACTTAAGTCTGAGAACCAAAAAAATGATTTTTTAGTGATTTTATGGCGGCAGCGCTCTTAGAAATGTGACGACAGTTATTCTTTATGCACCTTCTTAAATTCGATATCTGTGAGCAAGATGGATTTAATCTGGTATTATATTATCAGCAAGCAAGCTAAATGTAAGGTCCCAGTCCACACGTTAACAATATTATGCTTCGTTACCAGTTGCTGTTGCGCTTAACGGTCGTTGGAAATCTAGATTTAAAATTGCGTTTGCAGATGTTGGTGTGAATATCGAGTATTGAAGATATTCCTGTGTGCATTGTTTAACTAAGAACATTTGGTGAGATGATTGACGCAGGTAATCATTTTGAAGCCGGTTGTTGATTCGGGGGCACAAAGTCATCTCGTGAAAAGGTTCAGGACGACCTACCCTAGACAAAGCAATATTATCGACTAAAGGTTAGTGGCGCATTAACAGACACGAATCGCCTCTGTCTAGCTTAAACCAGAACCGCCCACGCAAGGTGTTCATGGCACTGGACACAACTTAATTATGTCAAGCGTTGACATATATGACTTGATACCGTATTCACTGTAGCACACACGGATTGTGATAAGGCCTCCGGTTCAATTTCATCTTTTGGGATAGGCAAAATAAAATTGCTGATAAGCATTGTTAAAATTTTGTGTTATAATGTATAAGGCTGCATGTGCATTTGGAGTGATATTGAAGTAATTTCAAGAACATCAGGTCATGTGAACAAAAGTTGTGAAAGCATTCGGCCAAAAAGGTAGAAGCAATATGGTTGCGAACGGTGGACCGATCAGAAGACACATTGGAATAAAAAGGCTTGACTGAATCATGGGGAATGCTGGTCCTCAGCAATCCAAAAATTCCCATTTATTAAAATGAATCAAGGGAGGCAGAATCTGAGTAAAGAATTCTTTTCGGCAATTCTCATCGGACTCAAACATTACATGATGAGGAAAAAGTGCTAAATGTGCCGGATTGGGCTGCGTATTGAACGGAATGTTTAATTTCACGGGTACAAATCAATAAATCACGGGGTCATTGGGAGTGGCAAGTATGTACAGAGGAAATCATAGCCGAAGTTGTAGGCCACGGTAGAAGCAAAGGACGTACAAACTGTTTTTGTACGCACAATTCTGGCTTGAGGTGGCGGATGTAGATAGCTTCCGCAATAGACAGAAGATGCATCCGGAATCCGCGCGTGAAACGTTCAGGAACAGTAAAGATGACTGTAAAATCATTTTCCGTCCCTGCATGACTGCACTCTAGAAGGTGAGATAAGATGGAGCTGTTGCTGGACCTCGCTTCGCCTTTGTAAAACCACTTTGGGATGTGTTCGCGAATCCTATGAGATAGGCGCCTCGTGGTACGACCCACGTATCGTGCCCCACAGGAGCACGAGTAAAGATAAACAAGCATTGATCGAGTCACCGGAGGCAGCCTGTCTTTCAAAGGTTTTGCGAATAAAGGCTTGTTGTAAAATACTATACGTAGACGAGCCGCGAAGTAGGTCTTTTCAACAGCGTCTCTCAGGCGTTTAGACAGGGCATCAGCCGCACTGTCGCCTTTGAAAGGAATATGCACAATTAGTTCTTTTTTGGGTACGTTCATCCTCGGTGGTTTCATCTTACGTTCTTTCAAAGGTTTGAGGATGAATTTACCTGGATACCCATTCTCTCTTAGCGCATCGCCGATTCTCTGCAATTCATTGGTGATTGTGTCCGGGGTGCAAATTCTATGTGCCCGGAACGCAAGAGGGCGGACTAGGTTTCGTTTGTACTGTATGGGTACCGCACTATAGAAGTTGGTGTACTGTCCAGTCTAAGTTGGCTTTCTATACACCGCTCTGCTGCATGATCCATCGGCGTTTCTGATTATATCAACATCCAGGAACGGTAGTCGGTTTCTGGATTCGTGCTCACATGTGAAATGTAGATTCTGATGCGCATCATTAAAGGCTTCCAACAGTTTCACAGTCTGCGCTTTCGATTTGCAGAGTATAAATATATCGTCTACATAACGTATATACATCTCGACTTCGTTGATGTGCGCTCTTAATACGTTATGCTCCAATTTCGCCATAAAGACATCTGCTAGAAAGCGTCCCAATGGTGAGCCCATGGCGACTCCATCAATTTGACGATACATCTCTCCGTTGAAGGTGAATTGCACGTTTAAAATGCATCTGAGTAACAATTCCTTCAGGAGATTTTCCGGGATATTTATAGGTACATTTAGTTGCCGTACTAGTTCGCAGACATATTCTACTGTTTCCAACAACGGAATATTCGTAAACAACGACTGCGCATCAAATGACGACATCCATTTGTTGTTAAAGTTCATGTCCCTTATCTTCTCAGTGAACTCGAAAGTGTCTTTCACGCAGTAAGTGCAGACGGTTTTACGCAGCGGTTCCAGCTTCTCAACCATCCATTGAGCTATCAAATGTTGCGGAGAGCTAATCATATCCAGTATGGGACGCATTGGAGCGCCCTCCTTGTGTAATTTAGGGAGGCCGTACAACCGTGGTAGATGTCCGCCTGAAGGTCTCAGCTTTTCGAATTCGCACTTTGTGATAACATTCTCTTTCATCATTCGTCGGAGCAAAGCGATCATTTGTTTTTCTAACTCTTCTGTATTATCCTTTCCTAATGTAGTTTTGAAACTTACGTTCATCACTAAGAATATGTTGTATCTTAATAACATAACCAGTTTTATTCGTTAAAAACTATACCAGAACCTTTGTCCGGCTTAGAGATAATTAACTCTTTGTTTAACCATAACTCTCTAAGTGACTGCATATGTTCGCTTGTAAGGAAACCCCTACTGACTGGTCTAGCCTTAATGTAATCATGACAGTTGTTTACTAAGCTAGATAACATGTTCTCAACGTCCCCTGGCGAATTTGGTGACAGGTCGCGCGCCTGGGCTATTAAGCTCTCAAATTGCACCTCTAATGCAGCCTGATCAACTTTTTTACAAGGGATGCAAAACTTAGGGCCTAATGACAACACATTTAGTTGTGTTGGGCTAAGCACGACACTAGAAAGGTTAAACACGTACCGCTCCGGGTTACTCGGAAAGTTCAGTTGCGGCACTTGACTATTTAGCGAGCTAAGCAACTGCTTTCTTTTCTGTGCACCCCTTTGCTTTTTAACATGTTCTACGTATGCTTCAAAAGGTTTTCGTAACTCTTCCGATAAGCCCATGACGGCATGCATTCGTTGTGAGAGGAATCCTTCCAGCTCCGATACTTTCGTGCGAATGTTATCCATATAGTTGAGAGTGTGCCGCCTCAAATTGCGCACATTAGGGTAAAGACCACATCGTCGTATATCTTTCCAAAAATGTTTTGGATACCGGCATGACTGTAAGCACTCATTGAAGAATTTCAATTCAACCTCAGCCTCTTCATACCGAGCAGTGAACTTCAGATACTCATCCAAAAGCTTGACTGAATCACGGGGAATGTTGGTCCTCAGCAATCTAAAAATTCCCATTTATTAGAATGAATCAAGGGAGGCAGAATCTGAGTAAAGAATTCTTTTCGTCAATTCTCATCGGACTCAAACATTACACGATGAGGAAAAAGTGCTAAATATGCCGGGTTGGGCTGCGTTCCCGGCACATAGAATTTGCACCCCGGACACAATCACCAATGCATTGCAGAGCGGCTGATGCCCTGTCTAAACGCCTGAGAGACGCTGTTGAAAAGACCTACTTCGCGGCTCGTCTACGTATAGTATTTTACAACAAGCCTTTATTCGCAAAACCTTTGAAAGACAGGCTGCCTCCGGTGACTCGATCAATGCTTGTTTATCTTTACTCGTGCTCCTGTGGGGCACGATACGTGGGTCGTACCACGCGGCGCCTATCTCATAGGATTCGCGAACACATCCCAAAGTGGTTTTACAAAGGCGAAGCGAGGTCCAGCAACAGCTCCATCTTATCTCACCTTCTAGAGTGCAGTCATGCAGGGACGGAAAATGATTTTACAGTCATCTTTACTGTTCCTGAACGTTTCACGTGCGGATTCCGGATGCATCTTCTGTCTATTGCGGAAGCTATCTACATCCGCCACCTCAAGCCAGAATTGTGCGTACAAAAACAGTTTGTACGTCCTTTGCTTCTACCGTGGCCTACAACTTCGGCTATGATTTCCTCTGTACATACTTGCCACTCCCAATGACCCCGTGATTTATTGATTTGTACCCGTGAAATTAAACATTCCGTTCAATACGCAGCCCAACCCGGCACATTTAGCACTTTTTCCTCATCATGTAATGTTTGAGTCCGATGAGAATTGCCGAAAAGAATTCTTTACTCAGATTCTGCCTCCCTTGATTCATTCTAATAAGAAGGCTATTGGATCACTGAGCACTAACAAGCAAACCTACAAATTCTTATCCACTTTTTTTAATCAGATTGTCGCAGGTGGACATTGCCAGAGTTGATCGGTTTAATTGCTTACTAACTTAAAATTGGTAAAATTGTTAGTTTGTAAACTACTGGGATGAATACTTAAAAATTACCATTTAAATTTGTTTAGGTACCTTTATTTAGTACTCTGCCGCCGCTTTATGCTCCAACTACGAGGCAAATATCTAACTTGTGGACACTGAATTTGATTTGATAGAATTATTTTAAATGCGCATTGGTTCGTGGCGTACCTTTCATTCACGGCTACTAGATCTTGCTGTGGTCCCGGGGGACATTCTAGGCGAATTTACATAACGGTGTTCGAATTTCCAGCTGGGTTTGTGCGTCGATTTGTGGCAATTTCACTGGCGATTACAATTTAGCTAACCGTGCTATCGCACTGACTGCCGATTCTTGTTAAATAGGGGAGCAGTGTACTGCGCAAGTCATCTAAGCTTTATCTGTAAATGTTCTCTTTCTTGAGCATTTTTATTTATGTACCAAAGCATTGTTAAGACTGATTATCTTCAATCGCTATCAGAATTGCCTAAGTAAACGCAAATGACATCGGTGATATGGTGTTTCATTTTTATCTTTACTATCAAAATGTCACTTAAATAAGTAGATTTTTGGGGCCAACTGGCACCTTTTTTCACTTTTTAGACCATGTACTTTTATATTTACTTCATTGGATGGCACTGGAACTTTGACATATGGTGTTACTAATTGCTCACTTCCGAAGACAACGTATTTCAAAGGGTAGAGTAATCAGCTTAAATAGAGAAAATAAATGGTATTAGCTAGTACAGAAAACACAGTTTCTTAAATTATGCTCATACAGCTAAATTTTGAGCATGGATTGTCATTTTTCGCTGTTAGTTTATGCGAAAAACACAGGAAGATAACCGGAATGTCGCCGTAATTAAAACAACAAAATGGTAATGTGGAGCCACTGGACAAAAGTAGTTAAGCAGATTTGGTAAATGGTGCCAAAAACGAAAGCCAAAATAAACTACACAAGCTTTATTGTTATTAGCTGATTCTCCTTGTTTCTTCTTGTAGGTGGCGAATCGTTGAGCAAACCCTATCACACAACTTAACATTAGATTGCACCCCTTTCTGGAAATACTGAAGCTGGGTCGTTACACGATTGGTTTATGGACACCTGAATATCTACATTGGTTGCTGACTGAAAAGTGGTAGATCGCGCAAGATTAATGTGATGTGTGTCAATGAATAAGGAATACGAAACCAACCAACCCTACGCTGAACTTTATAGATTGAATGTCATGATAAGTGTCGGAAATTTCAATCGATTATCCTGTTATGCAACTCCGTAATGATAGAGAGGACATTCATTGGTCCGACAAAGGCTTACCATGTTTATGCCCATAACTTCCTAAATTTTAATGCATTCAGTCATAGTATCTTACAACACCAGGCCTACTTACTGTTAAATCAGATTCGTTGTTTCATTGCTCCTTCTGCGCTGGTGCATTGTAGATTCCATTTGCGTACTTTTTCGCTTTTAGGAGGAGCATTTTGATAATACTAGATTGCTAAACTCGACACTCGATCCTCTTCTCAGCACCGATAACAAGTAAGTTGTGTGCATTGCGCAGTGAACCAAATATGAACTCATGATATCGATGAGGCAAATGCTCCTCGCAGATCTCTTTTATTGTCAATCGGTCTGTTTGTCTTATTTGGCTGCACACAGTCCTACGGTTTGCAAGAAAAGGCTAGGCGTTTCTTATGGCAGCATTAATTGTAAATGCGTGAATTAGACATTTATTTGTACCAGTCACTGAGGGTAAAACTGTCATTTGCCTAATACTTGTTGTTTCTGATTGATTTTTTAGTACAATGAAATGTGAATTTTTTTAGCAATAAGTTTACCGACAATAGTAAGTTCTCAGTTTCATTGTAAAAGGATGTCAATATAAAGCGCTGTCATGCAGGTCAAGCATTAAGATTAGATTCAAGAATTCGTGTATGAAACAAATGAAAGAGATGGAAAACAAATCTTTATTTGTGAAGTGAGCTTACTAACATCGATTTATGAATCCCCTGAGGTTTTTCTCTAAGTTAATTTGCGAGGCTAGCATCGAGCTAGTCACCAAACTCAAACACTATTATTGGTAATGTGATTATTGCATTTTAGAATACAAAAAATAATTCTACTGATTATGATACAAAATTATATCGGGTAGATTTATGCCGTTATCAGGAACTGTTAGCGCAAAGTAGTCGGAAAAAGACAGTTTTTTTAATTAAAAGCCATTTGGATCAGAGCATTTGAGAAAGTAGAGTTTTATCTATACACAATTAATAATACTCTATGAAAACAGTCATACTCTGGGGTTATACGTATTTCCTTCAGATTTCCTTCCTATTAAATGTCTGCTTCCACCAAAACCAATGACAGATGTTTTTAGGTAGAATGGCTATGCTTATGCTGAACCTAACAGGACCATTTCGCCGTTGAAACAAATTGGTTTTGGTCACGTAATTGCCTCGGTTTTTGTATACTTTACCAAGTAAATTAATTAGTTACTGGTTCATTTCTCTCTTAAACTAGGTAAGATGATAGTTTTCGTACCTATTCATTGCTCCTTCACATCCGACCTTGTCACGCTACTGGTAAGTAAGAGGCAACCTGGATGTCAGATTATGAATTTATCAGACCAAACTAATCTAAACTTTAACTATATCTATCTAGTTCTCAGACAGCCAAAGATTTATTTCCATTTGCAGTGCAATGCACAGTCCGTGTACAATGTGATCTCATCTTCGAAGTCCACGAATACTGCATTCAACCAGGCTAAAGCTCTTCGTAGGTGGACATACTAACTGTCAAGCATACTGCCCATAAGTGTATATAACAGACACCTCACTCCTCTGTTATCAACTGGCACAACAACTGTTACATTTTCCTTGAGACTTTCTGCTAGTCAAACGTTAGCTCACTATGGATATGAAGTACGTTGGTGTCTTGAAACTTTTCACAACACCTTGAGCAGGTTTGAGTTAAACATGAATAAATTCGGTCTAAGATATCTGTGTCACCATTCCGGGTTAGCAATATCTCAGACGTACAAAATGGCCAAGCAAAATACTTAAAACCCAGTTACCGACGAGCTAGCACTATTGCCTTAATTTAGACTATTGGCGATTGACTAAATTTATTTGGATTTATGCAACTAGTCTATATTGCATTGGAGGATAGTTGGCTCAATATCATAGTTAGTACTGTGTGTGGACCACAAGTTTGACATGCTTTCTCTCGGTTCATTTGGAATAACCCCCTCTAGCCTCTCTAGCTTCTCGCAGCGTACTCAC
Source organism: Dicrocoelium dendriticum (assembly GCA_944474145.2). Taxonomy (NCBI): domain Eukaryota; kingdom Metazoa; phylum Platyhelminthes; class Trematoda; order Plagiorchiida; family Dicrocoeliidae; genus Dicrocoelium; species Dicrocoelium dendriticum. The sequence goes on along the minus strand of OX104068.1, from coordinate 52,788,020 downwards.
CGCACGCTCATTCGAACCGGATTTACTAGCGCTACACGTGGAATTATCTTACACAACTAAACTCTTAACCACCACTAACCGATTTGATTGTCATCCGCGATTGAACACAAGTGGATAACTTATTCACTTTGTGCCCATTGCCCTTCTGTGTACTACCATTCGGTGCGGAGTTCTCGAGGCAATCTGAAAAGTCCAAACTTACTTCAATCCGGCCTTTCTCAACGCATACGTGAAAGAAGTTGTGATCTCGCGATCTGTTTTCGCCGTTGCGTAGTTGCATTTACTGGGTCCCAAATCAACCGGATCTAACATCGATCGACTCACCGACCGACACTTCAACGAGTGCGTATGAAGGAACACTGGTGACAGCCAGGGCGACATGCTGACTCACGTTTACCTTTACGCGGGAAGATGAAGTGACCATCGCGTGACCTTAAAACAGCAACCCTACTGTGAACATGTCTGGTATGAAAAGCAAATGCGAAGCATGTGCCAAAGTGGTAAAAAATGGTCTGGTGTGTACCATGTGTTTGAAGTCCCATCTCCCTACCTTCCTTGGGACGGACCGACAAAATCAAAACGGTACACTAACACAGCTGAGGCGCTTTGGTTCTGCCAAGTAAACAATACTATCCCAGTTGTTAGCTGTCAAGCTGCGATACTGAAGAGATCTGAAAGACTAACACAAGTGCTCGAGCAACTGGTGAGCACCAGGGTTGCACCCATGGGAGGAAACAGACCTGCACTTGTGAGTGAACATAGCACCACGAATTTCCTAGTCAGGCCGAAGGAGAGAGCCAGACGTTCCAACCTTACCCTAACCACTCAGTCTCTAGCAGTCTCAACTCCATTCTGTCTCTTTCCTATACGTAAAATCATTGCCTGCAGCGCGCCTGCCTCAACTTCTGTACTGTGTGCTGCACCTTCTAGTCTGTTCGCTACACAGGAGATCGTAAGCTACAATCAACTAGTCATAGTGAACAACCCGGCAACATACGCATCCGTTGCCGCCAAGGGAACACCGGGAAGAGCACCGATAACCTTTGTGCCCGCACTAGAGACAACTAAAGTGTCGAAGCATGGATGGCCCCATCAGTGCCATTCATAAATTCACCAAAAACACCGGATACTAAGGTTCCAAATCCAAAACCAGTAGCCACCAGATGCAACCACAGTGTCTTAAACCTTGTTTGTACAAATGTCCCCAAATCCAAATCCAATACAATTAAGGGTAGATTGCCGGACGATCGAACTCATTGGGTTCCATTTGTACGTCGATCGGTGTCCTTGCTAATCCCACGGCATTAAAAAGAATCTCGCGTCACCCAGACCCGTTGCATTACGGCGAACCCCGGTTACTTCGGGTAACACTAAACTCGGCGGACGAGACAGAGGCTGTTCTGCTGTCTCCGCAACGACTCACGTGGAGTGTGCATACTACCAAAAATCCCGTATAAAGAAGGTTCAGCGGATCCGGCTAACAGCGAGAGGTACAGAAAATGTCAAGTTAAGAAAACTGTGATTGCTCACCGTGTTTCTGGGTTTACAGATTCCTCTTCCAACGATACTCAGACGCACGGCCGCGAGCAGTGGCACTGCATCCTGGAGGCGCTTTCTCTCAAAAATGTCGTGGCCACTTCTTTGACAATGATCTCCATATCATCAAACTATAAGATGTGCGGTCCCAAGCTGTTAAAACTTGTGTTACACTCAGAACTAACGGCACAAACACTTCTAGAGAACTGAACTAAGTTCTGTAGCCGACTGCTAACAGAAATTCGTCTAAAAGCAGTGGGAACACTTGCACTTTATTATGACAATTCAGTGGATGCACAACTCTCAATGAAAACGCTCACTGCAGGACCTGATCCGGGGACGGTTTCAACAATAGCCATAATATCCGGGGAGACACATCAGAGCAAAGCATACACTTGGATCTAAGGCATCTGATATCTGATTATATACCAAATTCGTCTCGAGAGTCTGCAATCTATAGAAAAAACGATTGGTCGCCGACCCTTTATTGGTCGGCGTAAACTCACTTGCTTCATCCATCCAATCTTACACACTTTTGGTCTCCGCGAATCTATCATGCATTTATACAAATGCCCAAGTTCTACTCAGCAAGTTGTCTGAATTTAGACTTAGACACGCGTCAGAAGTTTGTGACTTTATCGCTATCAATGAAACGTGGTTGCGGATGCCAAAATCGCTCTAACAGGCATGTCCGTTGTCCGGCATGATGGAGCCAGCAAAGGCGGTGGGGTAGCCCTCTACTTTCGTAAAAACCCGCAATGCGAACCAATAAAAGAATCGGAAACCGACGCACCTGACTTTTTTGTGTAGTTTTTTTCTGAGTTAGAACGATCTTGATCTGTTGGTTGTTGTTTACCGCGCACAATTCTTTACTTCTGACATGGACTGCAAATTGGTGGCTGCTTTGAGGCTATTGATAAACAGGAAGTATAGCCACATTCTAGTCACCGGTGGCTATAAGTTACATGCTCTAAAATCCCAGGCCACACCAGTAGAGCAATTCAAAGCAGATCCGCATCTTCTGATTTCAGACTTCCCCCTTTATGGCCACCTCACTACGCCTACCAGCTTCAGGGGAAATAACAGGCCACCCTTATTGGACCGAATAGTCACTAATGAAGAACTGATGGTTGAGAGAGTGCTAACTGATACTCCTCTGGGCCGCAGCGATCAGGTGACGCTAGTGTTTCATTACATGTTCTACGCGGATTATCCTAAAGAGTATGCCGAGGAATATCATGTCGTAACCAGCTATGACGACCTGTCCGACCTCATTAATGCAACAAGTAGGTTGTTCTTAGCCGAGTTGACCCCTGAGGTGGCCTGCGGAGAATTCATCAACATATTTAACAAGCCGTGGCAAGCACATCTGAAACCAAACTCTACCGACCTAAATGGATGAAGTCTTCCGTTAGGAGTAGGACACGTAAATGCATGGCACTAAGGGACTTAGTCTGTCGCACCTACATAGCTTCCCCGAACGACGATACATGGGATGTCTGCACAATACAAAGGAACCAGTGTGTCAAACTCGTCCGGGAGGACAACCTGAATAACCAAGAAGGTCTAGTGGAAACGTTTTACTGCCATCCCAAACTGCTATACATAAAAATAAACAATTTGAGCCGTGTTAAGCGCGGTATTCCTGCTCTGCACACAGTATGCGGGTTAGCATAAACGGTACAAGAGGCGGCCAACCTTCTTGGACAAACATTTGGCCATACCTACTAAAGCGTGCAATCAGCATACATTCTGCCTCAGCAGATAATGCCACCATCAGGGCTTACTCACATATCGTTTACCTCTGCAGCTGTACTGAAGAGGCTGACGTCTCTGCGCGAGTTCAGCTCTCCGGGTGCGGACGGCATTCGCCCGAAGCCGTTGAAAGTTGGTGCCATGAGTTTGGTAGTGTCACTAGTAATTTTCTTTCAAGCAGTTCTGAAGGAGATGCATGTCCCATGATGTGGATACACGGAATCCTCACCCAAAACTACAAAAGTAGCAGCCGTGCTGAACCAGCAGATTATCGCCTGATAACACTACTTCCTGTGAGCTCCAAGGTTATGGAGTCCATGGTAGCTGATGCTTTGATGGAGTACCTAGAGAACAGCCAAATTCTCGTTCCGGAACAGCAGGGATTTGGCCAAAACCTTTCCCGTACCACTAATCTGTTGATTACTCATGCAGGCTGGAATGAATTTGTGTACGCTAGTGTAAGAGTCGAAGCGACCTACCTGGATTTCTCAAAACTATTCGGCCTTTTAGACCGTCTCACTCTACTCGGCAAACTCCAGAAATATGGAATCGGCGATCCTGTTCTGGGCTGGATAGCAGACTTTCTCGTGCAACGTCATCTGAATGTGAGGGTTAGAAGCAGCCTGTCGGAATCCATCGAAGTTCAGTGCGGCGTACCTCAAGGCTCGGTACTTGGACCCCGCCTGTTCCTAGTTTTCATAAGTGATCTCGCGAGCGTGCTATCTTCTAACTGTTTGCTATTTGCTGATGACCTAAAGGTATGGCGTACTATAACTGCAGTGGATGATCGCACATTGTTACAGGAGGACCTGGAGAATATGTACACATGGTCAATCGAGAACATGCTGCACTTCAACATCACCAAGTACAAAGTTCTCAGCAAGTTCTCACAAGAGTATGCACAAGTGCCGCTTAGGACAACAAATTCTACAGCGGGCTTCTCACGAGTGCGATCTCGGCGTGAGAGTTCAAGGTGACCCCGGTTGTTTGTGGCAGATTGAAAAGGCATCTAAGAAAGCAAGCCAGTACCTCGACCTTCTTGGCAGAGCTTTCGGGAAGTTTGACCCTTCAGGCTTTCCAATATACTTAGTACGAACGTAAAGAGGCACATGGAATACGCTATTCAAGCGTAGCACCCCTGGCTCAAGCACCATCTCACCGCGCTCGATACTGCACAAATTAGGGCAACGAAGAGGGTCAGAGGTTTGACTAGCCTCCCCTACCCACTCAAGCTGAAGACTCTCAAATTATACAGTGGACGTTATCGGCGTCTAAGGAGCGTTCTCATAATGGCTCGCCTTATCGTGAGAGACCTTAACCACCCATGCCATTCCCTTCTAATACTCAGTCAAAACACCCCTCTAAGAGGTCATCGGTGTAAACTGGTCACATAGAACAGCCACCTGGAGTGTCGGCGAAATATTTCTCCCTTCGAGTGTCACAGCCTTGGAACGCCCTCCTGGAACATGTAATTAATGCAACCACCCTATCCCTTTTTAAAAAACGCCTTGACGATTCTCTGTTACATTTACATTTTGTGCTATAGCTCATGACCACCAGATGCTGGCACTAATGTATAACAGACAGTGGATAGTGCCATAACCCTACTCGAGAATGAGTCACTCCAAAACTCTTGCACACAATTTGATAAACGCTACTACTGTGGAAACTGGATTGCTGTATCCATTCGATCCGAGATAGCTGCACACGAGTAAGCGTTGTCCTTTCTTTATTTTATGTTTTTCTTGCTTATTAAGTGATCGGAAACAAATATCCCTATTGCTTTGCGTGCGCACATTCTAATGACAAACTCCCTTTATGCGGCAGTGTAGTTAAATCTACAAGCGCCTAAACCGACGATGACACTTTGCTGTGCCAGACGAATCTGCTGTACTGATTGCCTGGCTGACGAACTACAGTTGAGTATCAACACGCTCATCGAAAACGGCTACCCCCGAAGGTTCAGCGAGAAACATAGTCAAGTACGACCAAGGGAACTAGTTCACACGGTACCTAAGAAGCCTGTATTCATTGAACGGCCACTCAAAGGTGACGTCTCGTTAAGGACCACAAGGAGTCTGATCTGTGCCGTTCAAACAACTTACTATGCCGCAAATGTCGTTGTCATTAACAAAACCCAAAAACTGCCACTTTCTTCTGTAAATCAGGCTCAGTCTATCGGGGCCAAATCGCATTGCAATTACTAATTCGTTTGTGACTGCGGCGCCAGTTATGTAGGCAGGACCGACAGAACATTGAGTTTCCGAATGAAGGAGCATATACCTAAGTGGGTTCAACGTTCGACCGCGCAGGAAACTGGCCAGAGTCAAGCTGCTTGTCTGCGTAAGCCACCAGCCTCTTCGATCGGCCGACACCTATTGACCACAGTTCAACGAGTCGAGGTCAATTCGGAGTTCACAATCCTGTTACAACACACCAATTCTCCCCTCCTCCGTTTCGCAGAGGCGATTGCAGTTAACCGGATTAAGCTGATGCTTTGTGTTCAGAAACAATTACCAGTCAGCATTAGATTGCCCTGGGGATGGAGGTGCTAACCCCTGTCTCAATTATCATGTGTTGGTCTATTTGTCTGTTTGTATGTATGTTTGGTCGCACCCTTCACTGAATAAATATTATTGCGAGTTATTGTTAAAGGCACTGATGAGACAATACGAAATGCATGCATTCGACAGCCTTCGTCTTCTTACTGCGCTTTTCAGATTCCACCTTGCTTGATTTATCTTTTCTCACTCAGACCATCCCACGCGACATGTCAAGCACTTGCTATTTTACCCGTTATAAATCCTTTTTCATTGTTCATTGTTCAGTCTGTGGGTTATGAATATCTGTCGCTGTATCACAAAGCTCAGTGACACAAGCTTTCGGTTAGTAAGCGCAAGCTGCTAGCGCGGTCATGGATTCGGTTTCCTGAAGGGGACGGAGTGTATGTGCGACACTGACGAAGCTATACAGCGAGATAGCCGTCTGGGGCATTTTCGGCTTGCTAGTTGAAATAATTGTCTTGCGAGCTGCCGATTTCATTACAACGATCAAATGAATACCAGTCGATCAATCATTTAAACGCCCTTAATTAATCTGCTGTTCTATTGTTTATCAAGTTTCGACCCTGGAAAATGTAAACTAATAAATGCAGTTTCGTCTAAACGGACGTAAATTCATCATCCGTAATGTGTAGCTAAGAAGCAGATAAAAAGCAACTAAACTTCCTGACACGTATTTTGCACTGAGCGCAGTTACTTACACATTCTAAAACGGAAGACACAAGCTAACATCGTACACATCCTGTTTTACAAACCGCAGAAAAAGACACCCGTTGCTACGGATAGAGTACTCAGGCAATTTACGACGATCTCAAGTATCTTCACCAAATCCTATGATTTCGTGAAAAGCAACTTTGAATGCTTGCTAAGTTTGATTGATGTAACAGCTGAACAGTTGAAAATATTGTCCAATTTCATCACCACGTATTAGTTACTGATGTATTATGCATTACATATTTAAAATAAGCTGCATTTGTGGAATATATTCCACACACTTAATGAATACCAACCAAACAACCTTCATTACCTCGTGATTTAATTTTTTGATTCGTGACTTCATTTATTCCGTAAGTACTGGGTCAGTTAAAATTACCGGATATACACATTACTGTCCACAAAGCTTATTTGCAGATGCATTGAAGCGTCTTGAGGTTTATTTAGTTTTACAGCCAGCGAGCTTCTGGACAAACCAACAATTTTTCCTACAAAATTCCAAACAACCCTCTTCATCCAAAATATTGGAAGCTATCACATCAGAGCGATCACCGTCCTTTTCTGAAGACAACTGGTCTGTTTTTGCCGGTCATGCGTCTGACCGGTACTGGAAACCCGACTGAGAAAATACAACGAAAAAGAAGCGAAGCGTGAACCAAAAATGAAATGGAGGAAGCAACTGAGAGAGAGCAGCACGGATGCAAAATTCACGCGATAGAGTCAACACATACTAATACTCAAGCTCATAAGGATCACGACGTTGAATTGCAATCATGTAGCCGAGATGATTTAACCGATTACCATGGACGCACCGTAAATGGTCCCACATTGCCCATCCTGAGAAAACCCCGAGGAATTCTAACGGCAGTCCGGAGATCCCATCGGATCTCACACGTACACTACGCACACAAGTGCGGCGTCTGCGTACCCCCAACTTGCACAGCGCTTCACGAGCTGCGGCGCAAACGTGGGATATTTGATGGATCGATACCTTCTGGTCAGTGTTTGATGACAAGATGTTTCGCAGAAAACTGGATGCCTTTAGGCTCTGTACTGACCGATGTTTAGCCGTAGCACTGAAGTTACCGTTACGCACAGGGTCTACTGTGGTATAAAAAATGGACATCGCGTTGACGGACGAATGTACACGTAGTGCACAAGTGCTGCTATCTCACGGCAGCCAGGTTCCCATTAAAGTAGACAGACTGACGTAGACGTGAGGAATAAGTTTTCGATGTGCCTGTATTTGTATCAAAGGTAAGGTTAAAACACAGTTACGGTGGGCACACCGGTAGACTGAAAACTAGCTTCCAAAGAAGCACTGTAGGAAAAAAGCATCACTTTCAACTAAACCTTTCACATTAAGAATAATAACGACTTGATATTATTTTGTTTTCCTGTTAAGGGAGCCAGGTACTATTCGGAATTTCTCTTTCCTAAATAACCTACGATACTTAACGAGTACCTGGTTGTTTCAGTTCACGTTAGTGCAGTTGATGAATCATGATCCGGGCACCAAGTTGCCACGAATCGCGTCCCTAGAGTGGCAAAATGGAGAATGATAAGTAAATGCGATTAGACTTACTTATGGTTTTAGCAGAATGGAAGCAAGAACGAGGTGCATGAAGGTAATTGCGTTGAAGTATGAACAGTTAAACTCAAGGGAACGAATCTAGGGGGCAGCAGTGAGTCTAACAATGCGCCACTTCCGATATGGTCTCTAACCATTGGTTTGGGCTAGCACGAGACCCCCATCTACGAAGTCCGCATGTAACTGATTGACCAGGTCTCTTGGTCAACTTTAGAGAGAAGCGTGCGGAATTTAGCATAGTTTGATAATGGCTTTATTATCCTACATACTATAATGGAGCCAAAATGTGTTAATAGTGGAATGCATTTAACCCCAGTGTTTCTGTTCCGTAATAGTGAGGATTCTGAGCGTGCGCAGTCGACCTCGTTTTATGTTACATTTTAAGTTTTCTACATTGTAAAAGGTTTGACAAGTTACCAGGTTGTTCTCGCTTGTTCTAGTACAAACATACGGTCGTGTATCGTGTGCAGACTTCCCATGGTTGTAACAGCGGTCACAATGGTTAACCCGCTCGCAGCTGGGATCCGAGTATGAATGCGAAACCACATTCACCAAGCAATTAGTGTAGAATGTTGTCATTTGCGTAAAACATCTTGTCTAACTTGGTGGGTGAGCGACATACCGCCCAGAGCTACTCATGATCCCACCCACAACTTCAACTCCTGACATGGATTGTTATCAGTTTGAGTTGAATTGGATCAAACAAATACCAGCGTCAGAGCAAAGTACGAATTGACCCAACAGCGATGTGTGTGTAGTTTATCCTAACAATGGAATACAAAGATGTACTGCGGAACAAGCAGAATTTATGCAGCCTAAGTGAGTCTACTTAATTAAAAGATCGGAACTCAACACAGTGGGGTAGGCACTTCAACATGGCAGTTGCTAATTTTACTAAAACGTATAAACTTATCGCTCTTAACACAGTAGTCCTTCTCCGGACACATGATTTGGGTTGTTTAGAATCAGGTATGCCATTATCAGGTTGCACTGAGCATGTCAGCAAATGGAGAGGTCGAATTGTCCAAATGCATGTCACAAAAATCCGACGTGTTGGTTAGCAGTTTTCAACACCTTTCCGGATTGCTGGGAATGACTCACTTCCTCCTGAACCAGCATGCTTAGGTAGAGTTCGACGGAAGATCGCTGCAGTACTTGCGTTCTGAGCATGTAGCAGTAGGTACCCTGGTGTTGTATGGAGAGTACCTAGCATTTGATTACGTAGAAACTCTACAGGTTTTCGTTTGGCCACGGCTGTACCATGTCCAAGTCATGCTGCAACATATTCAGATCGGCCTGCGACTGAATGGTGCGTTAAGTCTTGTTGTCGTCAGCAAACATTAGAAAATTTGAACCCATCGATTGTGCCAGGTCTTTGACAAATACCAAAAATAATCGTGGCCCTAGAACAGAGCCCTGAAGCATACCACTTTTGACATGCATGGGGTCTGTTAACGACTTTCGAACTCTAACCATCATCTGACATTGCAGCAGAAAGTTGGCAATCCAGGTGAAAAGTGAGTCACCGATTCCATAAGACTGCAACCTGGAGAGAGATGAATCCGTTGATACAGGTGGTTGAGTGCCTTCGAGAAACCATAGTTGACCATAGGAACTTTCTCTCCTGCGTCAGCTGACTCGGTCCAGTTTCTCCGGGCTATCAGTAAATTTGTTGTGCACGATCGCCTTCGAGGAAAGCCACATTGCTGGAGAACAATGATGTTACAGTTTTCCGGATAGCACACCAATGCATCGGAAACGATGGACTCCATGACTATGGACAGTATAGGATGAAGTGAAAGATCTGAGCCAAAGGTTCTGCCACTTGCTTCTGGACGAGTAAAATTGACACCATGGGGAACTGTGGTTGAGCAGAGACCTTAGCGTTTGCAGGACAGTTTCCGCAGTAAACGTGATGCGGTTGAGTTTCTGCTTTGGGGTAACAAAAGATGGAAGATCACCTGGTGGCAGGGCACTCTTACATCTAGATTCATATTGCGTTCGTGGACGCTATCTATCAGTATGTGACAAAGCTATACTTTTGGGAACAACCGCGAGAATGCCGGTGCTGCTGTATGTAGCTGGGACTTGACCAGTTAGTCCAGAAGACAGAAGACGGTTGGCCGTCTTTGATTACCGGGTCTCACGCAGTATTGTACGCATCTGGTGGGAACACAGGGTGACCAACGCCGAGGTTGGCTAGTTGGTTTTTGCAAGAAACTCACCGGTGTCTCACTTCAGTGTCTGGCGAAGTTGAATCGCTAACTTTGGTTAGGGCATGCAGTACGTTCACCAGTTAACCGCATTCCTCGGCGAGCATTATGCGCCTTCGCTGCAACAAGCTGGGCGAAATCACGAGGTGTTAAATCGATGACGCGGCAAAAGGGAATAAAGAAATTGACCAAGAGACCTGGTCAATCAGTTACATTGCGGACTTCGTAGATGGGGGTCTCGTGCTAGCCCAAACCAATGGTTAGAGACCATATCGGAAGTGGCGCATTGTTAGACTCACTGCTGCCCCCTAGATTCGTTCCCTTGAGTTTAACTGTTCATACTTCAACGCAATTACCTTCATGCACCTCGTTCTTGCTTCCATTCTGCTAATACCATAAGTAAGTCTAATCGCATTTACTTATCATTCTCCATTTTGCCACTCTAGGGACGCGATTCGTGGCAACTACATCCACAGAATCTTGGTGCCCGGATCGTGATTTATCAACTGCACTAACCTGAACTGAAACAACCAGGTACTCATTAAGTATCGTAGGTTATTTAGGAAAGAGAAAGTCCGAATAGAACCTGGCTCCCTTAACAGGAAAACAAAATAATATCAAGTCGTTATTATTCTTAATGTGAAAGGTTTAGTTGAAAGTGATGCTTTTTTCCTACAGTGCTTCTTTGGAAGCTAGTTTTCAGTCTACCTGTGTGCCCACCGTAACTGTGTTTTAACCTTACCTTTGACACAAATACAGGCACATCGAAAACTTATTCCTTACGTCTACGTCAGTCTGTCTACTTTAATGGGAACATGGCTGCGGTGAGATAGCAGCACTTGTGCACCACGTGTACGTTCGTCCGTCAACGCGATGTCCATTTTTTATACCACAGTAGACCTTGTGCGTAACGGTAACTTCAGTGCTACGGCTAAACATCGGTCAGTACAGTGCCTAAAGGCATCCAGTTTTCTGCGAAACATCTTGTCATCAAACACTGACCTAAAGGTATCGATCCATCAAATATCCCACGTTTGCGCCCCCAGCTCGTGAAGCGCTGTGCAAGTTGGGGGTACGCAGACGCCGCACTTGTGTGCGTAGTGTATCGTGCGAGATCCGATGGGATCTCCGGACTGCCATTAGAATTCCTCGGGGTTTTCTCAGGATGCGCAATGTGCGACGATTTACGGCAATTGGTAAACGCAACGTGTCCACGCGATACGAAGCCTGAAGGACAGGCTCGTCACCGTGGTTGTACAGATATTGGGGATGTATCAAATCACTTTTTTGAATAGGGGGAGAGTAATATTCGGCCTCTGCGATTTAGCTTTGCATATCACGCGATTGCGATGATGGTACTATGCCGTCTTTGTTGGCTATTGGGGTTGATGTTCCCCATTTCCTTTGGTTTTGGATATGTCTGACAGATAGAAACTGATGTCTCCTCTCATTTGATTGCAGCGGAGTATCGTTAGAATTGAAAGTAACCTCCGCATCGTAAATTTTGTGGTTGTTCTCCGCCTCTGCCTCACCCGGATCTACAGATGGTTGAAGCTGCACGCTATTTTGTCGCTTCCAACCGCGACCTAAGCGTATCCTTCAAAAAGTTTTGTAGTTTATGGAACATACGTTACTTTCTGTATCACTTCGTTAACTCCCGTACTCCGGACGTACTAGGACTGGCAGCAACTTTCTTAAATCCTGAGGTCACTACTCAGGAAGTCCATATCAGTGGCTACTCTTGCTTTCGATGAGACAGACTGTTGTACGATCGAGGCAGGGTGCTATTAGGCATTCTGTCCTCACTGTGCTGCATACTGTTACACAACTACCGCAGGGAAGACGGCCTATGTGAACAGTTATGGTGATGGATCCGCCTTAGACAGGGCAAACCGTTTTTTGATACGGCTTATCGCAGCCAGCTAAGTCAATGCCTGGACTGGTTGCCGCATCTAAGCAACTACTTGAGTCGGTCCCGCTTTCAGCTTGTGGGTGATTTTGACTTCCTTCGACTACGGTGGCTTGAGGTTCAACTTCTCCATTAGCACTGTGAAATCGAGGAGCAGTTTGCGAAGAAGGTATTTGAGACTAGAGCAGCACATGTCTGCTAACCGACGCGCCTTACACCGCATTCATCTTCATCCTGCCCGGACCTACTACTAATGGCTTGCTAGCTACGTGTATATCGAATTCAGTTAGTGATCACTCGATAAGGTTAGCCAGCCTAGAGTTGCCGCTGCCCTACTTGAGCCTGCCGGAGCCGTCATACAATTATTGGAAGACCGACTTCGATGGTCCCAATCGAGCCGCCAGTGAAGTGGACTGGTCGCTACCGCAGAATTCATCTATTGAACCCTGTTGGTCTGTTATAAAAGAGGGTGTGCAATCGTTGTGCGCTTGTTTCGTACCCCTCAAGTATCGGAAACCTGGACCAGTGAAGCCAGATTGGTTCGATAAAGAGTATGGCCAACTGGCTCGACGGCGAAGCGTATCGCAGAATAAATTCCTCAGGTCTGGCTCTGCTGACAATTAGGAGGCGTACAAAAGACGGCAGCATCGAGGAAACGGCCCAAAAGCGCGAAAGCGTCGGCAGTTTGAAGCGCGGCTTGTAACGTCAGCGAAGACGTTGCCCAAGCTGTTTTCTTACGTAAATTGGCGCCTGAGGCCCACAAGTGATGTAGCTGTGTTAGCGGGCACTGACAGGCAGCCTCTGACCTCCAGCGATGAAGGTGCATCCGCATTGGCGGAGCACTTCGCTTCCGTATATACAAGTGGGAATGCGCCTATACCGAGATCGACGTGTGCAGCCCCTACTGAACTCAACGGCCTGCATTTCGGTGTAGATGTTCGCAGTCTCCTCACAGTCTTGACGGCATGAGACCTACTGGACATGATGGACTACACCCGCTAATTTTTAAGTCCTTATTAACCATCATCTGGCCTGCCATGATGGATCTGTTCAACAGATCGTTGTCCAAGAGTTCAGTGCGAGCGACTAAAAATGCTCGGTAGTAAAGCTGCTTTTAAAAGGCGATGACCCACACAATGTAAACAATTACCGGCCGATCTGTCTCACCTCTGTTTTGGCAAATCTGATTGAAAAGAGTTTGAAAAATAGTCTTCTCTTGCTCTTAGAGTCAAAAGGTCACCTAATGCCTGCACAGCTCGTCTGCATGAAGGGCTCCTCGTGCATCACCAGCCTGTTGTTGACGCGACAGGAATTGTTGCAAGAATTGAACCGAGGGAAGTCAGTGGATGTTATCCATATTGATTTCAATAAACCTTTCGTTAAAGTGAATCATGAGATCCTCCTCCACAAGCTGAGAATGTGTGGTGTTTGTGGCGCCCTGCACCAAAGGATCAGTAACTTTCTCATTGATAGAAAATGGCCGGTACATGTGGACGACCACCTAACGGACTGGTACTTCTCCAGCGGCGGTGTGCCCCAAGACACAGTACTGGGGCCCATTTTATTCCTGATCCACATAAACAAAGCGCCCCAGCTTCTTCGGTCGCATTGTGCACTGGCTGCGGACGACTTGAAGTTTTGGAAGGTTATTTATTCTCCAGGCAACATTAACAGTCTTTAGCATGACCTAGACTGCTATCTCGGTGGTCTGCAGAAGTTAACCTACTGGTCAACCCGACCAAGTCCTCATTTTTGAGCTTGGGGAGTGGTGGTAATGGGTGTGCGTACACCTTCAGCCACCACCCGCTGCATCCCACCAGTTCTGTGTAGCATCTAGATGTGCTCTCGCGCTGTGATCTGAAGTCTCTCGACAACACGAACAGAGTCTACGTAAACGGACTACGCCTGCTTTGGCCACTTAGACGCAGCTTCTGCAGTTGTTCTAAAGAGATTAGCACCAGTCTGTTCTCTTCCATGATAAGACCGGTGGTTGAGTACGACTCAAGCGCCTATTTCCCGATCACAATAGATGAGGAGCAGAGATTGGAACGGGTCTAGTATGTGGCTACCCGACTTAACTCTAGTTTACGGGGTATGCCGTAGGAGGACCCATGTAGGAGACTAGGGCCGCATGCTCTGTCATATTGTGGGCTTCGGGTTAATCTTATAATGTTGCCCAGGATATTGCACCTGTGCCACTTCTCTATGTCGAGGCTCTTGCTGCACATTCAAGCACCAAGCTGCATACGTCGACACCGGCGCAAACTAGTGTTACCGGATTCAACACGCATGACTCACTCTCTATGCTTCGAGCGTCGCGTGGTGAAATATTGGAACAATTTGCCGGAGACGATAGTCAAGGCGAAATCGGTGTCTGAATGTAAGAGACTCCTTGAGGCCCATTTTGCGAACTACAGGTAAAGTGGACGTATCTCACCCGGAAATGATGGAGTGCAGTTGAAATATGCCTCCACCGCGCAGGAATCAGCGACGTGAATCCGCGCATGTGCCCGATTCACCTAACACGGAGCAGCAGGGATTTTTATCTTTCACTTTCCCTCTCATCAGTATTCATTGTTTAATATTCACTAGGAACTTCCTCCACCTTTTCCAAATTTAAGGCCCTATTTTCTTGCACTGCAGCTTATTGAAATTCTATTCTACTGTACCTGTCCCGCTTGCTTGTTGACCCAGCGAAGATTATCAGTAAAATGCGAACTTATTTGCCGGAGTATTATGGATAGACATTTTTAGACATTTCGTTGTTTCTTCTATGGTAACTTCCTGAACTACACTATCTAGTGGTAATGTAACATACTGAAAATACAACTACTCCGGTGCATATAGCCTACTTTAACTTGACATAGGTCAACGCAGACCTTTAGTTTGTCAACTGACAAAAGTACTGCGTTGCAAGTCATCTCCAATTCAAGGAAATCAATTTAAGTTTTTTGCGGACTTTCATGTGTTTCAGATGGTAAGCAAAGCATTCATGTTCTCACACATTAAACAAAGCCTTCCGTTGCTACGCATTGGTTACTTACGATGGGATTGAAAATAACTGTTCAGTAAACTTTCCACATTATGAGATTGGACAAAGCCGTTGCGACTGTGATCGTACGTGGAAAAGGTCAAAGATTTTTCAAAAAATGGGAGAGATTGTGAGTATTCAAGCAGCGTGTGTAACGTCAATTGCCGTCAGTCATATATCAACCATTACAGTTTGCAATGAAATAAAGGGACTATGAAAATCCCTTCTAACGAAGGAAGTTTTGAAACAATCAGCCGGGTATTATATAAGCGCGCTTTTCCTGGAGGGAGTTCTCGTGCACCTGAAGGCGAGCTGGGATACATGCTGTATTACGAGATTCAGCAGTGACGGCATACGCGTTAGTCATGGAACCTGGAATCGATTAAGATAATGTTGAGATGATTAGGAGGGCAGTAAGAGTATCAAGAGGAAGGTTAGTTGCTGCAACGATGGAAAACGTCAAAGAAAATAACTGCGTGAATAGGATGGACGGATTGGAGTTAACAAACGCTTGATGATTTTAAACCAGCTCTTCTGAAGAACTTCGGTGGACGCACTGAGGTTGGAATGCTGAAGTCAAACTGCCAGCAGCAACCTAAAAGCTATGCATTAATTGTAAGTGATCTGCGACGTAGAAGTCAAGGGAACGTTTCATAAGTATGGTTCTTCTAAAGTGACCATGTCACCCTTTGAAGGACAAGGATAAGTATAACATAATTCATATTCTTTCCAGTCATCCTATTTACAAATTAAAGTGAAAGTTACAACAAGTATGTATAGGCTTAGCTGTTATAAAAAGTTCTGCGTCAAATCTATAAAAACTGACTACAAATTTTAAGTTCCGAAATATTAATTAGGTTAGTTTAAGGTTTATTCCAAGGCTTATTATTAACCAGTTTATTTCATATGTTCATTTAGTGAAGAGTTATGTCACCTTACCAGTGTGCATTAATCGATTTATCTTATTTGATATCGTCGTTTCAACTGATTGGCTGTTGCTTGATATCTCCGGTGTGGTTGCGCTTGATGTGCATGTTGACAAGGTGCCTACCTGTCTATTACCCACTACCTCGTCCATACTGTCTCCAGGGGACCGTTGGTCGTTGGTGGACGGGACTGGGTGCATGGTCCTTGTGGCCGTGCAAGACACAAAGAGTGGTTACTTGCAATCAGTGTGGAGCGAACTACGGTCCAGCCACCGCCTTGTGTGCGACTGGTTCCCAACTATATCGTACATGTGTTTGCCTGTAAAGGAGTGTTGATCGGCTCGGTTGATGAAACATGGCTCACGCACACATGCTTCCCGGTCTTATTCCTTCGGCTTTACACTGGATATAGGGTGTGTGGTTGGAGCTGTGTGTGGTGCAGCGCAAGCAACTCATGATCCCTCTGAAGTCGCAGGCGCCTTGTGGCTAGCCGCATTGACAGGCAACCATATATATATATATATATATATATATATATATATATATATATATATATATATAGGAATGGAACAGCGACCATCCAAACATCCTACAGACGCGGCTGTTGCCAAATATATGGAACTGTTCCTTCTGCAAGTTCTTCACATGACCAGTTAAGCTCATCGCCATGTCAACCGCAATTTGCCCTTGATACATCAACCCCCTCCTTTCACAGGCTATACTGGCGATTGCGGACGGCACACTACGGCTACCCACATGGTTATTAGTATTGGACTGGTTCTCATTGCTCCTACACATTTTACAGCCCAAATAATCCACGATTACAATGACCCATACAACATTAACACGAACACTGCTTCCACCATTTATAGTATGTGTTCCTTACCTTTGATTAACACCAGATGGATTATCAATAAACGTTATTTCATAAGCATGCTGGCACATTTAAACGAGCTGCAAGCAGTCCTCCTTACTGTTACGTGGTACTCCGCTGATACACTAGACTCTAATCCAATTACCCTCAATTAACACTTTTTATTACTAATCGCTGTAACAGAAAATGCAGGAGATGCTGCATGCAACTCCACCACACGTGTACACCTGTACGGCTTGAACATCCACAACTGACAAATGTCCTTAATTCTCTCTGGTTCTCCGTCTCATGAACCTCGGTTTACTTGCATGTATCCGCAAACAGACAAATTCATCAACCATGAATGTTGTTCGTATCACTTCAGCTTTCGATTTTGCATCGGAATTGCCACACAAACAAAGAATACATGTAGGCAATTACAACATACCGAAGACACATTTGTCTATCCAGACCTTCTCGTCTAGACACAGAGCATTCATTTATTCCGTCTGTTGGTATCTGGGCACAGTGGGTTACTACGCCATCTAGGTTGACGAACACATTAGACGTGATGTTTACATCGGGTATAGCCAACGTACAGATAGACGTTTTAGAGAACATCACTGGTGACGAGCACAACACGATACTCTTAACCTTCGTCGTTAAAATGGCCACCAAACAAATACCTCATTCCTACTACACCATATACAGGATTAACTGGGAACCCTTATTTCATATGGAACAACGGAACAATGGTGTATTACGGGTAAAAAGCAATGCTTAACGAGTCCCGTGAGATGGAAATTATTGCGACGTTGGTGTATGGATAGACAACAGTGCGCCTTTACCGTGTATAGTAAAACCTTATATATCGAGCGCAATTAAGCGGATTTTACCCATAGATGGAGATGACAGCAACCCACTGACTCCTATTAATGCGTTACGTAATCAACCGCCTATTAGTGACATGATGCAGAGGACACAACCTAATTCTTCAGCTCCCACAGGCTCTTTCCCTCGAACCATTTTCTAAACGGCCATAATCAGTGTCAACCACCTCCGCTGTGGCCACCTCCAAATCATTTTTCACCGCTGGCAATACAGGCACTTTTTCAACAATTTCCAGCCTAGTTCCAGGCACACCGATTGAAATCCCAGTGTTTATAACACAACCTAAACAATCTTCCTCATATCTCACATCTATCTCCGTATTTTTGATAAGCATCGCTCTCTTCACTCTAAGATCCACCTACCACGCTCGTTCGTTTTGGTGAATAATCCTGTTATAATATCTATAACTGAATCTTGGTGTCATGATGGCGTATCTGACAATCAGTCAATTATTTTCGGATATAACAAGTGTATGGGAAATCGGCCTGGTCGTCGATGTGGTAACTGTGTAATTTATCTGAAAAAATCGCTCGCAGCAGCATCCTTCGAGAACCCAGTGCTGAACAATTTTCAAAAATCACCCTGGCTTATTATATCTGCTACTCAGCAGCAGCTGCTTATGGGATGTATATACAGCGCGCCAAACTGCAGCCAAGATGACCTAGAACTTTTGATGCATCCATTTGAATACGTTGCTAGCCTACTATTCTTACATAAGATTATTGGAGGTGATTTCAATCTGCCATCGATTTCATGGCCCATGAGAACCGCTCCATTGAACTGCCTAAATCTTATCTCCCGTATCCAAATGAATGGTTGGCAGCAACACGTCTCCCAACCTACCAGAGGTGTAACTACTCTGGATCCCATTTTTACATTGGGCATACTAGCAATCAGTGTTAAGGTTCTTGATGAATTTCCTGGGAGCGATCATCGCGTGATCAAATGCCGCCTAAGACTACGCATGGCCGATGTACAGAAAACAACGCATTATCATCTGTTCAGTTCTGTCAACTGGGACTCTTTCAAGGACCCAGTTCGTTTGATGAATTGCTATAAATTCTTTTGCTCTTCATTTCCCCAACATGCGACGGACCTGTTTTTACAGTATAATTTGCTTCTGCATCGATTCGGTCGTACCACTAAACTGTGCTTACCAAACTAAACATAACACAGATCACAAGGCGTTGAAGACAGCACGAAAACTTCATAAGATTCGGCAGAAAGTCAGGTTAACTGCTGACTTTGCACTATTGTTACAGCAGCCGAAGCTCGTCGAAGAACAGAGGCATCAACATGACAAAACTCTCATTCTAGGAGAGTATAAAGCTCTGAACAGCCCTAGCAAAACAGCTGATCCAGCCAAACTATTCCGTGCCTGGGGTTCGCATTGAAGCAACAATTTCATTTTTACCACCACACTTACTGGTGTAGCAGGCGGCGTACCAGGTGATATCTGTGAAGCTTTCAGTGCATATTTTGCCGAATCAATGCTCAACGAATCATCAGACACACCAACACTTATCATGCCGCACAATAATGAAGGTTTATCCACAGTAGAATTCACTATAGCGAAAATCACTGGTCAAGTCGCTCGCTTATACTCCTCAACATGCGCAGGCCCTGATGGGATTCCCCCATGTTTAATAAAAAGCAGTCGTAGTGACTTGCTTCTGCTTTTGCTCAACATCTCTACACTCTTTTAACAACGGAGTACACCCTACTCAATGGGAAACCTCTGTCGTTATCCCGTGACATAAAAATGGCGCTACCCACGAGGTCAAAATTTTCGTCCCATCAATCACACACCCATCGGATCTAGAACAATGGAAAGGATAGTGAAAGATCAACTATTTATATTCTTGAACAACGCTAACATTATCAGCAATTCGCAACACGGCTTCATGTAAGGTCGATCCTGCGCAACATGCCAGACTGACTTTTTAAACCACACAACGACTGCCATTGACAACGGAAGCAGTGTCGTAATCCTGTTCTTGGATATGAAAAAAGCGTTTGATAGAGTGCCTCACAGAAGGATACTAAACAAACTGAAGGCTATAGGCATTGGAGAACCGATGTTCTCTTGGCTTTCTTCATATCTATATGATAGACAGCAGGTAGTGCGCGTAGACGACCATTTCTCTATACCAAAAGTTATCACTAGTGGAGTGATTCAAAGGAGTGTTCTTGGTACTCTTCTTTTTCTTATTTATATTAACGACATATTCCAGAGAATAAGAAATGGCGTTGCATTTATCTTTGCTGATGACATTAAAGTTGTCTACTCACAACCACGTGCAAATACTCAGGAAGCCGTACGTCTCATTCAGGATGACCTATCTGCCCTTGACTCCTGGTGCCAACTGTGGCAGATGTCATTTGCCGTGGACAAGTGTAATATTTTGTCTTACAAATGCCAAGTACCACCAGAGATTTTATTACTACAAGGCGCATATATCTCGCAATGCAGGGCAGTTTGCGACTTAAGCGTGCGATATTCAGTCACGTTTAACTTTTCTGAATACTGTGACTTGCGAGTTTTGAAAGCCATGAAGACCATCAGTTACATCTGCCATCATTTTACCTCGCAGAATCTTGCATAACAATTTACAAAACATTTGTATTGCCGTGTATGGAATACTGTTCACTGGTACAATCTAAGCTGCGGAAATCTGACCAGCATGCTCTTGAGAGGGTCCAGAGACGTTTACGAAAAACTTATGTGCATATTCCTCAAAATTGACATAAAGAGAGTGATGTGATAAACTTGGATTTGACTCAGTTTGGCTTCAGATAATGAAGCTGAACTTATGTTTTTTTTACAGAACCATAAATCGTCATATCCGCAGCCTTGATAACGGTGTTCACATATCTTTATACAGCAGATATCCAATACGTTACAAAGAGGTAAAGGTCATGTTTCCAAAATTTACTACGAGAATCAGAGAAGCTTTCTTTCTAATCCACTACTCAAAGATTTGGAACATACTTTCAAGTGATATCAGAAAATGCTACGTACTCTGCAATTTTAAGCTTGCGATAAGTAAGCACTTAACCGTCCAACACGTGATTAATATGTTCGGAACATCATGGTACCTAGATAACGCATTCGAAAACGGTATACAAGGTGCCTGAATAAATTGTCGAAATACACACAAGATTTCGGAAGACAGCACTTTCATTATATTTTTTCTCGGTCCATATATCTGTAATGTGATTGTGAAGAATCCTGATTCAATGGCAGGAAAAATAGCAGAACGTTTCTGATTACTCTGTGTTACCTAATTTGCAATTGTTTCCATGTTTATTTCTGAAAATGTATTAATGCAATGTCATGGAAAGGTTGTACCATTACTTCACCTGTTCCTTTTAGGGAACAGCTTCTTGCATCGTCCAGGAAAATACAATTTTTTATTTGTTTAAAATTGTTTTGGTAGACTCATCATAAACTTATGCAGCATAGCGGGGTTGTTCACGTATTAAAAGTATTCATCCATGAATGCTTTTGTTGGGAGTTTGGTAAGACGCCGTTTGATTGTGTTTTGTAGCCCCTGGCTAACAAGTCATACAATGAAGTGCAAATGAGACAACGCATCGTCAACTGGTTTTTTAACTAGCGCCAGATTCAGAGCAAAGGCGACATAGTTAGCGAAAAGAAATTTCTACGGCATTCAAGCCGGCTATATTATATTTTCAGTTTCAGAGGATGACCACTTAATTTAGCGTTGTGGTTTAATTCCAGCAGCGGACGGCAGATGTGGTTTGGGTTCTTCAGAATCTGGTAAACCATTGTGAGATCTCCCCGCAAATACCGACATCGACTACTGTACATTCTTAGAGATTTCAGTCTAAGCTGATAGGACAGATGAAAGAGGTCACTGACGTTCTTGGTTGCCCTTCATTGAGGAGTCTCTAGAGCAACAAGATCCTGTTTCTGCCACGGCTGTCACGCCTAAATAACGTATTCCGTATGCGGAAGCACGTAGCCGTTAAGCATTTGGGGAAAGATTGAGGGTTCAAACCGACCGAAGGCTCTGCGAAGAAGGCCGAAGTGTTGATTTCCGGTTCTCCTCGCCTTCTCTGCTTGTTTTGAACACCCAAGCTCTTCCTGTACCAATACACCCAGATCACGTTCCTGTGATACCTAGTCCAAGGAATGGTCTCCAAGCTTGTAAGCGCTCACCGGCTGGTGACGCAGATGGATCATCTTGCACTTAGCTATGTTCAATTGAAGCAGGTTCCTCTTTGACCATATATAAATGCATTCACAAATGCAATCTAGGTCATGTTGGAGTAGATGGTGATCTCCATTGTTACTAATGACCCGCCATATATTGACGTCATTGGCGAAAAGCAGGAAATTTGAGGAGATAACTCTTGCCAGGTCGTTGATAAACACCAGGATTAACCGCGGTCCCAGCACTGAGCCTTGTGAAATGCCACATTCTACCTCATTCGGTTTAGAGGATGATCACCTAACGCGTAGTTCAAGCTTCCGTTGGTGAGGAAAGTGGTCAATGCCATCAAATACAGGATCATCGATTCCGTAACTCTGCAGCCGGTGAAGTAAGATGCGTTGATCCAGGCGGTCGAAAGCTTTGGAGAAGTCCGGATAGATGACGTCAACTCCGACGCCAACGTCAGCCACTTCCGTCCAACTACTTCATGTAATCAGTAAATTGGTGATGCATGACCGGTGTTGACGGAATCAATGCGGCTCCGGTGCCAAGATGTTGCATTTTTCCAGGTAGTCCATTAAAGCCTCAGTTACGACGGCTTCCATCAGCTTCGCGAGCACAGGGAGAAGAGTCACTGAGCGATAACTTGCAGGCTCTGTACGGCTACCGTCTTTAAAAATTATAGTGATAATGCCACGTTTCCACATTGTAGGGACTTGTTGTTCATCAAAGCACCTATGGAAGAACTGTGACAGTGGCCCAGTTAGCTTGTTGGCCGTAGCCTTCAGTTCCTTCGGGCGAATGTTGTCTGCTCCCGAAGAGCTATGATGGCGCAGCGAGAGTAACTTCCATAGCATAATTGATGGGTTGCAAAGTACATGTGTAAACAATGGGGTCGGTAATGTGCATGACATTATGAGACAGATAGAGGCAGCGAGTTCGAAAATTAGGACGTATTGTAGCCGCAAAGCATTAGCTGCTTCTTCGGCACTTTGTACTCTACCTCCTGTCGTGAAATGTGTATGAATTCCACTCTTCACTTTACGAAGATTGTTGATATGTCTATACAGCAGTTTCTCGTGTGCCAGGATTTTGTTGACTAGGCACTGTTGATAAGTTGGTTTTCCCTCACAGACAAGTGCAGTGCAATGGTTGCGATGGGTCAGGAAATTGCCCAAAGTCTCTGAGTCAGGATTAACCTCGTAGGCACGCCATGCTGTATTTCTTTTCGCCAGGCATTTTCCAGTCCTGCTCCTTAAAACTGAAGGCAATTTTGCGGGACGAATGGGCTTGGTCTCTGATGTTCTGTTGACGATGTCGCCGAGCCTATCAAAGAAATATGTCAAAACGTTGTCAAGGGGACTGTAGTTTGCGAATCCCCAAACAGCTGCGTCGACGAGTTTTTTCAAAACGTGGTAGCGTGTGATTATTTTGAGTGCAGATTGATACTCTGCATAAGCACATAGTTGGACGTTATCATTACATCGTCAATGAGACCTAATGGACTATCCATCAATAACTAATCAACCATGAGCTCCTCATTCGTGAGCACAAGTTCCAATATGGACGGTTTACAAGCTGTCGCGAATCTAGCGGACGTGCGATATGGTTGTACAAGAGAATATTAGCGATCAGTTTATGCAAGTCTGCTTTGAACTGTTCCCTGGGTGATGCCGATACCTCCAGAGCGTGTAGATTGAAGTCCCCGGAGATGAGAACGTGGCTGTACCTAATGCGCGTTACTCTGTTCAGGCCACGTGTCAAGCGGGAATACATTACTGGAGCGGACGTTGGGGGTGAGATAAATGATAACTACGAGACATGCGTCGTTGTGTCTTAGTTGGAGACGGCAACTGACTGTGGGTAACGTGAGTCTCCAGATCATCAACTATTGCACATTGCAGGTCGCAGCCTTAGTAAAGTAGGACCCCACCTCTTCTGCTGGGGCGATCGTTCCGTATGAGTGATATGCCGGCTATCTCAACCTCAGCATCAGTCACCACTTGGTGTAACCATATTTCGGTAAGAAAAACTAGGTCACAAGCATTCGCAATCTGACGGAGCCGAAGTTCGGTAATTTTACTGAGGAGCCCTTGAACGTTAGTGTACATACATGAAATTCTCAGATTTAAGCAATATTTCGGAGGTTGTGCAAGTCATACGTGAACTTTCGCCGACCAGTGAGTGGTCGGCGAATAATCAATTTTTCAATGTGTACTTGGCGAAAGCTTTAACGTCTTATTCATCCTCCCGTAGTTAGTCCCGTGTTTAATCTTCTACGTACAGTGTAAGGTGTCTGGTCAATATCATCTTCTACAGGTTGTATTGGCTCATTCGACACACAACTGGTGCACTGTTCTTTCATAGATCCCATCGCGTTTTGTTCTTTGATTGGCATATCATCTCTAGGAGGCATTTCGCTGATTGTCTTCAAACGAACCTCAGATGGTAGCCTGCAACGGAACATGTACCAGCTTTTTAGCATCCGTGCTACCATATGTTTTGACTGAAGGACCACCTTCAACACTCTCGGGCCACTTCCTTTGTAGTTCGGTGAGGTATGCAGCCATGACATGGATTTCGCTAACACATCATCCAAGCAGTGTTTTACGAATATAACACCATTGTTATTTATCATGGGTTGTTACTTCATGCTCATCTAATGCTTCACTTTCAGGAACACCATGAAGAAGTATGGTTCTGGTTGAAGTTTCCTTCCGGTAGTCCTCTAAGTTGCCCGTTAACTCGCTAACACTAGCCCCATGGGATGTCTGGAAAGATACGGATTGAGAGGGTTCATTTCTGAGACTATCTGTAGACAATAGTGCCGATGCTACTTCAGTGATGGAGTTCAGCACAACGCACAGAAGTCTTGGCTCTCCGAAATGCTTAGAGTTGGGTTGTGGCATAATACGCACTACGTGTACAGGTTTCAGTACAACTCCGATTAGGTTACTATTAATATCCCATTGTTTGAGGTCATCCAATTGCTTGCCTCTTATTGATGTCGACTTTGATTCTGGGATATTGGAGCACAGTACGCTCAGTATAGGTAGTTGTTTCTTTACAAATTTTGACATGTCGCTGTTAGTGATTGAAATACTCGGAGAAGAAACGCAGGAAACCGGTGGTGCTTGCATTAGGAAAACTCCGCTACTCTCCTCAATATCCGACCCATTTAGGAGTGATGTTAATTTTAAATGATGGCTCTTCTTGGTAGCAACCGTAACCCAACTTTCGCTAGTACCGGCTTGTTCTTTTGCTACGCCCTCCGTTAGGAGTTTGAATGTAGACTTAAGTCTAGTTACCCCGATCAAACTGAGAACCGCATTTGTCACGTGTGAGCCACTTGTGGTATTTGAACAGCAGTTGATGTCTTGAACTCTAGGTATCGCGTTGCTTACAGTTTTATTAGCAGTTCTTCTAGGGATAGGAGCAGCCCTTACGGGTGAAGATTCGGTTACACACTACGATATGCTTGTCCCGACCGTAGTGATTTTGCTGGTCACCATTTCCTCAAACTTGGCTAGTGGTTGGTCGCACTACTGAGATTATAGGAGCACACATTTTATCAGTGGGATAGATGTGCATCCCACGCAGAACCATAGAGTGTCTGGTTTGCTTTAAAACTTGACCTGACTAAGTTTAACTCGGATGCACCTCGCATGGAAAAGCTTTTAATATTTACGGCACAAAATGACCCCCTTAACAAGTTTGGTACATAATCCACATAGGTCTTTAGACTGTGGCACACAGTGCATCGCGCTTGATGTGGAAATGTTACGAACTATTTGATTTACTCACTATCTATGTTCTGGTATTGACGTTGTCGGCAAGGTCACAGTGTTTACGTTGCATGGTTTGCTCGCAGACTGTCCTCACTGGCGTGCCAGTCGAATGTGTCAGCGTAAACGTGGGGCAGATTACACGAGGGTGTGCTTGAGTATTTTCGTGGTTAAGTCTGCTCATCGCGCCGGCTGAATTTGCCTTGAAAATTGTGGCTGCTCCATGCAACGTTGGATTTAAACGTGTGGCAGTTCGTTCGAAAGTCATTGAAATGGTCTATCGAGTGCGACCAAACAATGTCTCCGATGGTTGGAGTTAGGCAAATTTTGGCTCTTGGATATCGGCGAAACACTGCCCGGAAGTTAGAACTCAGGTTACAAGTAGAATGCACTGGAATATACTCGAAAAAAGTGTAACAAGATGGAGCTTTTAGAAGCAGGATAAATCAGTATAGAGTCAAAGATGTAGGATAAAATGCCGCTGAGCCACAGTGAAAACCAACGAGTGAGCGATTTAAACGCACCTTCGCTCAAGTTCCTCCGATCTGGATGCTTTCAACAATTCCTGCACCACCGTGGAGCATTTCTATCATTAGGTCCAGAAAGCCGTAACCCGCGTTGCTGCAAAAAGAAAACGAATCAGTGACCGTTAAAAAGATGAAGCCAAACATTCGAGCAGTCAGAAATTCAACAAAACAATCGCGCACTAATAACGGACAGGGTCTTTGCCAATGATTCTACAGACGCATTGATTGATCTCTGAAAGCAAGCAATTCCGATTGATTGGGTAAACACATGAAGAGCAAGCAACACTGCGAACGACACGTAAAGCAAAAGAGCTGGTCATGTCTCTCCGTCAAAGCCCCAACCAACGCTTTGTATTGATCACCGAACTGATGGACGGCATCCAGGCGCCATCTGTGAAGCATTTACCTTGTTCCGCATTACCTACATGAACACCGGGACTAACGCTGTTATTACACAAGAGCTCGATCAAAAGTGCTATTGCCGTCCGCAATAACCGCCAAGCAACACATTCCATACATCCGTCCTCCATTTTGGAAGCTGATAACTGATATCCATGAAACCGACAGGGCCTGATTTGTCACAGCCTCTATTGCATATGTTTTGCAGTTTCAATGGGATCCATGTGCCTTCCAGATCAGTGGAAAACTTCACTTATCAGCCCTCGCCATATGGGCTGCGCAGAACAGGAAGTTGACAATTACAGGCCAAGCCATAACACTTCTACAATAGCTGGATTATTCCAGAAATTGGAAATGAAATGTGTAATGAATTTCATCAACTCACTGGAGCTGATGAACAGGTTCTAAAATGATTTCATTGACTAGAGATCGTGCACATCCTAGTAGCTGCATTATTTGAACTACATATCAGACTCAATTGACTCAAAATATGCAATATTAATTATATGCTTGAAGAGGCAGGAGACGTACGATCGGGTATATCACAAACGGTTACCAATTCAGATAGCTTTCTTTGAAGTCCGGAACACATTAATAGGTTGGCCATGATCATACCTGAACGTTCGCGCTGAACTAGTCACTTTAGGCGACTATTGCTATTCCCCGCATCCGATTACCAGTAGGGTAAAACAAGGATGTGTGCCAGGTACAGTAATTTCCTTTCTTTGTATCAATAATATCAGTTTGGTTAACAAGCATGGCATGTCCTTTTCATATGCCGATGATATAAAACTTGTTTATCAGCGAGTTGAGCTCCCGTATGTACTACCACTCATTCAAGAAGACATTATTTCGCTTGGGAGTTGGTGCTGCAACTGGATGATGTCATCATAAGCACAAAATTTATGTATCATATGTCGCGGTTGCTTGATACCCGAAGTATCCAACACACTTAACAGCAAACACATCTTTGTACAACAGTGGACCCGTGACGTCGGAATCAGATATTCTTGAATCTTCAAGTTTTTGAACAGATTGAGTACCAGATAGCACGAGCCAGACAATCCTTGGCTAACATATTTCACCACATGCCTACACTCACAGCTACAGTTGAATTATTTAAAATTCTTAATCATCCCATCCTGGAGTGTCGCAGTAAAATATGTAGCAATCTCAGAAAATCAAACAGAACATAGAAAGCTTTCAACGGTCAGTTACTAAAAAAGTATTGGGAATAAACTCCATCATAGACTCCCGGGAGCAATGCCAGCAACTGCATCTAGATCCTCGTTGGCTGCAAAGACTAAAGAATAAACCAAGACTGTTGTAAAATCTGATGCACAGCAATACCCATTGCAATCGATCCACCTTAAGATTAAAGCCTTATTAAACGCGGGACCTAAGCAACAAAGACTTTACTCAGATTATACAACAATGCAGGACAAATTTGTGGTTTAAATTTTGTCTCACCATGTGCTTCTCTGTTGAATCGGCTGCCATTCACCATCAGGTCGTGTAAGACTGTGCAATCATTTCGCAGTAAGTTGGGAAGCTACCTTGACCTGCACACCAATATGTCGCTTTGTCGTGAGGGAGATCACTTTAACATCTATTCATTGAAAGCCCATATGACGTCTACTAGATTTAATACCACCACTTCATGCAATGTAATTAGCCCACCGTGTCTACAATATATGCAGACTGCAACTTTGACTCCTGCCATCGCATACGACAAACATATGGGGCAAATGCCTTGCCAGGAATGACGACAAACATAAGAAGATAACTTTATATTTCGCTTGCAAGAGTGTGACATTACCTGTGCGCTTATGTTCGGTGTTAAATATTGTCACAGATTTTCACATGCTGAGAAAGATACCCATTAGTAGTAGTATTCGTTTTATGCGGCACATTGTTTCTACCAGAAGCAGTTCTAACATGGAGCTTATATGTGCCATTGGTGCTGTGCCACTTGGACCGATCACATATTGTGTGCCTTATACGTTAAATACTGCTTGAAAATTGCTGGAAATTTGGCACAGAAACACCGGATATCGGCCATGTCAGAATGCGAACCAATGGTAACCCATTTCGCCGAAGTATATGTTATAGGGGTGCGAAGTGAGGAAGCACTAACACCACATCGTTGGTTGACCAGCTTCAGTCAGGCACGCTGTTGATGAACTCTAGTACCGACACTCTCACCCCCGTCTGTCTTCCGTTAACAGCAACCTGTCAACCTACTAGGGAGTATGCCTAAATGCATTCTCTGTCCCCCATACGCCTATTCCTGTGCTTGCACTATGGGCGTCGCATTGGCTAATGTCCCATGACAAACGAGGGTGTTACTGACAGTGCGTGCAAGTAGCCACACAGGGAGAGACTGATTTCATGCGCAGGTGAACTTGAATAAACAACCCGTGCTGTTGTCTTTTTAACAAGCTAATTTATTAGCGCTATGCTTGAGGTTGCCTGTAAAAATTAGAGATATTTTGCTGGTAGTCATAACAATAGTAAGCGTGATGTCGACTAGCTGTATAGATGAAGTTTCGCAATCACCATAGTGTGTGGACTTTTGCGAACTGGAAACAAGACAAGCCATGCAACCCATGTCTACATACGCCTATCCGACTATGGTCGGATGCCGAAAAATCGATACACAAAGGTAGCAGACGGAATGAATTATAAGCACATCGGGCGAGGCACATACTGATGTATAGTTCTGGAATTGGAATTGCTTCTACCACCACTAAGTAACTGCTTATAGGTTTGAATTACTATTCTAGATCTAGGCTATGTCGATCATTATTCCTTTAATCGTCTTGAAAACAGCTGGAGATACAAACATTTACACGCCCACCATTCATTAATTGTATGACCATACAAACTGAAGCAAGCACTGTTTTGATGACTTTGTTAAGATTTGTCAATACAATAAATTTTTTACTTCAGAAGCCTTTGCCTCTCATCCATGCAGCTTGTTACTGACGTAAAATTACACGCGCAGGCATTACAAATTAAACGCGGCTTTTTGTTCTTGGTGAACCAATACTATAACATGGTGCACACAGTAGCAGTAATGCTACTCTAAATTGCGTTGCTGCGACACTAACAGATAACCTGGGTGAAAGCCTCCGTAGCTCATGAAGATCATATAGTAATAAATTTCTTCAACCTTTGCAACCAAACAAACAACCACCGTTATCCAAGAGTTCAGGATTGGTAGCAAATCTGCGGTGGCATATGCAATAATTTGAAGCTAGGTACACTGTAACAACCGTCTCATGCGCTTATGTAAAACTTAACCAAAACGTCACATGCTGGGTACAACATAACCGACAATCAAACAGCGACGGCTGAACATCGCAGTTTGCTGCCAGGGATCCAAACTACGCATCGAGATATTTGATCACCTTGTGTGTCTACTCAGCTAGTACGGCACAACAAACTGCTCATCTATGGCACTTGTTTATTTTAAGCTAACTCAGTTTGCTTTTGGAATAAATAGTCATTGGTTCAGTTCCGCTCAGTCAGCAACCATCGGATTAGGGATGAAAAACTGGTCCATGTGAAAAGCGCTACTTGATTTCTAGGCTGCAGTCTGCTTAACAACTGGGTGTCTAAGCTCACAAGCTTGTTTATTAGATGAGCAATACTCTGGGTATATATGACTACTTGAGCTGATTGCCTTGGTAAAATGCCAGGACTAACCCGACTTTGCATTTTACACGACGAACATCCCGTAATTGCTTAACTGTATTTGCACTTTTATGTTTGGTCATATCCACTATTATTCAAACCTGCATCTTTCAGCCCAATTATGAAGCTCACATTAGATTAGAGATTTAGGAGCAATTTATTCAAGTGGAGTGACATTGTAAAGCACATCACCTAATTTATGAAATGTGTAGATTCGGAAGCCTCCTACTAATTTCATAATGATAATGAAACCATTTCTGGCCGTGCTTAGGTCTGCAAATTAATCAAGTGGTATTAGCTCGCTACAAGAGTATGCTGCCTTTGAGCATGCAGACCCAAAGCAGCATTAAGGAATAGCTTTCGGTACATAGATATACACTCCTCTGCGCATATTAACTTGGTAACAAAGCGAGTGATTCAGGAATTTGATGCCCGCTAACTAGTGTAACATGGCGGAGCCTCATGCCCTAAACTATGCACCTTATTTAAAAGTAATTACCAAGAAGGGAATTAAGCTCAAATCTTGTTATTGCACATCGATTGTGGAACTAGAGCATCCAGAAATTAACTATTTGTTCACAAACTTCGTTGCTCTTATCAAACCTTTGTACTCGACGTGATAAATTCCTGAAAGCAAATCACTTGTTCAGGGTGCATTATGTTAACTCGTTTGCTATATTAATGAATTGCTACCTGATTACTTATTCTAAACGGTGCTTAATTTTGAAGTACGCCTTGGCCATCAACCTTTACTTTCTCGCTGCTTCATCTTGCTGATACTAGGGCATAATTAATTGCTTAGTGAACTGCTTGCACTGCAACTGTGTTTAGTAGTTGAATAATCCACGATAACTGCTGACGGCCTGAAAGTTTTGTGCATCTTTTAGCTAGGAGAAACAAAAGGTACGAGTAAAGTGCTTATACTTTGTCACATGAAAATGGATCAAATCTCTGGTTAGAAATATTTGTGTACGACACATGCTGAACTGGATTGTAGACTTCCCATCACGATCGATGGGAATTAGTTCGTTGGTAAAATCCAGCCTGTAAAAAATGACGGACGCAGTCATTATGATAGCATCTGAAAACACTTGTCATGGGTGATGGCAGCACTGAAAAACAAGTCTACTCTTCTATAAATCACCTGTGTAGTGTGTAATAGAAGCAAGGCACCGGTCGATTAATCCTCTGGATTGGAAAGTGAGGCGCATTGTCAGTGTGACGCCTGTAAATTACTTGGTTTACTTAGGCGAACTACTTAGTATGTGCCTTACCATCGTAGTAGGATCGACGCACGAACATCTGCCTAGTGCTCTTACTCTGGGAGACAAACCAGATCCTCGGTGTGTTTGTCTTTTATTAGTACTTAAAAGTGAGACTGTCGCTAAACGTAATGCATTGGATTCCCATGTGCTTCAAACAATTTATAATATTATTACTGCGTGAATACATTTAACTTGGAATACCTCCCCACCCCATCAGTGCTTACATCTTCCTGTTTTGGGAAAAATAGCAGTTCCGAATATAGAGTCTTCATAAACGTAGCGAACATTGAGAGTCACTCCGGAATACGACATTAGAAATTTCGGTTGTTCCCTGATGTCCTTTAGTAACTCTACGATCGGAATCTAGGTACAGGAGAGTTCTAATCGGAAAACACAGTATGCATCACATTGGCACCTGATTTTTCATTTTCATCACACGTGTCCTTTGCAGGTAACTTGCAATTCAGACAACACTCCTTTTCTTTGGACCACTTGGATCAATATGCGTAAGCAATAATTAGACAGATAAATCGCACTGATGATGTCGTCTAGCCTGACGATGAAACGTCTGCAAACAACTCAACTTGCTCGGAGAACACTCGCATACCCTCAGTCATCTTCTTATTATATAACACAAGCATCGTCTGAATTCTTTTTACAGTACTCTAGTCCGGCGTACTGTTCTGTCAAGTGTGGATCCACCAATTCTTCTAACACGGTAAGAACTGCATGTAGCGTAATATATTACAGATTTTTTTAGTTAAATAACGGATTATCTGGCGCTTACTACAAGAATCAATGTAATACTGATTGTGCAAATTATGAGTGGGAAAAACAAAATTCTGCCAAGCTATGCAATAAAACAACAAAGGTTAGCTTGCTACCTTTGGTGAAATATATAGCAAATTCAGTAACAAATGTTGCTCTCCCTGGAGTGTTAGATGACACGTTATTGATACACATAAATTACAAAGCGCGAATTTTTCGATTAACTTCCCCTACCGCCGAACATTTCGGCGAAAAAGCAGGCACACTATTTACCAAAGGTGAGTACAACCATTATTGTACCAAATGCGGTTTACTTTCTAACATCATAGGCATTGCATAACATAAAGAATAACCATGAGTTTCCGTTGCTGTGCTTTAAGCATTTGGTCGACAGAGAGGGTGATACTCAGAGGTAATCGGGTGCATTACAAAATGACGGTTGGAAATCAGGAATTTATCAGGCACGCAATCAGCGGAGGCCGGATCACGGCACTTCTCAAGAGTCCGCAGACAACATGCAGCGAAAACCGACCAAAAAGAGAGGAACAGCATCAAGGCAAGTGATTGATTTCAAGACAAAAGATTTGAATGGTAGCAAGCATGCTTGCTGGGGAAGCAACTTCATTTCGAAGAAGTTGTCACCGGGGCGAAAAGGCTATTTGCGATGGTGCACTCTAGCAGAGCGAGATAAGCCAGTCCATGTGAGCCGCTGTCAAACTCGTTACCATGATCAAACCGGAAGCTGCTGAAATCAGTCCGTCATCATCACACGGGATACTATGCGACAGACGTAAGTGCGCGCGACTACAACTGGCCAGTGCGGACTGCTAGCATATATGGAATATTTCCAGGCAATTGGTATGAGTCAGCTCAGGAACGTAGAACCGAGGATGATAGAATGTGACCTATACAATGAACTGCGTTCTGTGCCTAATACACTTTGAGCTAGTAGGTTTCGGTGTTTTCTTTTGTCCCCGGCCAGGTTGGCAGCACAGGGGAAGAGGCAAGGGCAGCGGTACAACAGCAGTTTAGCAACAAACCTGGGGAATGATTACCCAAAAGTGATCTCTCTTTTTGTATGTTGCAATAAAACCGCGTACTTTCTCTTTTAGCAAATATTCATGGTATGTTAGGCCTGCCAATTTACCACCAACACTGATAAAAGACGATGGATCTGACATCCCTGCACTACTACTGAATCTTTTTCTCTGTCTACGAAAGCTGGTACTGTGCCATCACAACGGAAGAAGGCTGTGGTCATTCCTCACTACAAGTCAGGCACTGCGCATGAAATGAGCGACTGCCACGTAATAAGCCCTAATTCTATACTCTAAAATGATGGAGCGTTTCATAAAAGTCAAAAATATTGACTTCATTATGATGCGAAATCTAAGCAACACTTCACTATACGGTTTCCTAAGTGCGCGATCCTGCATCACATGTCAGATCGAATTTCTAAATCTCCTGACTAGTGCGCTGGATGGCGGTTCATCAGCAATGGTCATCTACCTCGATATGCGCAAGACATTTGATCGTATCCCGCAAAGCTACCTATTACCCAAACTAACTGCCCATGGCATAGGCAACCCTCTGCTTCCATGATTTGATTCGACCTCACAAAGAGAACCCAGGTTGTTGAGAATCAACATGAAACAAGCACGTCAAAGCCTGTCATCAGAGGCGTGATACAAGGTAGTGTTCTGAGACCCTTTTTATTCCTACTATATGTAAACGATATTTTCGACCTCTTTTCTTCGGCAAACCTCTCCTCTTTGCCGATGACATGACAATTGTTTACACTTTTAATCCAACTGTAGTAAGTATTATGCTAAGCGAAATCCAGCGTGACTTAAGTGCGCTCGACTCATGGAGCACCGAATGGATGATGATATTCACCGCTGATAAAAGCCACGTAGTATCCTACAGATATGACATCATACCAGGTTCGCTTACTATTGATGGTAAACCATTGTCTCACTGCCACACTATCCGTGACCTAGGGACTCACTACTCAAACACCCTTAACTTTGCCGAACATGCCGCACATGCTGCAACTCAAGCCCGTTGGAGCATTGGGCTTCTGTTCAAAACACTCAACCTGAAAGAAGCAATTAACACTGTAAAAAATAAAAACACGTCCATCGCTTGAATATGGCTACATCAGCTACCTTAATTCTAGAGTGATCGTATGGCATTGAAAGGTGATTAACAGTCATTTACTAAAAGTCTACTAGGCTGTTCCGCTACCCTTTGTTTTATAAATCGTTACGCTGCCTTAAAACTTGATCCAGAGTGGCTACGAAGCATGAAAATCAGCCTTTTGGTTTTCTTTGATACAACTACCCAAAACCTACACTTCTCACACTTAACGGTACATCGAGAAGAAATGTCAATGTTTTACACCTGAAATAATAACACAAACAAAGTAAAAGTGAAGAGATCACGAACAATCTGTCCGACCATCCTTTTCTTAACCGATATTCCATATAATCTAATAGGCTTCCATTGGAAATGCGTAAAATACAGTCAGGGATAAGGTACCGATAAGCTATACATTCGTAATAAAATAAGAAATAGCGGCTGGTTCACTGCGATCTATCAAGACAAATGAATCCCCCTATGAAATTCGAGACAGATAGGCATGATCTAAATAACTGGGTTTTTTCATTCAAATGTTGCAAGACGGTGATATTCTCTCCATGTATATCAAAAAAGCTGTTTCCTAAAATAATAGCACAACAACAATGAAATTTCCTCTCATCAGAGCAGGAAATATGTGCTAGAGCTACTCCGCTGGAAACTGCTTCATATTCGTTCTGCAATACTAATCATTTTCCACTTTTTCCGGGCGAATACCCCTTAGGCATGTGCTGCAGTTCTCCGTGCTCCGCGAAAAACCATATATATTCGCTCCGCTTTCGACTGGATTCATCTGACAGCTCTATCTAAAAACCTACAGGATTATCCATATTCATGATCACTGTGAATGGCTACCTCTTTCAAAATTAACTTCTCCCTTAACGAACGTAGCTAAACTGTTGGAACGACAGCAAACTTGCTCTATACTGCATAGTTTTCTCTCCCTCCCTAGAGAAAATATTTTGTGCAACTACGACATTTCTTAGGGCTATAAAATTGATTTCACATCAATACTCTTTCAAATATTATCTCCTACAACTGTCGGAGCCCTCTCAATTATTTCCTCTGAAAATTCTTTTTAAAACCACGTACGTTTCTGAGGGTTCATGCCTCCAGTGATAAGCTGTACAATCTTTATCGGCTAACAACGTACAAAAGCCCATCAGCTTCTGATTATTGTTCTTTCATCTCTTTCTTATTTGTTTATTACTTTCCTGCCACCGTTGGCGAGGGCTGAGCCGATCTCCCAAGATGATGGATTTATGCTACCAAAATGCAGTACACTCATGAAATGCGAGTTGTTACAAATATTAAAAGTGCTAGACTCGAGTAAGCTAAATGATGACTGCATGATGGGTAGAGCTTAACACATTACTTAGGCCCCACATAAATTTATACATATTAATGTATAATGTGTTATCATGATTATGACAAAATTGCATATGACAACAGCCAACAAAACCGAGTCAAAAATTATAGTGTCTACTAGCATTAAGCCAAAACAGCACATGGACAGATGAGATGTGTAAGTGAAGGGTGGAAGCAGCTCCGTGAGTGACGGTTCCGTGAAGGGTCGTTTAACTTTACTTGACCTGACGACTAGAAAAATTTTATCCCAACTCTCAACTTCTCCATATTTTACTACTTTTGAACGATTCAGCACCTGAAACAGTTTAATGAGAACATAACAGATGTTGAAAAATACTTCCACTATCCAACTTTGTTGTACCAATTGTGCAGGCTGGTATTTTGTCTATGTCTGGCATGTCGAGAAATATACAATTTACTTAATTATTTACTAATTTGGATCCGTCCCATCAAGCGTAGCTAGATTACGTTGCTTGGTTACATTGTATACCTATTTTCAGAAGTATTGGCAATAGCTGGAGACCGACCAGAGTAGAAAAATTCATTCTTTTCTGCACCTATGCTAATAATACTTCGGGAATGTGACCAAAAGCTGACGGTAGTTTATAAAGGGCAGTATATCCTTGATTCCCAAATACAGTGTGCTTGTGTTTGCCTGTGAAGGAGTGTGGGCCGGCTCCGTTGATGAAACGTGGCTCCCATCCGCATACCTCCCGGTCTTATTCCTTCGGGTTTACACTGGATATGGGGTGTGTGGATGGAGCTGTGCGTGGTGCAGCGCAAGCCATCCATGGTCCCTCTGTAGGCGCAGGCGTCCTGTGGCTTGCCACCGTGATAGGTAAATCCGAAACCGGATGCCGCCAACCATATCCTTTAACACCTCTTTGCGTTTTGCGATGTAATTTCGTCCGATAATTCTACACATATTAATGGTTTTGAATGCATAAGATTCCGGGTAATTCATTCGCCACTTAGAAATGCTTCATCAATCTCACGTGATTGACGGTGTTACTTATAACAGTTTAAAGCCGAATGGATCAACTACGCCACAGCTATATGGGCTTCCAAAAATGTACAAGAGCGGATTGCCGCTCAGGCCGATCCTCTCGATGACAAACGCACCCCAACATAAGTTAGCTCGCTGGTTGGTTAATGTGCTTTCTCCGCTAAAAGCTCAGTTTAATGTATATGGCCTTAATGATTCCTTCGAGTTTGTCGAGGATCTCGATAAAATGAACTTGTCCGATAAGGTGATGTGTTCCTTAGACGTGGAATCTTTGTTTACTAATGTGCCGCTACACCAGACCGTTGACTACATCCGCGAATTAGCAGAAAGTTCCGAATGTCGGTTGCCGATTCCAGTTGCATTCTTAAGAGAATCATTACTTCCATGCACTGATGAGACGATACGAAATGCATGCATTTGCCGAACTTCCTCTTCTACTTGTGCTTTTCAAATTCAGAGAGAATCCATTCAGTCACAACTTTAGGTTAACAAACTACAGTTGCTGCCGGAAGATGAAAGACTATTAGCACATGCAGAGTCCAAACCTGCTACGAAAGTTGCAAACTGCCGCAACAATATGTACAATATTCGACATAGGGTATCAACACTTCATTGAAGTACAACACTTAACGGACATTTTTATACGTTTATTGCAAGAAAATACGATATTTTGCCAATGATAGCGAATTGGTGAAATTCTGCTCTATATGTACTCGTTTCTCTAATGCGCTTTTGGGTAACGCGTCTAAACGACTATAACGGTTGGAAGAAGAACTTTGGATCTGGCTTTAATGGTATATCTGACCTCGTTACATTGGACCAACCATCTAGGTGAGATATTCTGTGGGATTATACCACCTCAT
This sequence comes from Dicrocoelium dendriticum, assembly GCA_944474145.2. Lineage (NCBI taxonomy): Eukaryota > Metazoa > Platyhelminthes > Trematoda > Plagiorchiida > Dicrocoeliidae > Dicrocoelium > Dicrocoelium dendriticum. The sequence continues at coordinate 52,750,040 of OX104068.1, read as the reverse complement.
CTAATACAGGATCCGCAAATTTCATTTGGTTGTCTCGTCTACGTAAAAACTAACACTTGATCAGATGCAAATACTTGCAATTTGTTATTCAGCTCATCTGAAATAACCACATTCATCGAAACATGTAGTTCTAACAGTCAACGATTTTCTCATTTCTTCCGGAATAAAACCAAAACATAAAATCGACGCGGTGGATTCTCACTAACTCACACGCAAATGTGGCTGGAGCACAAAGACTTTGCTAGAACCCAATTTTGACAATGCACGCAAATGTAAACATCAAGTTATTGTTATCTGCTTATGACATCATTTTACGGGATATGCATATAAAGAGTGTGACAACGACGAAATAACTAACAAATCAGTATGAGCACAGCTGGCAATACAGTGGGACATTTTACGGGCGCTTAGCTTGGTAGGGAAATGTACGAGGTTTAAGCCATTCCACTCTACACAAACCCACGGTGAATACAGCTGCGGAAAAACCTATCTTCAATTGAGGTAATATCCGTTGTTAGTAAACTTAAAAATAACTTGTATGCGATACCCTAATATTTTCTGCGGCTGGGTGTTGCATGTAATTGTCGAATATTGTAGAAAAACAAAATCCATCTAAGCTAGCAGATTCACCAGTAATATTTAGGCTCAAATAGTAACAAGGACATTTGCGGAGTCTAACTCTGCTTAAGTTTGAGAAAACGTAATGGATATATACTGCTACTAATTTACGAGATGCAGTTTTACTGAGGCATAAACGAAATTCAGCAATCCAAGACACACGGCCGGTGTCATAAAACATGACTATCAAATTTTAAGTGCTGCACCAAACTCTGCTCGCGGATCTCAATGGTCTAATGATCGTGGTGCTAGCCGCCAACCCCTTTGTGCCGAATTCCATCCTCAATTTTGCCTATCTCTACCTGACGATTCAAAACTACGCCGACGGTGAAATGCGGCGATGGGAGAGAGCAGCTCCAAAACTCCCCAATTCTGATACGGTCTCAGTGATCAGAATAGCAGGTATTGACTTCAAAGTCGGTTAACACTGCTAGTATCCACAATTGTGCAATTCACCACTCATATCTTGTCATGGGGTGACTATTTCAAGTTACGTTTGATAAGCTTGACTGGTGTGCTTCGCAGGGGGCAAGTGGCGGAAACAGCTGGACAAACACATGAACACTTGATCACAAATGCATTTTTGGAAACTTTAAATGTGTTCGCACACGTTCGCATTGGACACCACAAGCATCCTAAATATTCATTGTTGTTATACGGTTTATTCTAATTTTCCAAGATCTTATTTCAACAGTCGACCTTGGTATGGATAAGGTGATGGAATTAAGCGCTTGTAAATGCAGTAGGCGACTATGTCAAATTCTTTTAAATGCACCACACGAAAATACATATTTTGCTCTGGTGTGACTATTTAAATTTTGCTATAAGTATTTTGGATAGCTTGACGGAACAATGCGATCGAACTCCTACAGTGATGTGCAATGGTAGAGGACTTGGGCACGGCACGATCACCAATATGCAAGCGATGTTGTGACCGAGTAAAGTCAACAGAGACTGAATAGATATCTGGTGCAGCTACTTCCTCATCTACAAGCAAACAAAGTTGCATACGAGTAACCCAAAAGATAGAGGCTGCAAGCTTATTGCCATGTTTTACTTTTGATTTAGGAAGTTATTCATGATAGCTGATTCTTATCATCCAAGCATGGATTTCAAAATTCTTGGGATGTTACAACCTCGCAAACACTTACAGAATGGATGCGAAATATTAGGACTGTTTTGAGAATTTAACTATCCTTGCATCATATCTAGAGTATTCAATCATACACCGCAGCTACAAACCACACTACCCCAATTTGCTCTATGTTTGCGTGCACCATACTTATTCCGGGTTCGTAGTCATATTTCAGCTAGGTGACGTCAATAAGCAAAGGGACTGTAGCCCGCTATATGCCATTACCTACAGTGTAACGGGCATAGACAATCGGTATATTTTGCTATACAATGCCATACGACGAAAGCCCAGCTCTTCTGAGGATGCCTATTGATTTGTATGGGAAATCTGATGTGCGGCTAGCAAAATACGTTCATTTGGCCGTAAAAAAAACAAACCGCACTCGCGCCTGCATCTGCTGTAGATAAACAAAACAAATCGTATCGGTGGCAGCTGCTCGTTACCCTAATGGTTCTTATCCAGGCACTTTCGATTACGATGGACAACTGAGGTGTTATCGAACCGAGACGGTTAAGTTTTCCTCTGCTTTCCTTCATTGTCTAACTGAGTTTACGAGGCTGACAGAGAAAGTGGTAAGTAGAGGGACCTAAATGGAAGCCATTTATCCGGATTTCCACAATAAATCAACAAACTAATTCATCGCCTTCCTCTTCACCAACTCCAAATATTACAGCTCTTGGATTTCTTCCGTCCCTGGAATCATATATCCCGTCAATGGGGGAGCTTATAGAACATGAACATTCATTTCGGTGTAATTCTCTCATACCTCAGTTAATACAATGTGATATTGCAAGAGTCTTTATGGTGCGAAGAAGTGCAATTTATAAGATTTCGTGCAGTTTGCTTTAGTTAAGTGCAGTAACCAAAATACCTTGGTGTTTACTATACAATTTGTTCGTCAGACAACTTATTCTCAATTTTGTGGGGACTGAAGCCAATAAAAGCTATTTGTATGGAACATTCTCAGCGATACATAGGGAACACAGGTTAAGGCAAACCGTTGTTTGCATTGCTGCATCAAGGAACAGGCACAGATCATATAAGATGAAGATACGATGGAGTAGACGGTAATTAGTTCAGACCTAATCAGGTCAGTGATTAGAGAGCAAATAGTTGGCTACTGTCTTGTTCACACTGACAACTCCGATGTCAGGTTGATTGCTGTTCGGCCAGCGGAGACAAAGAGATTGCACAAGTACTTTGCGAACATAACGACTGTTTCAGAATTCGGATCGCAATAACCTGCTACTGCGAGCATTTCTAAAACAACGACTCCATTTGTTCACTGGAAATTGGTAAGGCATAGTAAACGCGTTTGGTGTTCAACCGTGTGACCTGAATCGAACTGATGGGACAAAATTCCACAAATGCTTAACCCATGCCTTTTCACCAACCATTCAATTTTTGGTACTGAATGCGACTTGACCATTGACGACCCGTTCATCTATTGCATATTGCACAAAACTGCGCTCAACCCGATTGATTTTCGCGAGAGGAGGTTAGCTTAGTTTGAATGTCCTTTTTTGCCAGTATTTGGGTGCATCTTTACGAAGATTCATCTTTTCTCCTCGGCCTACAATTTTTTGCTAGTCTATCACAACATTTTACTTCATATAAAATTGTCAACAATCTCATATTTTTGGTTTTATATTCGTTGATTCACGCTAATAGGCCAACTTTAGTTTGTCAATTTGGATTTACATCCATATTTAGTATCTGGTCCCAGTGCTCAAGTTCGTATGACAAACTGATTCCTGGAAACGCACAATCATTTCCTGCTACTATATTTTCTGGGCTGATACCTTTATTGGTCAAGCAAATGATGTCCTTTATATAGCAAGAGTAACTAGTGGCGATCCTTAAATGGACTAAATTATTCGGTTTTTAATTTGATATGACATTTATCTATTGGCACCTGTCTCATTGGGGAACCATTGCGACTGCGTTATTCCGCTGGTGATAAATGCCGTTGAAAGATAGGTCGTGCTGTATCCCAGTTAGATTGCAAAATATGTAGCCCAGCCAATATTGCCCATGGCACAGTAGCTTAGGTTGCTGTTTAGTTGGCATCTCCCCCTAACGATCATGGGTTCGATCCCCAGTAGGATACCAAGGTAATACGTACCACTGAAGAGCCCGAATTTGACGAAACACGTCTGGTGTTTTACCGCACTAGGATGTGCTACGTAGGTTGTGGGCTACTGAGGCGGAAACATTCAAAATTAAACTTAACAATTGCAAGTACCTCTCAGAACAAACTTCATTTCGATCGATGTATACTAAAGGAACACGGTTCTGGTACACATGTGTGCAAGTATTCCAGCTTTTTCTGCAGCCGTCTATTCGTGAATAAAAATGATACATCCAGGATGCAAACTTTCCTCTCTTTTAGTTTCCTATGTTTAATGGGGTGTACGAATGTTAACTTGTCAGGAGGGATATGCTGAGTAATTGTTTTTCTTTTGGCTTCTAACAATCTTTTTGTTAACCATAGGGCCTTTGAGTAACACGCAGATTTTGCTATGAAAAAGCAGTTCAGGCAAAACATCAACTTTGGCTAGCTGTGTAAATGCAGTTCGGGGTGAGTTAGGAACGTAGTTAGAGGCTTTCTAAGGCAACGCTTTTTCTGCAATCGTACATCTTTGACCTGTTGAATATAATCCATAAACTGTTTATGTCTCTGTGGAGTATGTGATTCAGCATTGGTTAGTCCCATGGAGAATTCATGAACTTTAGGAATTCCACCACAAATAGTGTCGCGCTGGTTTAATGCATGATGACGAACAGAATAGCAATTCAGTCAAATAACGAGTTCGTTAATTATATGCAATTTGTTATTACCTGATATCACACCGAAACAATACAAGGAGCACTAGTGTGGTGAAGATCCAGCGGTTGTCAGTATACTAGTGGTGTATACACACAGTTTTCGAAACAAGAATCAACACGCTAAATAAATGCTCACATAAAACAGCTAAAAACAAAAGCCAAACATGAATATTAGATAAAACGAAATGAGTATAACATGACCAGCCCGGTATATCAAGTATGTATACAAAATATATACCGTTATACCTGCTACCTCTTTTTGCCACTGTTACAAGAATGTAGAAACTCACACGTCTAAGCGAAGTTAATAAAGAATTTGCCGCTCTAATTCAACCATTAGTGCAAACATTCCCTATTCTGTTGGTTCCTAAGTCTGATAATCTGGTAACCACAATGGAGCGGATCAGCCAATATTGGTGAAATGTGATTTCTCCTCCTACGAAATAGCATTTACTTTACAATCATTTGTGTTAACGTTGTTATCGACTGTTTGGTTACACTACGGTTTATGGCTCCATCAAATGTTCAAAACAGCATGCAGGATGAAAGGTCAGCCAATGTGAAGTTGCATTACGAAACACGTATAGCTAATTTGCCCTACATGAATCCGATGTGTGATATTGTAAGCTGATTAATCTACTGATTTCATCTTCTGTATGTCTACGCCTAATGAATAGTAATGCAGCCTCCGCCGGTTGACCTAGTCAGGGTGTGTGCCAATCATGCAATCCCGTGCTCTGCGTTAAACTGAACTTATTTCCACACGATCTTGTGCCATCTCTTCGAAAGTAGGCTCAAATGATTCGGATCACCCTGCTCTATCCAACGGGGTCTATATTTTTGAAGTAAGTCAGACGACACCCTGGTACACCACAAACAAATTCTTCGGAAGTTTATTCACTAAGGCCAGAGTTCGTAACTTTGCTTATGTGAGTTTTATTGGTACCTTTGAAATACCATTCGACAGAGATTAATAAGGTTGTCAGACAATATATTACTTAGTACTGTGCACTAATGTATACCACCATGTTTTTAAGTGCATTTCACTGAACAAAGCTTGTGTGAGTTTGCTACTCGTTCGCCTAGTGAGACAACATTACCAAAACCTGCTGACCGGAGCAGGCAACTGAGGCAGGCCAAACAGCGAAACCTAAAAGCGCCTACCAACCATGCTGCATGGTTCGGAGACGTTTGTCGACCGGGATTCCAGTGAGCAACAAACCCAAGGTCAATCGTAGCTCAGAAAAGCAATTTCCTACGACGCAACAACTGTGAAAATTACACGTAACGGAGCTAACAGCGTATCGACAAATAGGGTAGAGGCATGGAAGGCGAGAATAACAGGCAGAACGAACAAGCCGCCAAAAACTGAGGAAAACAAAAATTAACGAGGACACCGGGGCCGGAATTTGACAAAGCAGCTCGAGGTCTACGGTGCGGCCCGGAAACGGGCAACGAACGACAAACGATGTTAGACCCAGGCCGACAAGAGCGGGGAACGTATTGGTGAAGAGCCCGAATTCCCGGAGAGATACGCGTTTGGTCGCACCCCTAGAAATAATCACGAGGAGAGCGACACAATCCCGATTAAGCAAATCAAGAGTATTAGGACGAATCCAGCCTGGTGAGAATTCGACACGCGAAACAAATATATGAGGACAAATTGGCGAAGGCCTACCTTTCGGATGACGGAGGTCGGGGCATAAATGCGAAGCCGAGCGAAAGGACAGTGTGTGCTGCGTGGTGGTCGGGAACTGTCCTCTTTGATTGCGAGCGCATGTGATAGCTGGTGAACCGGCTGAGCTTTGGCAATAAAGACTGCGCGCCCCCACCGTTGTTCTAGCTACAGTAGGTTGTGGTTCTGTGACCTGTTCAGATAGTCCGGTAATTAAGGTTGTTCAACCGCTTACGATAAGGTGTGAGATGTTGGCTATTACATCGGCAGAGCAAAAAGAACTGATCGCGGCAGTGGGAGGGAAAATCTCAGAACTCGACTTGCAGATTAATGCATTAGGTAGCCTGAATCCCAAACTTGTTAAAAGGCAAAAGCTCTCTAACAACCATGCTACAAAGTCCAGCGAAAGGCGAACACCGTTAGTGAAAAACAGCATTGAAAACTGGCCAGATTAACTGTCTCCCAATTTCCACGCAATGCTCCAAAGCATGCAGGTACGCGCAAATTGCACGATCATCTCCGTCAATAGTTAGGCAACAACGATGTAATCCTGCAGTTAGTGCAAATAACGACGTTGCACGTAAATAATATTGCTGTAGCCTTGGTCTGCCGTCCACGGAAGGCAAGCCAGACACTCCCAATCAACAAACCTGCACTCACAAACAACTGCAGGACCAACATTTGCTACGCAACCAAAAGGAGATGACAGTGATGTGTTCAAACGTCTCAGAACCCACTACCGACTGGCTAAAATGTAGCTAAGCCGAGGATCAAACCGCTGGGTTGAAATAACCTGCGCACTCGGAATGAAAATTCTCCCAAATAGTCTTACACGTCTTTCACAAAATCCATCATCTGCACAAGTAGAGGAACCTCGGCTACTGCGAGTAACGTTTGACAACACACGCGACCTGGAAGATGTTCTCTTAGCAAGCCATATAATAGTGAACTCTTCTTTCAGTGCCCGCATATTTCCTGACAGGCCATAGGCAGAAAGACAGAAGCGGAAATCCAATCCTAATTCGTCATGTCAAAATGAAATGGAAAAAGTGGTACTGGTTCATGGTGTGTCAGGATTGAAGCATGACGATAGCATTGAAGGACGGAGGCACGACATCGAACAATGGAAGTACCTCACAGACCTCTATGACATGAAACATGTGGTGGCTTTTGATGTTACCCGGCCTATTGTTTCCACAAACTATCAAGGAAGTGGGCCACGAATTTGGAAAGTTAACATTGCTGCGCCCGAAATGGTGTCAGTGGCAATTCAAGCGTTGCACGACACAAGGAAAGTTGGGCACCAGAAGTACGGTTAAGACCATTCCTTCAATTAGTACAGACTTCAGATACATATGAGCCAGGCTAGGTTGTACATATCTCACATCAGCCAACCGTGCAAACAACGGTTTCGAAAAACTGCAGCAGACCGTTACTGTTTGTGTCGGTCACTCACAGCGAATCGAGCTCCTAATGAGTCAACAAATACATGGCTGCTACATTAACACTCAGCGGTTGTATTCTTGGCTCTCGAAAGTGCGCCATCGACATGAAACAACAACTTGGGACCTCATAACAACTTGACTTTCAAACGACCTACTTGATCCAGAGATTGAACTCAGTGACATTTTAGTCATTCTAAATGATCGTCCATCTTATGGTGACGGTGTTGCCCTCTACTATCGAGATAACTTGAAATGTGAGGCCCTTTTCGAAAATTCACTTGTTATTCCAGACACAATCTTTCGCTGATTGCACCTAACAGGTCGAGATGTTGGTTCACAGAAAACGCGTGATGCTTGCTGTTGTGTATGCTGTTAGCATGCTTGATACCTAGTCCGAGCCGACATGTGCACACAACCCCACACACACATGTAAAGCACCTAATTAACTGCATGCCTATCGGTTCAGCCTCCTCCTTACGACACCCTAAAGTATTCACGGAGTTAGACACTTATCATATCATAGTAGTTTGTTTAAAGGAGCGACTTTCTTACTTCGGCTGGTGCACTTGACTTTTCGTACACATCAATACCGTCGCGGTTTACGAAGCAAAGAGTTGGAACTGCGTCTTCTTACAGTTTACGGGTCTTATCCGACCTTCATCATCATCATCATACACGTTAGCTAGAGGTGGGGAACACCTCAGCTACTGTGCCGCAATACACAGAAAAATGGGAGAAAAAAAGAATACAACTGGTGCAAGCCGGCCGAGATACCGGTAACGGATGGGCACTGTTCCGGTAAGCTACCACCGGCTACTGTGCATCAAAAAAATTACTATGCAAAATTATAAAAGGCTAAATAGTGAGATCGTGGTTGGAGGGGAGGCTAAGAGGGATGGGGTGAGACAAAGAAACTCACAGCACGAACACCACTGAGGTCGGCTCCTAGCCATATAAGCAAGTGTGTGCAACCAAACGTGTTCATCGTCTTTCGGACCCCAACCAGGGAGCCGAGACGCTCCAACCGAAGCCAGCTCAGAAGTGAGGGCCTTCATTCCTCTCGACCAAGTCATCACTTGGCTACCCCTCCTCTTCTTAAATGCACACCCCCGGCAAGCAAAGCACGCACGTCGCTAGAGCCGGTGGGCTGGCATGCGTAACAGGTGACCAAGCCGTCGGAGGCTGGTGCGTGCAATAACGGTGCTGAGCGGTTCATTTCCTTTTCCCGTGTCGTAAACAAGGCGTCAAACACACTCGTTGCTCACACGGTGTTCCCACCAGATGTGAGCTAAATTACGAAGGCACTGGTGGTCCAACCTAACCAGCCTCTTCAGGTCCGCTGCTTTAAGCGGCCAAGTTTCACAACCGTACAATGGGGTCGAACGTACCGCTGCATTGTACACACTACCCTTCAGGGCAAGAGTGATGTCGCGCCGGCGCCATAAGTGGCGAAGGTTAGCAAAAGGGCCTCGAGCTTTTGATACACCGTTCGTGATCTCATCCTCAATCCCATGGGGGCTGATACAACTTCCCAGGTAGTTGAACCTTTGAACGACTTCTAGCTGATCCCCAACAAGGGTCAGCGTAGGAGGCGGTCCAGACCAATCTTGGAGGAACGCTTTGCACTTCGAGGATGCAAAGCAAAGCCCGAAGTGATGGACAGCTAGTGCTAATCTGTCCAGTGCCGCTTGACACGTTTGTGAGCTGTCACAGATTAGGGCAATATCATCAGCATACTCTAAGTCAAGAAGTCGTTCTTCTGGGAGCAGATCCACACCTTTTAAGTCGTGTCCTGTGAACGCGATTTCCATGACTTCATCAATAGCGAAATTGAAGAGGAAAGGTGACAGCGGGCATCCTAATCTCACACCGCTGGAGATATTAAAGGGCGACGATAACTTTCCGTAAGCCATCACTCTGCCCGAGCTACGCGCATATAATGCTCGGATAATATTCACATATTTCTCAGGTACACCTTTCTTGAGTAGACAGTCCCAAAGTACAAGTCTATCCACCGAATCTAATGCACCTTTGATATCGAGGAACACGACAACGGTGGGCCACCAATATATGTGACAGTGCTCCAACAACTGACGCAAGGTGAAGGTGTGCTCAATGCAGCCACGACCTCGACGCAATCCAACTTGCTCTTCATGAATCTGGCTTTCACGAGTGCCAGTCAGTCTGTAAAGGATGACAGAGGCAAGCAATTTGGAGGAGATGGAGGTCAGACTGATTCCTCTATGGCTGCCGCATCCCGATCGTGAGCCTCCCTTGAAAATTGGGACTACGACGGAGCGTCTCCAATAGATTGGGACAGCTTCCTGCTCCCACAGTTTCACTAGCAAGTAGTGTAACTCATCCACAAGAGCAGGTCCCCCGAATTTAAAGAAGGCTATAGGAAGATCATCAGGTCCCTCGGCTTTATTTACCTTCAGTAGCTCGATCTCACGTTCGACTTCTGAGCGAGAGCCTGGATCCAAAAGGACAGCCCAGGGAGCGGGGCAATCAGTGGCCGGCGAAAAATCTAACAATTCCGACCGATTAAATTGCCTTTCAAAACGCTCAGTCCAACCCTCTAAGCGTTTTGATAAGTTGCGGATAGGCTGTCCACTCTCGTCACGTATAGTTTCACTAAAACCAGGTCTCCCGCAGCCCGTTTCCCGTATCAGACGGAATAACTTATGATGGCTGCGAAGAGCAGTAGCCATTTCCATCTCTGATGCACGATGAGACCACCAGGACTCGCGGTCTCCCTTCAGCGTTTTGTGAGCTTTATTTCGTTCGCTTCCAGCCGGAATATGCCGGCGAGCATCTATACGTTTCAGAGACTGGAAAGAGACCCAATGTCCATGTTGGTGATTAGACATACCACATGAGGATTTGCCTGCTGCTAGTAAGGTCTGGTGAATATGAGACCAGTGAGCTTCAATTGCATCCAATCAGCGTTTATCCAGCTCGCATGACAGCTTACTATGATAGGCATTCACAACAGCTGGCTTCGCCAGTTGGCTGATGTCGGTGCGCTTACAACGTCGTCGTGGGCATCCGCCAAAGCGCATCCGCAGGTCAGCACATACAAGTGCATGGTCGGTGTCCACACCTTTGCTTCAAATCGAGCGACAGTTCTGGACGCAGCATCTCCATCGGGAACTTATCGCAATGTGATCGATTTGCGTCCATAGCTGGTTCGAGGCTGGTTGGCGCCAAATCACCCTCCGGCGGGTGCTGTGTCGGAAATTAGTGCCCGCAAGAAATAAGCGAGCATCTTCACACCAATGAAGTAACCGCTCACCATTATCATTACGGGAGCCTATACCATGTTGGCCGTCCAGATGCAGCTCATCTGTGGATAATTTTCCAAATTGAGCGTTCAGATCCCCAGCCAGCATTACAGTGTCCGAGCTTCTTGTATGGCGAAGGAGCTCGTTCAGTTGATAATAGAAATCGTCTTTTACCGAGTCGTCGCTACAGTTTGTCGGTGTGTAGGCAGAGATAACGAATAGACACCTGTTAGTCCCACGCGACTTTGCAGTTTTGAACGAGCCAGCCAATCAGACCGCACACATCCGACTACTGATTGGGATGAAGTCAATCAGAGTAGCTTCAGCCCGGGGACTCAGGTCAATGTTAACACTAGCTTCGCCGGTGCTCGAAGCTGCATCGTCACCGGATAGGCGCAATGAGAAAGTGCTGCTAGTGGCACCTGAAGGGGATCGCAGAGTGAGTACAGAGCTCGAGTCTTGCAGGCACGTCTCCGATGAGTAGCAGATATCGATCGAGAAGATCTCTAAGATTCGGGCAATTGCTGTCTTTTGATCGATCTGTAGTAATGTACGAACAATGAGGCGAGCCAATCTGAAGGAGGGTCGAAGGCTCCAAATGGAAGCCGATGAACTGGAATGGGCCGCTTGCTTGGACATGCGTCTGTTGACAGGGCAGGAATGACGCGCCGCGTTCACATGTGAGTTGAATCTAACAGACAGACGACTATTGAAGCAAGGTGGGGGAGGGCCCAGAATTGGGGGGTTAAAACAGGGGGGATAAAAGGGAAGCTGGAACGGGACGATAATGGTGAAAAAGCGCAAGATGGGAATAAGAAGACAGGAAGGCTTGAGCGGTAGCATCCAAACCCCTATCCACCCTGCCCGATGCAGCAGATGGGGCACGGTTGATTATCCTCTGCGGTGGCCAGAGCATCAGAAATTTGTTTGAAGTGAGATTCATTGTAATGTATTATCCAACCTTACGTGTTACCGAAATGGCGTAGGTCAATCGGAAAACCTCGTTTATAAACTATTTTGACCTATTACTTGCGGCTTCTAAGTACGCTGAAGGGCGCATAATGAATACGATAGGGAAGATTAAAAGCAAAATGTTCCAACGTGGAACAGTAAGTATCAGTGGCCGAGCCATTGCACTTTATCAAAATGTTGTGTAGCGTATATCAGCAAGATGAAACTCTAAGTCTTTCAAATGTCGTCATGGCTGATGCGTTCACCGCATATCTTGGTAGTGCATTTCAGTGGGAACTGAGTCTAAGTAAGCAATAATGCTTTCTACAATTCAGACGGGAGTGTTTCTTCATAAGATTCAAGTGGTTAGTCAAACTACGGTAGCGCACGCAAACCCCAGGTCAGCAAAGTGCAAAACTACAATTTTTATACAGGCTCTTAAGAAACAGCAATTCCGTTTGGTTATTGTGGCCATGCAAGTGATGGGTGAAATCAAGCCGCAGTTGTTCTTTATTGAGTTTGCCGTCATTTTGCACTGACGTTATGGACTGCCTTTCTTCTACTCCCCAAATCCCAGTTAAAGACTAACGCAATGATACCAATTTTCCTACCATACCTGAATTGGATTTAGCACCATAATGCCACGCTAAGAAGAAGATATAGAACACTTAATACTGCCAGAACTTCGGTCCCCTAATGTTATACGGTTACCATATACACAAAAGGTACATTGCACTTTAACTCCCGGCTAGACTGTCTTTTAATGAGCCACCGTTTCCTTGCCAACAATGGATATTAAAAATCTAAGCTTGCATCGACTCAGGTGTCATGATCCCAGCAATTTCTGAAGATAATTATTTTACAGTTTATCATTGTAGGTTTTGTTTGAAAAATTACACTTGCGCAAGTTACATTACGGGTGAAGTTGCTGGGAATGAAGGCTGAAGTTGCTGGGAATTTTCAGCGGACCCTATCGAAGGCTACGCGACGATCTCATATTAGCGTAGCAGCTACTGAGTGACCCCAACTACGTATGCCGCCATTTGCAGAAACTTAGTCACAACACGCAGCTCAAATGTAACTGCTTAAATTTGAAGGAACAATATAGCCGTCTAGAGTGTCGACGGAATTACATTTCCCTTCGGGTTTGCCAACCATGGAACGCACTCCCTGACTCAGTTGTATCCTCTCCTACCTTGGATGTTTTCAAAAAACGACTAGATGTTGCTCTCCGCTCCCAGCATTTTGTTACCTGAATTACTCTATTGTGGATTACTCCAAGCATGCTTTTCAACAGGATTTGTGTATCAAAATGGACCTAAGTGAGCGACCATATTTTAGTTTTCTCACTCCTTACATCAACGGTCACTGCACCCCAGTGTCTCTCTGAACGTTTACGTTTGATAACTTTTTTAATTTTACACTAATTTTACTTGCCAAAGTATTCATTTCGGTAGACGTTCGACAGATGACCCAGACATATTTTGATTTCATCATATTCACCGAAACCATCTCACGGGACGTGTCAAGCACCTGCCTTTATTCTGTGATAAATCATTGTTCATTGATCCTGCAGCTAGTTATCTGCATAAACGTTAATCCGTACAGTTGTTTACTTTTGGTACGGAAAGTCCGGGATTTATCAAACCATACTTATGCTCCCCATGTTTACTTGTGAAGTCTGATGGTCATAAGTGTCAAACGGTACCCTCTAAGTAAAGCTGGTTACGGTAATGTTATCAAACGAATATGTTGAGCGGGGAATTTTAATTAGTATTGGCGTGGAATATGCCATGTTGAAGTAAGAAAAAGCCACCTTCATCAATGCGTATCGGCTGAATTTCTGTAGTAGTGTATTTTTTGCAGTGTTGTGCACGGAGTGAGTGAGTTAACATTAACCAAGTTATCCACAGCTTAAGCGTTCTTTGCTATCACATCTTCTATAATAAATGTTGTATCTTCACTAATGGTAGTTGTGAGTTCCTTAGCCTCTGCTTTTCCCTTTCCAAACACTATTCTTGCAATAGCTTTTTCCCGGCGTTTAAGGTTGGTTATTTGTGCAGTCAAAGCCCATGCTTCCCAGAAGGGCAAAGTACGTTTTTGATCGTTGATCTTTGACTGACATTCGTTAGTGTTCTTTTACAAGTACCCATAAAATTGCATGTAAGGCGAGTAGATTAAAAATCTTTTTAAAGTATACAACACATGATGACTCAGTACGTCGTCTTTCAGTAAACGTATGAAAACCGTGTGGTACTTTGTCCAATCAGGAAATAAAGGAAACACATTACCATCGACTTGAAAACATCAACTGCTTCTAAAAATGTATACCAACGCGATTGCGAAGGTAGGAATAACATCGGTAAATAGAGCTCCTTATGGAAGACATCTCAGAAATAAACACTCTATAGAGGTACACGAGTCGGATGTGAAACTCACTGTAGTTAATTTTTTTCCGAAATCCACTTGCGCATTCCAGTACATAAATTAAAGAAACGGTGTAAATTGGTCATGTAATTTACGCAATTTACAGAGTATCTGTAAAGCTCCTGGACGTGAAGTTTATCGTACAGTACCTAGGTTATCTATGGCATTTGAAAAGCATTGCGGCGTGAGCTGGATGCAATGATTCATAAATACTCCGTCACAAAACTTTTCCCGTATGTATGTCGTAAATGATAGGTGAAAGGCTAAGTTAAGATATCAAAAAAGGACTACAGTAAATAGTATGTTTGGGCCGGAAGGTGACAGCGCGGTTGTCAAACAAATGGAGTGAAATTTTAAGGATTCAATGTTTTACAGGGACGTCTTAGTTGAATGTAACTAGTTTAAAAGGAATTCCACACATGTATGTTCACACAGACATATAGCAACTTGTTTGTAATCAGTGCGCTTCTCATAAGTTTAATATTGATTTTTTTCTGTTAGTGAACTAATTTGGTGGATATGCTACCCTAGGACGATCCTGTCCTCTGCTCTCCGTTAACTTTAGAATTGCCATCAGGTGAGCCTCGCTATATCAAATATAATACCAGTTCCCGGATTCGCTGGTTTCCCTGTCCCAGTCATCTTACCCATGGACATGCAAGCATAGGTGTTTCTGTTCCAAATCCACAGGTGTCGGATAGAATGCATGATTTTTAAAAGTCCCAAAAGAATGGATCTGACGCAGATGACTTTACTAAGTGCGCGATGATTTCCTGCGACTTGGAGTGAATAACTGCATTTATTATACATGTACTATTCACCAGCGATCATGATGACATAACAGACAAAACGAAGTTGGCTAATCTGTGTTTACAGACACCTTAAATAATTGCATCATGGATTTGGAATTAATATTTGGAAAACATGTGGTAAGTCTGATCGTTGTCTCACCACCAGATTCTCGGAATTCAGGGAATGCTTGGCTTATAACATACTCGTTTTTCAGACCCGTTCCTTATTTTCTAGTAGCCAAGCACCAGAACTAAAAAGCATTCATCTTCATTGAGCTATGGTGTCGATCTGGAATTTTTAGGTCAGGTGATTTTACCGGCAAAAGGCTTTATCCTACGAACTGGGAACCAGGATGCATTTGCTCGAAACGCTGTCTGTTTTCAATGTTGAAGCTGCAGTTATTCATCGAACGTTTAGACTTATAACATGCAAAATATAAACTAATGTTCTTTTGCTTGGTGCTGTTTAAATACAACGTAAGCGATATATAAACCTATGTGTCCAAGCAAAAATGCATAGATAAGGTATTACAAACGGAATGCAACAAAAGTTTGTTTATTAGCGTCTAGCAATAACTCGGGTACATCTAATGGGTTAAGTGCCTGGGAACAGATAAAGTAATTCCAGTTAGTATATGAGTGAACTTGTAGTTTTAACCTCGTTTTTCCTGCGTTACTGCAACCAACGAACTATTTTTTCTAGAGTTTGGAAACTAGCCCAAAAAGAAACCAGTAAATATAATTATCATTCTAAATCGTCTGCCCCGAACCTTGTTTCGACTTGACTACAGCTTGATGCACTCTAGGTAAGAGTGATAAAAGTAGCAACCTTCTCATAAATGCCACTGTTTGTGGCGGCAGTGTTGAGGCCAAACGACGAAAACCTAGATGGTTTAAACTAATTAGGGTGTTTACATACGACCAAATCCACATTTCTGTGCATTTTCTGACCATTAGCAAAGGGAAGGTTCTGAACTTGCCTACGTAATTGTTAGGTCAATAATTCGCCGTTTAAATTTTGCAAATAAAAGTTGCATATGAGTCTTTTTTCCGGAAACTAGAAGAGCAAAATTATTTCCAGGGTTTTGTATTTCGAGTGAAAAATTTGATACTTCTTTACTTCTGTAGCCCTTTAATCTTGATCGTAGGATGTATCTATAGGCAAAATGAAAATATCATGTTAAGCGCGCATAAATTTTGTCAAACCAAGGTCCATATATGGCCAGATACGACACTACGGTCATCTTCTTACTCTATCTGTGGTAGAGTGAACTCGTCCAAGTGTACGGCAGGTAAGCATAGTTGATGCTGTTTTATAGCACACAGGAAACATATTGTGAACTAATTGACATCAAGCTAGAAGCAAGGAAAAGAGTAGAATGACCGATTTAACTCTGAGTAGAAATTTACTTTGAAAACGTGAACAACTTTAGATAAAATTGTTGTTATGGGTATTCGGCTGGTTTGAGGCAGCCGTGGATGTTGGTGGAACAAGTTTGCAGACTTGTTTCCAAGCTTAATTATATTCAAAATCCCTGAATACTTGTGCTAACACGTATACAGTGCTGCTCTACTCACAGTCACCTTTAAACTGCTCACCTTTAATCGAAAATGTAAGGAAATATACACTGATGATATGCAGCTGCCGGCAGTAAATGCTAAGTATATTCAACACATGTGATTGCAGACATCGTGAACATAACAGTGAGCAATCACGCGTGTTGAACACATGCGGAATAGACGGATCAAGACGGAATAACTGAGTGAGTTGTGCTCACTTCAAAGCTAAATGAGTAGCAGTATTGTGCGCTTCATATCAGCAAAATGGTATCGCTCCCATTTCTTATAAAAGAAAGAAAACACACTTTATTGACCCAGAACATGTTATTTTGTTGTCTCAAATAAAATTACTGTCAAATCACAAACCTAGTTATGGGCTGCTGTTCTTTATGTCTACGGTATTAACATTTACTATTGTAAACAGCATGTGTATATGCAGTGGTGAACAGTAACCTTATAGCCGGAGCTTATGAGTTAGGACAGCGGCAAAACCCTGGAGTTATCTTGCCTACTTATCGTTTTAGCTTCACAGAGCATTTCAATTTGACTGGATTTTACTTTTTCTCGGAAGTACTCGAGTTGTATTCAGTTGTAGATGGTTATATATTGCCTTATCATTAGTGCTTTTCAAAAAGTTGCACTTTATTTATAACCGAATCTGAGGAAAAATTTCTCGTAAGACGCACATAGCATTAGCTTTTATGTCAAGTGTCAAATCTCCCTAGTTTAAGACAAATTTACCGTCATAATATTTTAGTCTCTTTGAGAAGATTCAGATGTAAAATGCGCACCAAGGTAAACCAGTCCGAAGGTCTCTTGTAATGTTGCTCAACATAACTACCTCCCTTATTTGGATGTCGTCAGTAGGTACATTGAAAGGGACAGAATAATTGGTCTTACTGCTGATAAACAACGTGGTCCGGTCAGCAGTTGCTTTTTACCGGCTTTGCACTAATGCCTCACAAGCAGACTCTTGTGAAAACTTTAGTTAGTTGTGCCAGGTTAATGCGTTCGGCCGATTGTCTTAGCGACAAACTAGACCTGTTTATTTGTGTACTAATTGCAAATGGCTATCCTTACAGGTTCAACGAAAAGCACAGTCTAGCCAGCCAAATGCCAGATTCCGTTTCTTATGTGTCTAAGGAACATATTCGTAGGGTTCCTTTTTAAGAGTGAATATGACACACTGGGACTACCCAGCGACTGATCTCTACTCGAAGTCTATTCTACGCTGCCAAAGTCAACATTATTGACCGAACCCACAAGCTGCTGCTGCCTTTACTGAGAGAAACTACTCCTAAATTGGCCTACATCAATGGCGTATACCATGTCATATGTAACTGGGGGCTAGTTACATAGTTAGAACCGATGGAACTTAATAGCATAATCCAAAGTGAATCCAATTTAAGAAGTTGCAGCAAGCATGTTCAGCTCTAGACACGCGTTCAAACGCGCTGACAGCTTTAATCGATCGGTAGGCACTTATTGGCCTAACGCCACTGGATCGAGATCAACACGCCATTAAAATTTCTGCTGCAGCATATTATTACCCGTCTGCTCCGTTTCGCTGAGGATGTTACACGAAGCCGTAACAAACCAGAGTATCATATTTAGCCTCAGATATCCCTGTTAGTATCCCTGACTTTTGTTGTTCTTTTGTTTGCATCACTTACCAATTGCATCTAATCCTAATAATTGCTTTTGACGCAAGGAAAGCTATAAGAAATAGGTCTATTTCTCTAGTTTCGTCTTATCTTGGTACATTAAACAAAAGTTCCATCTTTATTTATGAATACCACTGGAGCAACTTTGCTAGTATACACACACTTCAAGCGTTTTCAAAAGTCGTTGATAGGCTGTCCACTCTCGTCACGCATAGTTTCACTAACACCAAGCCTTCTGCTGCCCGATTCCCGTATCTGCCGGATTAACTTACGATGGTTACCAAGGGCAGCGGCCATTTTTTCTCTGAAGCACGGTGGGACCACAAAGGATTCGCGGTCTCTATTCAAGTGGGCACGAATTCGTCCGCAGCGTTTTGTGAGCTTTCATTCCGTTCGCCTCCAGCCGGAATATGCCGGCGAGCATCTATAAGTTTCAGAGACTGGAAAGAGACCCAATGTTCATGTTGGTGATTAGACATACCACATGAGGATTTGCCTACTGCTAGTAAGGTCTAGTGAATATGAGACCAGTGAGCTTCAATTGCATCCAATGAGCGTTTATCCAGCTCGCATGACAGCTTATTTAGATAGGCATTCACAACAGCGGGCTTCGCCAGTTGGCTGGTGTCAGTGCGCCCACAACGTCGACGTGGGCATCCGCCAAAGCGCATCCGCAGGTCAGCACATACAAGTGCATGGTCGGTGTCCACACCTTTGCTCTAAATCGAGCGACATTTCTGGACGCAGCATCTCCATCGGCAACTTATCGCAATGTGATCGATTTGCGTCCATAGCTGGTTCGAGGCTGGTGGGCGCCAAATCACCCTCCGGCGGGTGCTGTGTCGGAAATTAGTGCTCTCAAGAAATAAGCGAGCATCTTCACACCAATGAAGTAACCGCTCACCGTTATCATTACGGGAGCCTATACCATGTTGGCCGTCCAGATGCAGCTCATCTGTGGATAATTTTCCAACTTGTGTGTTCAGATCCCCAGCCAGCACTACAGTGTCCGAGCTTCTTGTATGGCGAAGGAGCTCGTTCAGTTGATGATAGAAGTCGTCTTTTACCGAGTCGTCGCTACAGTTTGTCGGTGTATATGCAGAGATAACGAATAGACACCTGTTAGTCCCACGCGACTTCGCAGTTTTCAACGAGCCAGCCAATCAGACCGCACACGACCGGCTACTGATTGGGATGAAGTCAACCAGAGTAGCTTCAGCCCGGGGACTCAGGTCAATGTTACCACTAGCTTCGCCGGTGCTCGAAGCTGCATCGTCACCGGATAGGCGCAACGCGAAATTGCTGCTGGTGTCACCTGAGGAGAATCGCAAATTGAGCACTGAGCTCGAGTCTTGCAGACGGTCCTCCGAGATGCAGCAGATATCGATCGAGACGCTCTGTCATATTCGAGGATTTGCTGCCTGTTGACCGAGGTATAGCAAGGTGCGTACACTGAGGCATGCCAATCTAAAGGATGATGGTGGGCTTCAAATGGAAGCCGATAAATTGGGCTTGGCCGCTTGCTTGGACATGGGTTTGTCGACAGGGCAGGAATGAGGCTCCGAGTTCACATGTGAGTCGAAACTAAAAGGTAAACCCTATCAAAACAAGGTGGGGCAAGCCAAGAATCGGTGTTCGAAAGAAGGGTGATAAAAGTGAATCTGAAACGTGATGGTAAGACGGACAAAGCGTAAGGGGGGAAAAAGAAGATGGGTAGTCTTGAACAGTAGCATCCAAACCCCTATCCATCCTGCTCGATGCAGCAGATAGTGCAATGTTGATTATCTCCCGCGGTGGCTAGACCATCGAGAAACTGTTTGACGAAAGGTTCATAGTATTGCGTGGACAGGATGCTCTCAAGTTGCCCAGCCCTAGACAGGAGCACGATTAGAGTTCTCAACCGAAGTCTTTGGTTCAAAATCTGACTGCAAGGCAGCGCGTTTGGTGTTGGGTTACAAGGGCTCCGTGTTAAGGAAGAAGGAGCCACCCTCATTCCAACCCCCAACCTGGAGGACCAGGAGGCTGAGTTTCTCTGGCCTCTAACCATTGACCAATCTGGTATGAGTGGCTATGAAAGTGCAATCAAGCACCACCCAGCATAGCTCAATGGATCTCTAAAGCACGCAAGACATGGCAAAGCACCAAATTCTCTGCTTCGAGGTCAACCCACCTCTACCACATTTTAATGCATAAAACAACGTCTTTTTACATGTCTAACTCTCCTTTCTGTCCGGGGGATACAAATAACAAATTACGGAGTGAACACAGGAACGCGTTTATATCCCTCCCTATATATCTGGGCTGCCCCGTATGGTTGAATCACTGAAACATCTACTCCTGAACAAATTTTTAGGAACTGATTGAACGCAAACCCTTCTTGACGATTCCATTACGAATGTGTTCGGATTAAATCCACGGTCCACGTCTCTCATTATCCAGACATAAACTATGCATGTATTTTTGTATACTTAAGACTATATTTTTACACCCCATCTGTAATGTTAAATATTACTTCATCTGCCCCGAAGTCAACAGTCTATGAAAAGATAGCAAGTTTCATTTCTCAGTCTAACAATTCCCGTACTTTTCGAAAACCAGCAAGTGATGCTGGATCTGTAAATTATTTTCAGTACTGTCTAGCATTTGGATACTTCGAACAGTCATCCGTTTCCGACACTTCCTATGTGCCATTTGGTCGACCGGTCTTTCTTGCGCCCATTTTTCTATTCTTGTTTACTTTATATTGGCCACGACTGGGTCACTCACTTGTGGTGATGGATTCAGCTTCCAACCCTAATAAATATACCCATGCAAGACGCACTATCATTGGTCCTTTCGTGAGGAAAAAGCGCTTTACTCAGAAAGTGAAGGTTAGTGTTATGGGCTAGGGGGCTTGACTGCCCACCCTATCTATACGGAAATGCATCCCTACTGATGAGTTACGGCACATGGCCAGATGGGAGGAGGAAGTGCGGGTGAAATCCCTCGACGTAATAAGCCATATTGAAGCAGGTCCCCAGGAGAAGGTTCCATCAGTGGCCGTATTAGTTTATTGATTACTGTGTACTTGCATCTAATATCACTCAGGTGCAAGGACCCATTATGTTGGAGTGCGCTCGATATATTTTTATGGGCAAAGTGTTTGTCCAAGAATTTCTTAAATTCCGACACCGACTTTGCCTCAAATACAAGCTGCAGCAGGTTGTTGCGTACATTCACCAGTCTCCATCCGAAACAGAGTTGTTTGGTGACCCGTTTCAAATTCGGTACTACAAGTTTGTACCTGTGTCCTCGTGTGTTGCTTGATGTGCGCAGATGCAGCAGTGGCCTCAACATGGGGTATTGACCGAGATGTACTCTCCGGTGCTTCACGACGAGATCAGCAGGCCGTCGACGATAAGCTAGGATGTAAAACCCTAGTTTCTTCCACCGGTTTTCGTACGGCACATCTCGTAAGTTGGGAATCAGCCTGGTGGCGACATACTACACTCGCTCAACCTTTTCTATCTCGCCCAAGGTGATAGAACAATACGCGGGAGAGCCATACTCTAAGATTGATCGTATCATCGAGACGAAGAGGCGAGTGGCAATATCTTCGGACGAAGTGCTGAAGCTGTGCCTGTGCGCCCATAGGATACGAAGGCCATTTTGCTGTAGCATATTTGTGGGAGTACCCCTTGATCTTGTACGAAAGCCGCGGCATAAAACGTTTGATTGGCAACAGTGGAGAATCGACTGTGCTCAAACTAACCCAGCCTCATGAATTGTGACTTGACCGGGTTAATCGAAAGGTTGACTACTGCAGACCACACTTATTATTTTTTGACCCATCTACCCGAAAAATGCAACTGACCAATTAGCCATGCCCGCCAAAAACTTGAGGGCTGCCTTAAAAATTTCTAAAATATGACATCTGCTCCCGTGCGTTCCTGCCGCGCACGAAGTTTCGTAACATTCAGTTGGACTGTAGCTAGCACCGACGAGGAATATACCGTTGGTTGGTTAGTGTTCTATTCTACTTAACTTCATATTACTCCTACAATAGAATAGTACTATCTGTGCATATTTAATCCGTGCCAAATATATATGCAGCTTCTCACTTAAAAAGCGATATGCCCATTATTATTACTATTATTATTATTATTTCCCACTTCCCTTATATTAGCTTGTGATGCTCGGTTAAGGCGGTTTCTTTTGCTTTTCTATTATTAGCAAATAAGTGTTCTCTTTGCAAAAGTTTATAATTATTCCACGGGAACGTGGCCATAACCGCCACGTACCAGTCATTTTGGCATCGTTTTATACTTGTACTTAGATTTGCGTCTTCAACACACACATAGACACACATAGAAAATAGACAATAATATGAAATAATAAGTTCATATCAGTATGTCTCCCAAAACCATTCTTCCAAAAATGACATATGACCCAACTAGACACGATTTAATTCCCCTGTTTGTCACCATGACTAACATTCGAGAAACCGATGAAGATTCGCTGTATCCCATACCTGTGAAAGGCTTATTCAAATTGTCAATTTTATTATACTTAGTGTGCTGTAAATATTTATTTTCTTTCATCAACTGACTTCACCGAAATCAACAAATGGTACCCCACCTTTTCTTGTCTGGCTTATCACTCTTTCATAAAACATCAATGCTTTTAAAATACACAAATTGCACTTTTTCCAAAACTTTAGTCATGTTGTATAAAAGCAGCGAATATTTTCGAGAGGAGGAAATAAAATCATGTAGTGCTAGGTTCATTTAGCACGTTTTCCCGAACAGGGTGACGAAAACTTACATGTGCAATCCCGATACCACAACTGATCATGATCACATTCGCCAACAGTATTTGGCTGCATCCACCTAAAGAGTACATGCACAGAGTAAGTTTCCCGTGGAGCAAGCCATAAACTTTGCTTCCACTTCAAGCACCGCATCTCTTTCTACACGACCAACGTCTGTTTTGAAGGAAATACTCCCCCTATTCAGACCACATGTATGACTCCAACTGAGTAACAGCTAAAGCAAAGTAAGCTATTGGCACTTAATGAATTGCTTTGAGTAAACTAACTAAGATTAATTCCAACCTACCCCGATGCATCTGGGCTGATTGAATTTACTGGTTTTGTTCGCAATTTGCAATTAGCACCCTCTGGATTGTTGTAGTAACTTCATTGGTTGTTGAATTGTGCGCCTGTGCAGCAAATAGCTAAACAAGTTAATTGCCACCATGGAAGTGTACTTTTAGTTACTTCATTCAAGGAAAGCATAAATGGGATGCGTAAACAGATTATGAGTAACTGTTCAACAGATGTTTATGTTGTTGGCTGCTTTGGTGAAGAGTATGAATCTAAAATGGTGAACAAACTGAATGCGCTTCCCTACCGCAACAGGAAATTGATTGGACGGTGATTTACGTGACATCCTATTGCGCGTTGGTCCTTTAGACCTCAAAATCCCTGACAACTGAGATGTGTGTGAACGCGTTCTTGAAACAATTGTTTTGCCACTCAGCTGCACACGTGAAAGGTTTATTTCATGATGTTCATACATTTATCCGCACTGGTGGATATCGTTGAAAATCCTTGGATCTACAGTGAAACTTACACCGCCAATTCACGGAAGCGTCAACCATGTCCGTTTGTGGCTTAAAAGCAAACGTTTCTGAAGTTTAGTTCGAGCATTAAAGTCTACGTAACGAATGAAGAGTAGGCTGAAAAAAGGCAAACCACAAAGTTGATCAGTGGCGATTTATGCTGCACCTACGTCAATTAGAGGTGTGATATAAAAATAAATCAATAAAAAATGCGTATATTTACCGATAAGCGGTATACGGCCCCACAGGCGGGAGCAATCATTTCTACAGTGACCAGGTTTCATGGCTTATGCGGCATAAATTCACAATAGTAATAGGAATTAAATACTAATAGTATTTCGGAGCAACTAGCTTTTTCCACGGATCATAGATCCGAGCACCTAATATGTAGAATGTGCCGTTATTTTATCAGTATTTCTAGTTTGTGAGGCTCAAAAGCAGATAATAATAGAAATGGGATTCTAGGTTGCAAGGACAAAGGATTTGGCTTTGTGGGTAATGATATGGAGTTGGCAAGCAGATTGTAAGCAACTAGCCTCTCGTATGTTCTTTCTATCAATTTCTGTCAATGTTCCTAGAGTTTGTCGTGAACCAAAGATCATAAACACATTTGATATAGTGAAGAATGCCTGTATGGATTTTTGAAATATGACATGGTTTGCATTCTTGAGTATCTGTAGGGTTAGTTTGTTCCACAGATCGGCGTATTTAACCAGGAAGAAATTCAATCGTTTATGGCTCGCAAGCTTTGTGAGTAGCAAATAACCGCCATTTCGTATTTGGTAAATTACAGTCTCCCGCAAATGAAGTGCCATGCTGTCTCCGTAAATTCGTTGGTTAATAATGTTGTAGAAGAGAAGGAGGTTGTTTTTTAAGCTTCTCAGCCAGAGAGAATCCAGATGGAGCTGATGACAATGATCAAAATAACTCAGGTTTAAGCAGCGCTCCATGACCAGCATAGTAAATGATCGTTGGACATGTTCCACAGCTGTTCTGTCTTTCTTTTTTCTTTGGCTGTGAACCATATTACAATATTCCACAGTCCGTCGTACGATTATCTTAAACGACTCAAGTCGTATTCCAGCCATGGAGAAAGTTCTGCTGATGTATGCACACAGCTGCCTCGCTTTCGCAACCTGACAAAGGACATATTCGAAGAAATTGAAAGAGTTGGAGTACCTAATTCCTAAGTCCCGTACTGAATCAGATATTGAGATTACGTTTCCGACAAGTGTGATAGGGCCTATTGGAATGCGGCATCAATACCCAGGTACATAGGATTTTACTGCGGGGAACTTCATTAACAAACGTGCACTAGCTATATCGAGTGCAGATGGGTCATCACAAATGCTTCCAAGCACATTTGTAGTTGGTCTGGATGAGATAAGTAGACCAGTTTGACATCATCTGCAAACAGAAATGTGCGTCCATGTTTGATCGGATTGCATATGCTGTTTAGGTATAGGAAAACTAGTAGTCCGATCGCACTTCCCTGGAAGACGCCGCTGGTTATTTGATTTGGCTTAGAGCGTTCGATCGTTTAGATATGAGTCGAACCAGCTTAGCATTGGTTTTCCAATATCATAGGATTCTAGGACAGATAGCAGCGGCTTGGACGACACGCTGTCCAACGACCCTTGCATGTCTAAAATAATTATAATGATAGCCATTTCTTTGTCAGTTATAGCCTGGTATGATCAAAGCATTGTAGCTGGAAGGTAACGCAAGAGCGTTTCGAGAGAAAGATGTTATAAGATGTTATAAGATGTTGATAAGATGTTATAAGCTGTTGATCGGATCCAGTCATGTAAGAAATTGTACAGTGTCCTTCTTGACTATTCTCTCTGGGGTTTTAGAAGGAGCAGAGGTGTGATTTAGATGATAGGGGCTTGCCATTTCATTTTGACGGCCACACTTTTGCGTACGCATTATGATGGAGTGTTTCCATTGATATGGAAAGCAGCCGGAAGTGAGTGAAAGCGTGAATATTTTTAATAACAGTAGCTAGCTCATTTTCTTCCGAGTTTTGAAACAGTTGGGAGGAGATGTCATCTGGGTCTGGACGAGTAGCTGGTTTTATGGATGCGATTTCACCTTGCACCTCTATCAACATCACAGGAATATCGCAGTGTAGCTCGTTTGCTCTTTTTGGATGTGGAGAATGAGACAACTTGGTGATAGGGACAAAGCAGGTGGCAACACTAGAGCTGATTGCAAGAGATGTCGCACATTATTGTATCATCGTTCAGGGAAAGGTTCCGATTTCTTGACGTGGTTTAAGATACCAACTTTTAAGTAGTTGTATCAATGTAAGTATATTTCCAGGATTGCTAAGTACCCGACTTTCTTTATTGATTTTGGCCGTTAGTGTTAGACGTTGTAGCTGTAGCCGAGCCTCTTGTAGTCGTAGTAATGTTGCGAACCTGTTGCTGCTTCGACATAGTGCTTTAAGTTTTCCAGTTTGATTTTGGCTTTGTACATAAGCCAGAGTTCACTACTATGTTTATAGGTAACCCTCCATACGATAGATATCAACATGTCCACCCAAAACGCAGTGTTGTTATTAAGCTCACTTATAGCCACAGTAGAATTGTGAGTTAGGAATTACGTGCTCCAGTTCATAGCACTAATAAGTTCATTAAGTGAGTTCCAGTCTACGCGATGGAGTTAGCGAATGAATGTTAACATGTTACTGGATGGTTTGGGTGGATCAGTAGTCATCACAAACACCGTGTTTTGATCACAACCCGGTAGTTGGTAAACAATAAAACATATTCGAAAGAGATACCCATCGTGAGTACACGGTCTAGGATAGCGGCACATCCGGTTGGCTCTCTATCATGTTGGGCGCAGCCAATGAGGTGGATACATGAGATTATTTCCTTAATCCGTTCAGTGTTTCGGGGTGTGGACAACATCCAGTTGGGAATACTGATTAGTCGGAAGTCTCTGGCAGCTCTGATCTGCCATTTTGCTGGCGTAGGGCCAAGGTTCATAATGCGCATGCTGATAATTGAATGCTGATTGCACACCGTAATCCCGACTAAAGCTGCAGTATTTTTACAACCGGTCGGTATCAAGATTTTCCTGATTTTTTCTGCTAAATCGAAACGACAGCAGGGGACAGGTAACAATCGGTGTCATTTAGCGTAATTCATTTATCCCCTTTCGTACATCAAACCCTGGTAGACAGGTGTATTGAAGCCACATATACTCCGATCCAACAAGTGCCAATTCCGTCTGCCAAAATGATGTGATAATTGGATGAAACGGGCGTTGATACGGTTGAAATGACGGGGGTTTGGCATTGCCGTAGTTCATGACCGGATTATTCATTGAGATAATCGCATCACCACGAAGAACTAAGTGAGCTTTCCTTATCACCAGCAGCCCAGCTGTTGGAAACGGACCTCACGCTGGCTGATATGAAATGCTGTTATAAATAGACGTTACTCTGGGTTAAAATCTGTCCAATGACCATCAGTCATTTACTTTTGGCTAGACTAAACGAAAAGGTAAAATATTTGTATATTTGGTCCTACTGCCTGCAAATTTGGGAAAAATACAATCATATTAGACTAGTGTATATCCTAGAGTGAGTTGAAGGACTTACCTACCTGTCCAATTAGGAGCACCACCAAACGTACAGGGGAATCAGATGGTAGTGTCTGACTATCAGAATATCGAAGTGTAGAGCCCAAAATGGCAACCAAAAACGCAGTCTACCAAGTATATATGAAGGGTGCCGATCGCGCAAAATAGGTCACTTATTATTCAGAAACTACTGTAGTCTAGTAAATTGTGAACAGTTCATCGGTTAACAAAAATATCTTGTGCCCATCCTAACCTGCCACAAAATTTCACTTTTAGTTACCTGTACAGGATAATTCCATTATCATCGGATGTAGAAAATTTGTCGATGCCCATCGTTTAAACTGTTTTGTATCATGTATATTCTACTAGCGAACATAAAATGAATTTGCATTAAATGGAGGCAGAACAACTTCCTGCATTTATTTATCCAGAATGTATTGTTATCCTGGACACTGCATGGGAAGTGATCTATACGGTCCTTGTGTGCACACACTTGGAATGCACGTTTTCAGCAATCCCTTCATGGCAAACTGTACGACACTGACTGCTTAGAAATAGTAGACTGGGTAGACATTTATCGCCTCTTGGCAACGCGCAAAGAATGTTGTCTTGGCTTAAACTATGAAGATCTAATGCTGATATGTCAGTTTTCCAAGCAAATATTTTGGTCAGGCCTTATCAGAGAGCACTACTACAGGTTTTCTCTGTCATAATATATGAAACAACTATGTTACGTAAGGAAGCTTTGAGCTCAGTGTTGGTAAGAATGTAAAGCAGCTGCTATGTTTCTTGTTTAACAGCCTTTGTGACCACATAGCGTGATCTTTTGCACTAACATCAGAGGAGCCACAAATCTTTCGCCGCGCATTAAACATCCATCAATAAATAAAAGTTCGTGACGCGACACATAGTACGGAAGAAACTCGCCTGTGAGCTATTTATTTTCTGACCAACCGTTTATCAGGAACCCCTGAACTCGGCAGTGTGGGTCGTCTGCGTAAGTCGCCTACTGGGGTTCTTCAATAGTCAGGGCTGAGATTGAAACATTACTCCGGGAAGACACCAGGAACCTCACAATATCGTCCGCAATATTTTCAGTTTCATCGAATCGCAATAAAGAGAGCCCATCCGCTACGTGGTTTTCGCGTCTGGGACAGAATTTAACTTGCATATCGTATGTTAACAAGCGTGCATACCAGTAATGTATCCGAAGTGGCCTGATGCCTTTTATTCCCCTAGTAAGTAAGCAATTTAACGCTGCGTGGTCTGTACGATGAGTGAAGGGTCTTCCGAACAATTACATATTCCACTTCTTACAGAACCAAAGGCAGGTAAAGGCTTTTTTACGCCGACAGAGTAAAACAGCTCAGCCACCGACAATTTGCTGGAAGCATATGCAATAGCTCGTTCACGCCCATTCTGAATTTGGGATAGCATAGCACTGAAATCAATGTTTAATGCAACAGTAGAGAAAATCTTTGGACACAACTCTTTTCTAAAATCGCTGTGACTGATTGTCGAATGCTGTTTATTTGGGGTGACTCCAAACAAATACACTTTTCTCCTCTGTCAGCTCACGCAGTGGCCCAGCAATGTTCGTGAAATCCTGCAGGTAACGTAGGTTGTAAGAACATGTACCTAGAAAATGCTTTATTTCAGTGGAGTTCTGTGGACAAGGAGCCTCGTTGATAGTATTCGTGCTGTCAACACTCGGCTTCATACTGTCAGTTGTTATAATGTGGTCCAGGAACTCGATTTCTCTAGGATTACATTTGCATTTCTCGAGGTTTAACCGAAGGTTAAGATCATGTAGTCGACGTAACACAGCATGAAGTCGTGAATCATGTTCTTCTGGAGTGCTACTGAATACACAGATGTCGTCCATGTATACTATTTGACCAGGTAAATTGGCCAATGAGTGAACCATAAACTTCTGCCAAGCTGCTGGGGCTGAAGTCGAGCCCAGTGAATAGACTTTGTACTGAAAGAGTCAGTCCGTAGTAAGGAATGCGGTCAGCGGTCCTGACTCCATACTTAGAGGCATGTGAAAGAAAGCCTTCCTAAGGTCCAATTTTGAAAAATGCGGACGCCGCTAGTTTGACTAATAGTTCATCCGCCATTAGAAGCACAAACTTTTCCCACCACGATTTGGCCATTTTGGGCCTGCAGGTCATTACATATTCTCAGTCTAGCGTACTTCCTGATGACTGTAACCATGGGGTGGACCCATTCAGAACAGTTAAGGGGTTCAATGTAATCATCTGTAATCATTTGTCGTAATGCTGATGAAACAACCTGTCTTGTGACTAAAGGAATTGGAGGTGACTGAGCAATAACCACTGGTTTAACATTCTGCTTCAGACACATGCCGTGAACGGAGCAGGGCGTGAGCCCCATTGTTTGTTCAAACAGTTTTATGTTCGGTTGCTGCAGGTCTGATAGGTTAATTGCCATGATAAGCATACGATGTAGGGACGACGTGACTCACGGTACAACCAAATCCTTACGCTTGAGTGGTGGACGATTATTTCCGCGGGTGTCGTGCACAGCAACTGATGATTTCACGGCCCGAAGTTACAAAACAGTCCTCACAAATCCACGTATTTCTACTGGAGTCTATGTATAACTCTTAAATCGATAAGTTGAAGGCTGGATAGGCATGTCATGTAGGTGAATGTCAGAAAAGCTACTCGGTAGTACAGTGATAGGAGAGGCCGTATCAATTTCCATGTCAACATGTGTTATTCTATCGCGCGCAATAACTGTAACAGTTCGAATGGCAGGCATTGGTAGTTTAGACTCTGGACAAGGGAAACGATATGAAAACCAGTATCACTCTTATTCATGAAAAATAAATGAATAAAGAAAAATAAATGGTATATTCCTCGGCGATGCGAGGTGCATTCCAACTATGTTGTCTGTTCAATGTGTACTGCAGGATCGCGGAAAACAATCAGTTTGTTCAAGCTTTTTACAATGGATCTAAAACGGGTATTAACTTAGTTGCAATTGTAAGTTATTTAAGAAATTAAAAATCAGGAACAATAACAAATGCAGATTTAAACAAATGTCCAGGTAAAGTAATACGGTCACTCTTTTATCCGTTCCCAGGGGACCTGATCCATGCAAGGTATTCCTTCGAAAAGTTTCGTCCGCACTTCTGTGCTATACCTGGCGGCGTGCTGATGTGGCATGGTAGCATATGAGCCATTAACTGTTTATCATTTGTTGTGTTCGTTTTAGGGCTGCTTTTATACATGTATTATGGACGATAAAGCCTCATCCCAGTCCATCACGCAGATCATTCAATTATAGCACTTTTTATACGCCAGTCAGTTGGTGGCGATGTGCCTTGCATGGGTAAAGTCTTTTATAATCTGGAAGCTATAATCCGTCACCACAGAAGATCGGCCCAGTCGTGGCCAACAATGAAATTTGGAAGAACGTACAGGAAAAAGAATTGTGTGAAAGCGGTGCTATATCGTAAATGTAAAAATAAACACGTATGCTTTTTACATCAGCGTAAAAATGGATCAAGCCGATCATACGATCGAATTGTGCGACGTGACAGCCAGAGGCCCATAACTGTATGAGCTGTCCATAGACAAAAAGTCAAATAGGGAATCCGTTATTGCCATCACTGAATTCCAGTATATGTTTCTGGACTATTAAATCCAGAGGAGAACGCGAAATGGTTAGCATTGCAGGACAAATGTAGCGAAGAGCATCGCAGAACAATATTACGCATTAATCAATTTGTGTGGGGAATTACGAAAATAGTTCCCGGCCTCACACCAGTAAATAATTTTGCTCTCGGTTTTAAACAGGAGACAGTTGGTATGAATTAAGTTTGAAAGGAGTAAAACCACGTAGGAAAAGCATTAAAGAACAGAAAAATAATCGAACAGCTCATTTTAGATGATCATGTTTGCTTCGGTGCATTTGTTGGATATGTTTCTAGTCGATATTCTCCGGTATCATACATGATCCGGCCCTTCTTCATACACATTTCTTCATCAAGTTGGATTTTTAAGATCCATTTCACTCTGTCCGCTGACAGATGTACGTTTATCATTTTCTTGATCATGTAAAAATGTTCAATTATTCCAATCCCTTTTGGCAGCTTATTCCATATGGAGCCACAACTAGGAAGGCAGAAATTTCTCTTTAGGCTGGCCTTGAATGTAGGTAAAGAGAATATACATTCCCTTTCATAAATGGTACTGTCCCGAAAGTGCAATTGATAGGTTCCAACATATGCTTTCCGCCAAACGAGTTTGTGGAGGAAGCGCAGATTTAATTGCATTCTTCGTAACCACAGAGTTTCAATATTCAGCTCCTTGTACCAATCTCTGTATGAAAGAGCATTTGAATAACCAAAAATGCGCTTCGTAATGGCGCGTCGAACGTTTTCAATGGCTCTCAAGTCACACTTTTGCAACTTACTGAACGTAACACAGCAATATTCAAACAAAGACCTGATACCAATTTTGAAAGCAATTAGTCTGGTTTCTTTCAAATTTAGCAGGTGGCAAATGGGCCCGACCGACTGCTTAACCATTTTCACCATATGATTTGTATGTTCACTAAAGTTTAACGAACTGGAATATCTTAAACCTGAGTCAGGAACAGACTGGCTGATGGGAATGACTTCGTCAGGAAGCCTGAACAATTCTGCTACTATCTGACATCCATACGTCAGAATACTACTACACATCGATGTTGCAAATGTCATCTGCCACATATCAGCCCATCTTTCAAAGGCGTTCAAGTCGCTTTGTACATTGTTAAGTTCAGAGGTATGCTGAAAACCTGGGAATGTGTAAACCACCTTTAGCTCATCAGCAAACAAATAAGGCTTCCCAAGTTTTATAACAGAAACAAGGTCATTTATATACAGTGGGAATAGTAATGGACCTAAGACACTGCCCTGTACCACTCCACTGGTGACCAGAGGAGGTGAAGAGATGTAACCATTGATATCCACAACTTGCGACCGTCCTACTAGGTACGATTGCATCCAAGAGTGAATGAGATATGGAACCCCGTACTTACTTAATTTATATAACAACTTCTTGTGTGGGAAGCTGTCAAACGCTTTTTGTATGTCCAAGAAGATGACAATGCACTGAAGACCTGAGCCAATTGTTTCGGTTAGATGATTAAAAAAGTCAACTTGACAGGTAACACACGAGCAAGATTTCAGAAAGCTATGATGTGAAGGTGAGAGAAGTTTGTGCGTTAATAGGAACGCAACCAAATGTTCCTTCACAATTCTATCAATCATGGGTGAGAGAAAGGCTGTGTGACTAATGGGGCGGTAGTTACGGATGTCAGTTTTCGACCCGGACATATGTCTCGGCACAATAATAGCCGTTTTCCAACGTTCGGGATATTGACCATACTGGAGAGACAAATAGAACATATTCAATAATAGAAGAGGGATAATATCTCCACCGTGTTTGACTAAAGCAGTAGAGATCCCATCGGGCCAGGTCCGTAGGATGTTCGTAGACAGGTACTCATACGTTTTATCGTAGCGACGCTAAGCTTGATCGTTGAGACTTGTTAAGAGTAGTTAAACGAGGTTGAGAATTCCAGGGATTCTTTTTCAAGATTAAAGGATTTAGAAAAATAGGAATTAGAAACTTCTGCCTTAGTAATTGGGGAATCAATGCATTCGCCTTCAGTCATGAGGATGTGGGAGGGTAGGTCAGTTTTGCCTCCTCTACGTTTTATCAATAATGCAGTCAACAGTTGACTTGTATTACTACTATTTACAGCCCGTTGTTCCTCCTGCATGAGACGGTTCTGGTGTTTCATGTCCGCCTAGGTTATAAGGCGTTGGGGTCTCAGCAATACGCTGAAGTCGTAAGGACTTTCAAATGTTCGAGTTAACATTCATATTGTCCACTTGTCCTTTATGTTGTTAACGTACCTAGAAGAGGCTCTCGTGTTATCACAGGAGGCAAGTATCCTTAAACACAGAGTCATATGGTAATAGAAGATGTCAGAGGCTCCCTTATTATCAGACGAAATAAATGGCCCCAATTCTGAACCCTAAGCAGAGCGGAGAAATCTACCCAATTAACATAATGCAGGAAGTATGGAACCACCGCTGACATTACATGCGACGACTCAGCTGGAATTTTACATCCGACTATCTTTTGATCACATCCAGGGAGACCGTTAATTACGTCAGTAGCTATTGGTGACGTGCCCGAATTAAAGAATGGGTCTAATATATTTTTATCCCTGGTACTCACGAGAAAATCTTGCTCCCAACTACCAGTGACGACGGAGGTTATGAACTCAGCATGTTTCGCGTTTGTTACTAAGTTTGATCAAAAGATATCTGGTAGCTTGAAATGTCCACCTATGACTTTATCAAAAGAACTATGTTCCGATATGTAATGAAGATGTCAACCAACTGGTTCTCGTCAATGAAGCTGGCCCCGGGTGAGCGGTATATACAGCCTACAAGAGTTTGCTTAGTACCGAAGGGCAAGAGTAAGCAGGCGAAATCAATAGTTAGGCATATATGTGGAAGTGGGAATTCAGAGACAAGGAGGTTTTGAGAGTAGTAAATTACGCAATAACCTCCTCAGCCTTGCTTTCAATCACTTTTAATAAGCTTGTAACCTTCGATAGAAAGCAGGTGGCTGGGCATAGTATCATGACACCAGGTTTCAGTGAGTAAAATCATATCAGTTTTATTTAGACATATGAAGGTGCGTAGTAAATGTAGATTATTCAACATCATCAGTCGTAATAAGTCCTGGCGGTGTCCATCATTCCATCCAGTATTTACTCTTGCAATCACATTAGTTCTAGAGCCTTCCGCAGCAAATCCCTTACCGTGAGATTCGTCAGTCCTATCGGGATAACAGTGGGTGGGGGAATGGATGGGGGAATGCAAAAAGAATTCTGTGGTGATTTTGGGGCGATTGAGTTTAAGTGGATAGGGTGTTATTGTCGGAGGGCTCGCCGAAGGCGTTGTGAGAGAGTATAGAAGAAAGTATTGAGTGGGGCATAAATAAGTAGTCCGTGTTTCAGCAAAGCCATGTACAGGCCTGCCAGGAGAACAGCCTTGGCCTATGGCCGGAACATTGAAGACGTGTGGCTTGCCACTCTGTGTAGTAGGATTATTATTCATGACTGTCATTGGGACACGGGGAGTCACCTTTCCAAGTATGAAGGCCCCTGTTAGATCTATGACGCTTAAGGGGTGGGGCCATGACCACTGCTGGTATGCGTAGTCATAATATCAATGGGCAATAATGAACCTTCACTGGCGCTGTCGATAGTCCTATTGGATGTTTTAGACTTGTATCTGTTTTAATCGCGGGGTGTGGATTGCTACCAATCCCTACTGCTTTGTAAGAACGTGGTGTATCGAATGAAACCACACTATTCCCTATCTCCACAAGACTGATGTGGTGTGCAGGCGTGAGCATCTCAATTTCCGATACGCTGTCACCAACGTTAGCGTCGCTTGTGTGGAGAGTGGCCTTGCCAACATTATCTGCGTTTTTAGAGGAGGAGAACCGAGCACTGTTGAATGACCTCGTTATTGGCACTGCAGGAGGCGCGCATAAAGATGAAAATAACTGCTGACAAGAAACGAAATCTGTAGGATGCAAATGATAAATGCTTACTGAACGACAACAAACGGCAAAATGTCCATGCTTACTGCATTTTTATAATCAATTTCTAAGGGAGGGCACTTGACATAATTGACGTTATGCTGTAGGCTTCCGTAGCGGAATCATTTCTGTAGAGATCGGGATATGGTGGGCCAGCGATATTAGTTAGCACCTCCTATATGTTTGCGTGGGTAGCGAAAGAGCACAATTGTTTGGCCATACATACTGTGAGGTGAGCTAATTCCATAGCTTTATCCCAATTTAATTTGGTAGCGTCTTCGATATGAAAGCCTTCCGGAATTCGGTTCCTTGTGATTCCACTAATCAACTTTGTGCTAGCATGACACTCTCAGTTCTATGGTTCAGTAAGGCTGGATACTCGCAGGGTCGTATACCGCGAATGAGGCGGTGTTTCCGATTGTTCCTGTGTAAGTCGACCAAATTTGAAGTGAGCCACGAAAAGGTTTGTACGCTGGCCCCATGACTTATACAGCACATTTAGTGCTTTCAGTAAGGTGTCGTGAAACTAGAACTCAAAAGCATCAACTTGCCAGTGTCCTTCATCACCGAGTAGGTGTCAGAGAAGCTTCAGTTGCTGGCCTTCTGTGTAGTTAGAAGTCGCAGGCAGTAGGTCAAGATAGCTTGTGAACGGCGTTTTCCGCTGGGCCAATGCACTTTCGGTAAGAAGTAAGGTAGGCTCAGAAGAGTAAACTGTAGGAGGATGTAATTTCATGGCGTAGTTTCATAAGCCGCGACGCCAGTGTTACGTACAAGAAGTCACGTGCAAGAGCCGAAGGGAGAAGGTCCGCCCCGGTAAACAAACCTCTGTAATCTGCGACGTAGCTAACTACGTGAGTACATTAGGTGGCAGATAGAAGAATGAACAAATAGGGAAGCAGATAAATATGCACTTATATGTGTGTGGTCTGAGTTGTGTGTACGTGCCTGACTAAACCAGCCCCACGCAAGTTGGCCACATGCACATACCTACATATTCAAGCAAACACATAAGAAACGTTTTACTTACGACAGGAGCATCGTTATATTTTGGCAAACTGTCGTTCGACTCCCTTCTGGCAGCAAGATATAAATTAATGACTATCTTCAACACTATGCTGTCGTTGTTTGCTGATGCGGGGAAATGATTTACTGACAATTCTGTACCGTATTATTGCTTCATTTATACAAAATTGCAACCTTGATTATTTCACTGTAGTCAATCATCATTCAACGTAATAAAACGTCGAGGATAAGCACATTACGGATATCTTGCTTGATTTGGTCATCACAGCATAGCACAGCGATGCATTCTTCACCAGTAACCCAGTCAGGCCATTCTGTATTTCCTACCAAAAAGTTGTAATCAACAGCAGCTGTTTATTGGTTTACAAATAATTCACTGTTTGAAAACCATTGCTGAAGAAATTAGACCACCTTTTACGAGTAGAAACATCTAATGATTATGATCAATCACAATATGAGTCAGTCAAGGTCACAGACGGTCGCATAATTCTGTGCTCTGTGGTAATCCTGGATTATTCCGTTCATTTTTTGTGCTAAATTCTCGGATATACGCCCATTCGTTTCGGCTCGCCGAGTTCTATCGAACGGGATTTATATTTGCGCAGTAAGTCCTCCGTCTCGCTATTTCATCCCAACCGGCGTCTTCGGCAATTCGTACATTAAGAACCACGCTTGAAAGCTTGTTTTTTTCAAGAGCTTTTCTAAAGCTATCAGGTGACATATAGCTTAGTACTGTGCACCACCATACACCATAGATACTGGCTATTTTGTCCTTTCATCTATATGCCTTCGTGCACCCTACCACACGAAGTGTTTGTGATTCCATACACGCTTGCGCCAGGACCCATCACCACCAAACCCGGACAGCGACGGTTACCGCTAGCCGGACTAGTCAATTCACGCAGCTCACAACGGTGCGACCGGCGTGATTTAAAGTGCATACGAGTCACTAAGCCATGGGAAGGCGAAGTTTATCAGCAGGTCCACGCGTGAACAAAGCAACGTTCCTCCACGCAC
>OX104068.1:52682958-52712295 GCA_944474145.2 Dicrocoelium dendriticum | reverse complement strand
GTCGGTGCAGTTCTTCAACAACTCGTCGAGCATCGATGAATACCTCTAGGTTTCTTATCAAAACGTTTACAACCTGCCGAATCGCGTTACAGCACCTTCGGTAGGGAACTGTTAGCTATCTACCTAGGTATCAGACGTTTTCGTCACTATATCAAAGGTCGACATTTCACAGGCTTCACTGACCACAAGCCATTGATCTACGCAATCAATGGAGCAACAGCCAAGTATTCACCACAGGAAACATGAAACCTAGGATACGTTTGTCAGTTTACGACAGACGTACGACATGTCTCAGGTGCTCTCAATCCCATCAATGATGCGTTTTCACGCATTCGGCATATCAGCTTATCGCCTGGCAGCAACATTGATCTAACCGCTATGGCTGCTGCCCAACAAGCTGATCCCGACATAGGCAAGCTACGACGCAACACCGCTGAGACGATCACCATTGATCGACTCAAGCCAGCATTCCTCGACAAGTCTGACTCTTCGGTACAGCAAGCATTTTCACAGCTCGCACCGCAACCCCATACGAGTCAGTCCGCTCCAGCGGAACCGACAACCTCAACCTACAACACTCCTACTCGCCCTGCACTATATCGCCGCGGTAGGAAGCTCAAACCTACGGCTCGTTTTTCGGACTTCGTTTGCACTTACTATTTTACATAGAACGTGCCTTCGAAATTTTCTGCTCTTACCAAACGTTTTTGAAAATCCCCAAATAAAGAGCAAAACGTTTTGAAATTACCAAAAAAGACCAAAACCTATTGAGAACCCAAAAACAGCTTTGCACGTTTTCCGCTTTGCACTCTTTTGTGCATGTTTATACATTTATGCTGCTTTTTCGTTTTACTTTCCATGTACGCCGTCGGTTGGTTGCACCTCGGTTTCACTTTTCGCTGGATCCCCCGCACGTCAACTGGAAGTGGAAAAACCTTCCTGCTCAACTGCATACGTGAACTTTGCGAACTGTCCCCACAAACAGTTTTTTTACCGTTTTTAGTGACCATGACATTTTACCCCATCAAACATCACACTCAGACTTGTGCACATTTTGTGTTACTTTGCACCCATCCCAAGCCTATATATACTGGACTGCAATTTTGAACCGGGTCCGCCATCTTGCCCGCGCGTTGCCGGCTGTTGCGCTCCTACGTGGTGTTACTCATTGCTTCACCATTTTCTCCCATTGTCCTCAAGCTATATTCACATTGCTATTGTACATGGCTATTTTCGCAAGACATTCTTAATATCTTGCCATCTTCTGTCTTACTGGGCTACGGTTTTCTTGTGTAGCATTCGTCAAGCCGCTACATAATTGGTGACCCCAATCGCATTCCGGTGAGTTCGTTCCATTTCTTTGGTTTTTCCACGCAAATCATGGCCTCAGTTTCTAAAAAGTGTGAGGACTCACAGTCTGTACAAGCGGTATCTCTGGTAGTTCCACCATTTATTGAAAAAGATCCCGTTTTATGGTTCATGATTTTAAAAGCTGAGTTTACTTCTAAGCATGTCACTAGCGACTCTGCAAAGTTTAATCACTTGCTAACACGCCTGCCGACTGATGTTACTTTAGCACTACGTGATCTTATTATTACATCTTGTCCTCCTGACCGCTATAATTCTCTCAAGAACGCCGTTATAAAGCGTGTTACTCCCTCAGTGAAGTCCCGCCTGCACAAACTTTTACTGGTCTACAGCTAGGTTCTAGTAAGCCATCCGCGTTATTGCTAGAGATGCGTGGTCTTCTTCAAGGATTGCATATGGACGAGTCGCTGCTTCGGAGTTATGGCTTCAGCGTTTGCCTGAAAACGTACAAGCTATGCTATCGCTTGCGAAATCGCAGCATTTGTCAGAAGTTGCAGATATTGTTGATGACATGATGGAGCGCTGCACCGGACCACCGTGTCCGTCGCCTAGTTCTCTTCGCTCACCTGACGTAGGTTTTACTGTTGACCCTTCGGTCCAAAACATCGACACCGCTACTCCACCTTCGACTGGTGAGCTCTTAGCAGAGATAGCCGCGCTACGACACGAAGTTCAAAACTTAAAGTTACATCGGCACCCACGGGATTCTCCATCCCGTTCTCCTAGCCCATCTCGAAGCCGAACACGACTCCCAATTTGCCGTTATCACGCACGTTTTGAAAGTTCCGCTAGAAATTGTATAAAACCATGCTCATTTCCCGTAACGAGAAAAAGGACAGGCCAACACGTATTGGCGACGAACGCCGTCGGCCGAAGTCGTCCAAATCGCCTCTTCAAAATCGTTGATAGGAACACCGGGATCATGTTCCTGGTTGATACCGGGGCGGAAGTTAGCGTGATCCCACCGGTTCCAGGCGACGCGACTAAGCCACAGACAACCAACTTGCGTGCCGCTAACGGCACCGCTATCCGAGTTTTCGGCCAACGCTCCCTTACCATTGACCTCGGACTACGACGTCCCTTTCGATGGATTTTCACCATCGCTGCTGTTCCGTTTGCTATATTGGGTATCGACTTCCTCCAACACTTCGATCTTCTCGTCGATGCGCGTCATCGCAAACTCGTTGACCAAAAGACCCAGCTTTTCACATGTGGAGTTCGCACACCTGGTGTTTCTGTCACTCCCATTTACATTCAGCCTGAAGCTGATAAGGAATTTTTAGATCTGTTCAGACAGTTTCCGCAGCTCGTCCGCTCAGCTGACGCTACTCTTCCGGTCGCATCTGGCGTTACGCACCATATATGAACCCGTGGCCCACCGGTTTCTGCACGGTCACGACGTCTCGCCCCTGATAAGCTATAAGCCGCTAGGGCGGAATTCGAGCACATGCTCGAACTTGGTATCATCCGTCATTTTCGTCATTTTCTAGAGGGCAGAAGCTTTACCGTCTTTACTGACCACAAACCTTTAGTTTATGCCCTCGACTCGTCATCGACCTTAACGCAATCTACAGAGCCACCTGTAACGACGCCCAGCTTTACAGCTCCACCACAATCCCAGTCACCCGATTCGCCTCAAACTAATACCAGTCACGGTAGAAGAGTTCGTAAACCTGTTCGTTTCTCCGATTTGGTCGAATTCATCTACACCTCATGAATCTTTTTCATTTTCTCTCGTTGTTTGTATTATGCTTTTCCGTAAATATCTGAATCTGTCTCCCCGAGTTATTTTTTCCCCAACAGGTAAAGTCATGAGGCTGGCACGTTTGGGTCCGTCCGTTCAATGCTTGGCTGTTTCTCAATGGTTTGGTCGTTTGGATGCTTTGGTCTACCCCCAACGCTTTGTCGTCTCGCCCGCCCACGTTGGCCTTTGGATCGTGGTTTGCTTGGCTCAATTTGGCTCGCCTTGGTCGTTTGTCTGGCTCACCTTCCTGGCTTTGGCTGCTCGTGTGCCTGGCTCGTTGTTTTTGGTCCCGCACGGCTCGCCGGTACGCACAGGATTTCAGCTTCGTTTTGGCAGTGGATTAGAATGCGGTGGGGGGAGTGACCCCTCCCAAGCGCACCGTCTTTCAGCAGCGGTGAAAGGTTCTACCGGCCGTTTTTCTGGATTATCCAGATTTTGTAGTCCGGTGTGCCCGCTGGGACGGCCCACCGATGATGCATTCCAATCCACAAGAAGATTAAATAATCCAAATACAACCGAACTCCTGTGATTCTGCCTTTATACATTTGCAAGCCAACAGCGATCGAAGTCCTCGTCCCTCGGCCTTCTAGGGGGAGGCCATGAGGGGGAGTGCATGGTTCTCCCTCAGCAGCTGCATCAGGTTTCACAACCTGGTCTCGCAGTTGACTGGCGCGCGACGGACAGTCCTCACGTAGGTCGAAGAACCGCTAACACAGTCCCTTCTGGGAAAGGGCTATGTAGCAGTCTGGAGATTCCCCGGTTTGCCTGTGTAAAATTATAACTAAAATTATTTCATTGTATACCTAGGCGATCGGTGTGGTTTGTTGAACTGATTGCTGAGTTCGAATGCTTGACTTGCTCACCGCCTTTTTTTGCTTGGCGCTCGTTTCGGTTGCAACTTGCGGCTGCCCTGTGTGCTGTGCTTGCTCCGTTCCCCTAGCTAGAACGTCCACAGTGTCATCCTTTTATAGCTAGATAACAGGAAATCGTTTGCTGTACAAATAAAAGTTTCCCTGCAACTCGATCCGTCTTTTCAAATCGCTCTCTGGGCTGCCGGCACAGCCGACCCTCTAAACCGTCACCGTGGTGATCTCATTTATTATAAACGCATTTTAAGAGGCGGTTTGAGAGGTGAGGTGCTGCGGTTCTTCCAACACAACACAGATTGTTGAATGGGGGCTAGAGCTTGAAAATTTTTAAATCGGGTACGAATCAAATTCAGTCCGATGTCGCGTTATGTACACGGGTTGTGAATGAGTGGAACAATCTCCCTGAATGTGTGTAAGTGCCCAGACAGAGGAATGTTTTAAAGAACGATTGGACAAGTACATGCTGAGCATGCCTGGCTTCTGTTGTTTTTGCCGCAGCTGCAACAATCCCTCGGGGAACACAGATTAGCAACGACATGTCATCCAGCCAATGAACAGGAAGTGACGGAATCGACACGGATGTTCCCTTCTGCTTTATACAATATGGATATGTACTCTATGAAATCACGATATTGTCCATGTAAGTATAACTTCGACAGGAAATGTTTATTATGGTATTTTCGCAGAGAAAGAAAATTGTGGTTTTTGTTATTAATTGTGTCGCTAAAATATGAAGTAACTTAGTTGATAATATATATATAAAAGAACGGCACTTAAAAAGCGTGCAACAAAAAATCAGCTGAAAAGTTATCAAAACCCATTTAAATGGATAGAGCGATTGTAAGGGATCCCGACTGCGAAAAGCACGATGCACCAAAAAGTTTATCGTAAACCAGGCGAATAAAAAGAAATGAAATAGCACTATACCGATAGCTTCTTCTAAGCTAACGATTATAACTTTACAAACGTTATGACTTTAATTATACCGAC
Source organism: Dicrocoelium dendriticum (assembly GCA_944474145.2). Lineage (NCBI taxonomy): Eukaryota > Metazoa > Platyhelminthes > Trematoda > Plagiorchiida > Dicrocoeliidae > Dicrocoelium > Dicrocoelium dendriticum. The sequence goes on along the minus strand of OX104068.1, from coordinate 52,707,324 downwards.
TTAGGCATAATGTAACATGGTTGTATACATTTAACGCAGTCGAATGCATCACTTAATGATAGTTGTATATTAGTTGCAACGTCTTTAGACACATATAAACCTACTATTATTATTTAAAATCTTATATAGTATGAGTATCGCAGTTTGTTGTTTATAATCTTTAAGTTTATATCTAACCAGCTTTTCTTATAATTAACACATGTGGTCAGATATTAAATTGCCGTTAATGACCAAGAATCATTCCTTTGACAAGCCCGGCATGTTTATTTATTTCGATATACGGACTGGCGTAATGTAAACCATATTCGTTCACGAAATAAGGCCCTAGTGCAAGTAACAATAGCTCGATTCCAGTACTGAAGTTATGAAATTCAAAAATGATTCTTTTCTGTGGATACCAATAACAAATTTGAAATAGAAAAAGAACATAATTGCCCATGCAAACTGAAGAGCAAGTAATTCAAGTGTATGCTTCATAGTAAGTATCTCTTTAATTCAACCACATAAATTGCAGCTAAATTACTAGCTGGAAAGCGGAACTAATAGCATGATCACCGATTACCTGCGAAACCATTGACTGTGTGGCATGCTCTGGTTGTCTGTGAACCTAGACCACGTATAGTATGAAGCGCAGACATAAACTAACAGAAAGCGGGCAACTGGTGGAAGAACCCAGGGTAGTATAATTATATAAACAAGTTAAATCGTGCGCAAATGTGTTGATAGTAAAACTGCCCCGTCAATATTTTAAAAATTTTGTTTATTTGTCCTTGTACTTTTCATCTGCTCACTATTACTACTAAGCGTAAGTATCCAATTATTGCGTTTTCCTTTTGAGCAGGGAGTTTCCTTGTTCTCCGGTGTTGGTTATCTGTTCTCTGTAACATTAAATATTTTTGGGTTCAGGCATCTTCTCACAAATAAATATTTGGTAACTACGGCGAATTCATCTGGACATCTTCTCCAACACGTCACTGGTTTCCAAATTTTGCAAGCGTAAATATTTAGCTGCATGTCAAAACTTGGACCGATGCGCACTATCTATTGCTCCTTATGACGTCGGAGGTTAATCCTCTCTAGTAAGTACTGGCCTACCGTTACTGTCGAAAGTAGGTCTAGACATTAGCTCTGCCAAGTGATCGAATGACCAAATAGACTTAGCAGAATTTCGAATGGAAGTCCCAGTCAAATCTTTACCGATCATCCATGCCCCTAGGTCGACAATGATGGCATGCTCTTCTGTTCCGTCTCCAATATTACTTACAATTAATCTTTCATTAAAGATTTATTTTTGGTCTTTCTAAGCCAATCCATAAAATGACCAAGGCACAAGACCCTACACTCGAAAAATACCACACAATTTGGTCCGTGCACTATGTTTATTGCTTGGGGTTAGAGGGAATTCCCACTTAATTTCTATTGCATGCGGTTCAGAACGGGGGTACATACCTCTTCGTGGATCATAGTTCTAGGTGTTAGGCGGTCGCACTATAACCGGGTTCTTTAGGTGTGTTATACAAGTTGGTGTCCTACAGCCGCATGTAAGTTTCCTCGGAGTTAGTATTGAAAAGGTGCCGCGGACGATGATTAACGTCTTTTGTCACCCAGATGAATAATTTGCCATCAGGGTGCACTTGGATTCTTCTTGCTTTAAAAAGCGTTAAGTCAACTTCGTGTCAATCCTACTTTGTGAAACAAGTGAAGCTGTTGTAGTAACTTTCAAAGTATAGGCCTGCTGACGACGAAATCCCCGCGAAGGCGACTGTTGTTCGGAGAGGAAGGTTCAACTGTTGGAGCCGATGGCGTAGGAAAGCACTGAAAGCCGTATACAGAACTTGAGCCACATATCTTGAGTTTTTCATTCGGAGCAACTTTTGGTTTTGCTAGTAGAATGGTCGCAGATCTCTCACACCCTAGTACTGCTTGTACGCGCTTTGCTAACAGATCCTTGAAGACAACCAGCGACATTCGTGTGAATGGCCTTTTTTCTGAGCACGCCCTTTAGCAGCTGCCGCTCTCCTCAGCAGATCCTATGCGGTCTTTAAGCTAGTGCTGAATGCCATTTGTAACTCCTTTTCAAACAGTATTCTATTGAAGGAAGCGACCCATATCTTAGGTAACGGGTGGCGAGGGCTCACCATTCAGAAGAAAGCAACAATTTTCAATGGTTGTGTAAGCTCCTTTTGTTGGACTAGTGTTGGAGTAGAGCTGGCGATTCATGTAAACTATCAGCAGCAGCAGGTTTGGAAGAACCAGATCACAGCTCGCAGCCAGCAGAATAGACTAAACACTCCGATTAAGTTTGCAGTAATTTCATTACTGGATTTCTTGGAATGTTCGTGTCTAACTACAGTAACTTGCAGAATTCCTCTGTTTCGGTGTACTAGCTTAGAAAGTGTCCCAGTCCATTTTAAACATACGCATCCATGAATAAAGGTCGCCTTTAACACCACGATCGCGAAGCTTGCATGGACGCCGTTGATGTGTTGACAAATTTGATAGTTTGATAAATATCGACGGACCACCTCCAAGTGTCGAAGGGCACTGATTTGTCTCATGGTTACTAGTGTTTAGAGGGCTACTTGTGCAAGCGCGTCCTATATGAATGCCACCTTGTGTACAGTGGGTGATGGTTGATTCATCAGAGCGCATTTGAACGGCGCATTAGTAAATCTTTTTCATGATCCTTCAACCACTCAACGTCAGGCGGATAAAAGATACTTAACAGGAGCCTGAGAATATCCAAAATTGGGCTTTTGCATAAGGATACGCGCTTCCCTGTCGATGAGTAGAAAACGTTTAAGAGACAAAAGGCTTATGACCGTCGCAACGCAGTCGGCCAACATCTTGAGGAACAGGAAGTAAAGACGGTCATGGCAGGTTAAATAGTTCGGACGTAGCTCTAGCAGAAGTTTCATAGTAGTTGTTGTGTTGAATTTGGTCTGTTCTAAACAAGTGAAAGGTATTGAGGCATATGTGTTTGTACTTCCAGCGTGTTTACATAAGAGTAATGCCGGGCCAGGGGTGCACTTTTGCATCCGCGTCGTACAGTATTTAAGTAAGCTGTAGCCCATTTTTCGACCTACGTATGACCCACACTTATTTATAAAGTATTCGGTTTTGCCAGAAATATTACGGAGCGCAAATGCGAATCCTACTGTTTTGACGAAATGTATGCTTAAATTATAACTTCACCACTATTTCCTAACCTCCATCTTCATAACCATTAACACCACTAAAATCTTTTGTCCTTTGGCTCCGCGTAAATGGACCAAAATTGGTGAGGATAATTTGCGATACTTTTCGCATCTAAGACTCGTGTATGCGCACAAACGCGCTGTTAGTCCGTGTAGTCCATCTCTCGTCCGTTCTTATCAGAGCCAAACTGAGCCCTTTGGTATTATTCAACGCGACACTACTCCTTTCACCCCACACTTGTTTGCCTACATGTGCGCGGTTGCTCACTATGACTTTTAAATATTTTCAACTCTCTCCATTAGTCAACTACATAAACAGTCGTTCAAACCTTGCCACTGACAATATGGTTGCTACCAACAACATTACAGATCTGGCTAATGAAAGAATCCCATTAATCTGCTAATAACCGAATTTGTATGTCTCGATGAAGTCGATCATAAAATATTTATTTATTTGGTAGAGTACTTTATCATCGAGAGGACGCCGTTATTGGAAGCTGATATCGTTCCAAACTAGGGAACTTAGAATAATGGGCAAAACTAGGTTGTTACGTAGTTGCTTAGCTAAACGTAATCCTGTGCGCAATTTCATGTGAAGCATGGTTTCCTCAACCAGATAGTTTGCACTCCAATTTTTCGCTTGGCCCCATAACTGTTAGCTTTATAGGAGTTAAACATTCGACAATCACTATTAGAATATCTGGTGGACTGGCGTCATAATTCATCGGATCTATTTATGTTTTGCTATTCATGTCACCCAAAAATTTATTAGTTCATGTTCTCTGACACTGGCACGATAGATAGCCATGTGCTAGAGAACACTGTCACAGCTGCTAGATGGAACTCCAGATATTTCGAACCACTTCTTGTCTTTTCCTGGTCATCTGTTCAAAAATCAGCTTTTAGCTTGCTGTACTGCCCATCCTGCACCATGACTAGAGGTGGGTGGACAATCAACTCCCACCTCCGGCGTACTTTGCTGTTCCTGACTTATACTAGTATTCATTTATGCTGTCTTGAACCTTAGAATGGCTCTCACCAGAACGTTTGCCGTCCTGATGAATTGTGGGATAACCAACCGTATTTGGCATCGATGTCACCCATACTGAGCCACCAAACTTGAAGGGAAAGCTCAAATTGATAAAGTACTCTACCAAATAAATAAATATTCTATGATCGACTTCATCGAGACATACAAATTCGGTTATTAGCAGATTAATTGGTTTCTTTCATTAGCCAGATCTGTAATGTTGTTGGTAGCAACCATATTGTCAGTGGCAAGGTTTGAACGACTGTTTATGTAGTTGACTAATGGAGAGAGTTGAAAATATTTAAAAGTCATAGTGAGCAACCGCGCACATGTAGGCATATAAGTGTGGGCTTAATGGAGTAGTGTCGCCTTGAATAATACCGAAGGGCTCAGTTTGGCTCTGCTAAGAACGGACGTGAGATGGACTACACGGACTAAAAGTACGTTTGTGCCCATACACGAGTCTAAGATGCGAAAAGTATCGCAAAACTAAGTTCACCAATTTTGGTCTATTTACGCGGAGCCAAAAGATAAAATATTTTAGTGGTGTTAATGGTTATGAAGCTGGAGGTTAGGAAATGGTGGCGAAGTTATAATTTAGGCATACAATTCGTCAAAACAGTGGGGTTCGCATTTGCGCTCCGTAATATTTCTCGCAAAACCGAATACTTTATAAACAAGTGTGGGTCATACATAGGTCAAAAAATGGGCTACGGCTTACTTATATACTGTACGACGCGGATGCAAAAGTGAACCCCTGGCCCGGCATTACTCTTATGTATACACGCTGGAAGTACAAACACATATGCCTCAATACCTTTCAATTGTTTAGAACAGACCAAATTCAACACAACAACTACTATGAAACTTCTGCTAGAGCTACGTCCGAACTATTTAACCTGCCATGACCGTCTTTACTTCCTGTTCCTCAAGATGTTGGCCGACTGCGTTGCGACGGTCATAAGCCTTTTGTCTCTTAAACGTTTTCTACTCATCGACAGGGAAGCGCGTATCCTTATGCAAAAGCCCAATTTTGGATATTCTCAGGCTCCTGTTAAGTATCTTTTATCCGCCAGACGTTGAGTGGTTGCAGGATCATGAAAAAGATTTACTAATGCGCCATCCAGATGCGCTCTGATGAATCAACCATCACCCACTGTACACAAGGTGGCATTCATATAGGACGCGCTTGCACAAGTAACCCTCTAAACACTGGTAAACACGAGACAAATCAGTGCCCATCGACGCTTGGAGGTGGTCCGTCGATATTTATCAAACTATCCTATTTGTCAACACATCAACGGCGTCCATGCAAGCTTCGCGATCGTGGTGTTAAAGGCGACCTTTATTCATGGATGCGTATGTTTAAAATGGACTGGGACACTTTCTAAGCTAGTACACCGAAACAGAGGAATTCTGCAAGTTACTGTAGTTAGACACTGACTTTCCAAGAAATCCAGTGATGAAATTACTGCAAACTTAATCGGAGTGTTTAGTCCATTCTGCTGGCTGCGAGCTGTGATCTGGTTCTTCCAAACCTGCTGCTGCTGATAGTTTACATGAATCGCCAGCTCTACTCCAACACTAGTCCAACAAAAGGAGCTTACACAACCATTGAAAATTGTTGCTTTCTTCTGAATGGTGAGCCCTCGCCACCCGTTACCTAAGATATGGGTCGCTTCCTTCAATAGAATACTGTTTGAAAAGGAGTTACAAATGGCATTAAGCACTAGCCTAAAGACCGCACATGAGCTGCTGAGGAGAGAGGCAGCTGCTAAAGGGCGTGCTCAGAAAAAAGGCCATTCACACGAACGTCGTTGGTTGTCTTCAGGGACCTGTTAGCAAATCGCGTACAGTCAGTACTCCGGGGTGTGAGAGATTTGCGAACGTTCTACTAGCAAAACCAAAAGTTGCTCCGAATGAAAAACTCAAGATATGTGGCTCAAGTTCTGTATAGGGCTTTCAGTGCTTTCCTACGCCATCGGCTCCAACAGTTGAACATTCCTCTCCGAACAACAGTCGCCTTCGCGGGGATTTCGTCGTCAACAGGACTATACTTTGAAAGTTACTACAACAGCTTCTCTTATTTAACAAAGTAGGAGTGACACGAAGCCGCATTAAAGCTTTTTAAAGCAAGAAGAATCCAAGTGCACCCTTATGGCAAATTATCCATCTGGGTGACAAAAGACGTTAATCATCGTCCGCGGCACCTTTTCAATACTAACTCCGAGGAAACTTACATGCGGCTGTAGGACACCAACTTGTATAACACACCTAAAGAACCCGGTTATAGTGCGACCGCCTAACACCTAGAACTATGATCCACGAAGAGGTATGTACCCCCGTTCTGAACCGCATGCAATAGAAATTACGTGGGAATTCTCTCTAACCCCAAGCAATAAACATAGTGCACGGACCAAATCATGTAGTATTTTTCGAGTGTAGGGTCTTGTGCCTTGGTCATTTTATGGATTGGCTTAGAAAGACCAAAAATAAATCTTTAATGAAAGATTAATTGTAAGTAATATTGGAGACGGAACAGAAGAGCATGCCATCATTGTCGACCTAGGGGCATGGATGATCGGTAAAGATTTGACTGGGATTTCCATTCGAAATTCTGCTAAGTCTATTTGGTCATTCGATCACTTGGCAGAGCTAATGTCTAGACCTACTTTCGACAGTAACGGTAGGCCAGTACTTACTAGAGAGGATTAACCTCCGACGTCATAAGGAGCAATAGATAGTGCGCATCGGTCCAAGTTTTGACATGCAGCTAAATATTTACGCTTCCAAAATTTGGAAACCAGTGACGTGTTGGAGAAGATGTCCAGATGAATTCGCCGTAGATACCAAATATTTATTTGTGAGAAGATGCCTGAGCCAAATAATATTTAATGTTACAGAGAACAGATAACCAACACCGGAGAACAAGGAAACTCCCTGCTCAAAATAAAACGCAATAATTGGATACTTACGCTAGTAGAAATTGTGAGCAGATGAAGAGTACAAGGACAAATAAACAAAATTTTTAAAATATTGACGGGGCAGTTTTACTATCAACACATTTGCGCACGATTTAACTTGTTTATATAAATATACTACCCTGGTTCTTCCACCAGTTGCCCGCTTTCTGTTAGTTTATGTCTATGCTTCATACTATACGTGGTCTAGGTTCACAGACAACCAGAGCATGCCACACAGTCAATGGTTTCGCAGGTAATCGGTGATCATGCTATTAGTTCCGCTTTCCAGCTAGTAATTTAGCTGCAATTTATGTGGTTGAATTAAAGAGATACCTACTATGAAACATACATTTGCATTACTTGCTCTTCAGTTTGCATGGGCAATTAGGTTCTTTTTCTATTTCAAATTTGTTATTGGTATCCACAGAAAAGAATCATTTTTGAATTTCATAACTTCAGTCCTGGAATCGAGCTATTGTTACTTGCACTAGGGCCTTATTTCGTGAACGAATATGGTTTACATTACGCCAGTCCGTATATCGAGATAAATAAACATGCCGGGCTTGTCAAAGGAATGATTCTTGGTCATTAACAGCAATTTAATATCTGACCACATGTGTTAATTATAAGAAAAGCTGGTTAGATATAAACTTAAAGATTATAAACCACAAACTGCGATACTCATCCTATATATAAAATTTTAAATAATAATAGTAGGTTTATGTGTCTAAAGACGTTGCAACTAATATACAACTAGCATTAATGATGCATTCGACTGCGTTAAATGTATACAACCATGTTAAATTATGCTTAATTCGGCATAATTAAAGTCATAAAGTTTGTAAAGTTATAATCATTAGCTGAGAAGACGCTTTCGGTATAGGGCTATTTCATTTCTTTTTATTCGCCTGGTTTACGTTAAACTTTCTAATGCCTTGTGCTTTTCGCAGTCGAGATCCCTTACAGTCGCTCTATCCATTTAAATGGGTTTTGATAACTTTTCAGCTGATTTTTTGTTGCACGCTTTTTAAGTGCCGTTCTTTTTTATATATTATCAACTAAGTTACTTCATATTTTAGCGACACAATTTATAACAAAAAACAATTTTCTTTCTCTGCAAAAATACCATAATAAGCATTTCCTGTCGAAGTTATACTTACATGGACAATATCGTGATTTCATAGAGTTCATATCCATATTGTATAAAGCAGAAGGGAAAACCCGTGTCGATTCCGTCACTTCCTGTTCATTGGCTGGATGACATGTCGTTGCTAAACTGTGTTCCCCGAGGGATTGTTGCAGCTGCGGCAAAAACAACAGAATCCAGGCATGCACAGCATGTACTTGTCCAATCGTTCTGTAAAACATTCCTCTGTCTGGGCACTTACACACATTCAGGGAGGTTGTACCACTCATTCACAACCCGTGTACATAACGCGACATCGGACTGGATATGATTCGTACCCGATTTAAATATTTTCAAGCTATAGCCCCCATTCAACAATCTGTGTTGCGTTGGAAGAACTGCAGCACCTCATCCCTCAAACCGCCTCTTAAAATGCGTCTATAATAAATGAGATCACCACGGTGACGGTTTAGAGGGTCGCCTGTGCCGGCAACCCAGAGAGCGATTTGAGAAGACGGATCGAGTTGCAGGGAAACTTTTATTGGTACAGTAAAAGATCCCCTGTTATCTAGCTATAAAAGAACGACACCGTGGACGCTCTAGCTAGGGGAACGGAGCAAGCACAGCACACAGGGCAGTTGCGAGTTGCAACCGAAACGAGCGCCAAGCAAAAATGGCGGTGAGCAAGTCAAGCATTCGAACTCAGCGATCAGTTCAACAAACCACACCGGTCGCCTAGGTGTACAATGAACTAATTTTAGTTATAATTTTACACAGGCAAACCGGGGAATCTCCAGACTGCTACAACGGCGGTAGTCCAGTAAATAAGTTCATACATTAGAGACGAATGGGAGAAGTTAAAACACGTAGCAAAGATAAAGACTTTGATCCGCGCCTCTGTACATTCTCAATCAACTCATTCAAATTTCGTGAGTGGGTGTATGGCAGGTAGGCCGTATTGCAGTATTGGACGAACGTGGAAAACAGGAGCCTGAAATTCTGCGGAGTCAATTTGTAGCACAACCTTCGTATGGCACAGAGCATCCTGTTGGCGGATGCCACCTTCCGCAACGTGTCCTGGGTTGTTCTTAGGTCTGGAGAAACAAATACACCTAAATCCTTCTCACCAACCACATTCTTCAGCAGAAAACCGCCACTGTGGTAAGCACCGAAAGTTGCTTGATCACTGATCAGGAGAACACAGCAGTTATCACGATTGATAAGCATTTGCCACTTGACAGACCAATCGAGCAGCAGATCGAGCGTCAGTTGCAATCTGTCAGTATCTTCAAGCCTGGATACTTCCGACCACCCTTTAAAACCATCCGCATAGATCAAGCAGCAGGTTTGGTGCACCTCCGGGAGATCCTTGATAAAGAGGTTGCATAGTTCTGGACAAAGAACTGAGGCTTGTGGAACCCCACTTGTCATAAGAACAGGACCAGAGTCAACTTCGTTAACTTTCACCCTCATACTACGGTCATCTAGGAAATCAGTGATTTAGGAGAGCAAATTACCAACGATGCCAATCTGCCGAAGTTTGATAAGAAGTCGCTTGTGTGGAACCCTATTAAACGCTCTGCTAAAATCCGCAAAAACTACATCGAGGCGATGACCATCATCCACTTACTGCGCCCACTTTTCTCGGGCAACAAGCAGATTGGTAATATAACAGCGTGCTCTCCGAAATGCCTGCTAAACAGGAGAGATGACGTTCAGTTTCTCTAAGTGAAGATGCCAGGCCTGTTTCAACATCCTTTCCACGGTTTTACTGCGGATTGATGACAGGAAAATCGGTGGCAGTTCACTAGATATTGACGATTCACACCTTTGTACATCAGTTTCACAACATTTAGCTTTCCATATAATTGGGAGTATTTTAAAAATGTTTGGTTCGTTTCTTTTAGTTTTTATTTATCTTGAAAAACTACATATATTGATTTGCGGACAAAACATTCATATCGTGACTTTGTCAATGCAGTCATAGTTGCAGATAAGGGCCCAGCAATTTGTTTGTGGTAGCGGTTGCAAATAAAGCAGTGGGCAGTTGACCACTTATTTTAAATGTCTATTAACGTTTTTCTCAAACTAAATCTCTGCAATAAGAACAATCTCTTTAGCTATCTGATATTTCCACAGTAACCCATGCTAGCCTTCTAACATTCCAGTGACTGTTTTCTGCACAGTAACAATACAGTTCATATTCTTCTGCAGTTAGGGCTCAGACCTAAACATAGTATTTCAAATGTGGTTGTGTTACTGTTTTATACAGGGAAAGATACCTCGGTCTTGATATATGTCAGAGCCCTAGGTCTCGAATCAGCTCCTGATTGGAGCTAACTCCTGTAGTGTTTCGCTAGAAGCATGTTTTTACTGCACTAGTAGCTAGAAGTTATACGTCACGATGCTTCCTAATTCTCATGTTTACGTAACATGCTATTTTATCTCAGAGTAGCATCGTGTACTACGAAACCTTTGGTTTTCCACCATTTATACAAAGCCATATTTCAACTGTAATTAAATTACCGTGTTCGTGCTTGGGCAACGTATCTTTGCAATGATGTCGTTTGCTAAGAAAAAGATGCTACTTTAATCACTGGAGTGGTTGTAGGCCTGCATGAAACTGCATATGTTGATCAACTTGCTTGTTTGTGCATGTTCCCATTGGAACGCCGAAGATATGTAGGAGACCTGGTAGTTACGTTTAAAATTGCGAGGGACCTCAGCAGCATTAGGCCTACGGAGCTCTATGAACTACTTACGTCAGATCACCTACAGGAACAGCATCTGTATTGCATGCAGCAATAGTCCAGGCTGGATATCCAGGCAAACTTTTTAACGGATCGAGTAGTATGTAGTTAAAGCTTAATTTTTTCGCGTTATGGGAATGTAGTACGATAACGACATCCAAAGCGGCATAGTCATAAATTGGTTGGCTATATTTTCAGAATTACATTTGGATTAGTATCCGTTATAATAAACTGCCGTTGGTCGATCGAATTTACTTGATAGTTTCCTGAGGCTAGAAAAAGTTGACCATGCTTTTATTGTTTATAACAGTAGAAGTAAGGGCGTTTAAACCTCGAATTGCTGTCAGCCTTGGTTGGTTACTGCCATGTCCATACAGATGAATGGCTAGCCGTCCCACTTGGACGTGTTTTCCGCCACTCGCCGAGGCAAAAATTTAAGATGAAAATGAATAGAATGGTCTCTCCAGATACGCCGTTTAATAAGCTTGTACAGCTAGCAGTGCTATACTTTTCTTAAAAGGTGTTACTTTTTAAAAATAACTCGTAATTTCACTCATCGCTAGTGATCATTGTAGCTCAAAATGTGCCCAACTTTCGTACCAATAGCCGTCCTAATTGGACACCTTTTGGCCGAAGTTCTTTCACTCAAATTCACTTCAGTTTAGCCTGACTGCTATGGTGTTGCGTAATAACATCTTGGGAATCGATTTTATCTTACTATTATCAGTATTTGCAATTATGAAAGATTCATTCAAGGTAAATGTTAAGGGTGAGTTTGAAAAATCATGAGTGGTCATAAGTCGTCCACAAAGTTTCTAATTTGTACGGCCGTGAGCACAAACATTGGTCAATCAAGGACGTCCAAACTTAACTATATCGAACATTTTTGGTCATTCTTGCGGGCAGGGTAGTATATGATAAGGGACACTCGTTAGGCGAAGGCCTGCTTCGTCTCAGTAGACCAATTTGGCCTGACCCAATTAGGTAAATGTTTAAGGAAACCAAGGCGCCAGTTATCATCTCGCCTGCTTAATCTTGGTTGGCTTACTCGATACATGTTCACTATATCTTGGAGTTTAACTCGCCAACCTTCGTTTGCCTTCCTACGAATGTTTATTATAACATTGCCAAGCTAGCATGTTTGTGCTACTACATCCACAGTTATGCATTGTGTAAACAAAGATTATTAAACAAACTAAACTACTCTGGCTTTAGTAGTTCGCATTTATAGTTTTGTTGAAAATTCAGGTTTTGATCTATCCTTCGGGCTGATTAGGAGAAAAACGGACCTCATTTCGCAGGAATAAAGATGGATAAGCTAAAAATTCTCGAAGCATGATTCACTACAGAGCATTTAGTAATCCTGCGCATTGAGTCAGATCTGGTCTACGATCAACTGATTGAAAAAAATTTGCGCTGGTCATTTACCTCATGAGTCCATAAGAGGCGACAATCAAACTGGGAACTAGCAACGGTCACGGGATGTGAATAGAAGTGGCCAAGTACAAACGCCACTTGCTCGTCAGCCAAGGGAGTTGAGGAAATCACCTCGATTGATGGTAAAACATCTGCCGAGATACTGTTCAGCTCAGAGTACCGGCTGAAACCTGAACAGATAACCCGAGCTACAGGTATTCCTATTTACTGTTGAAAGTGCGCAGTCGCATGTAGCGGTGCACCAAATGGATGCGTCGACGCCATCTAGTTTTGCTACGACAGTTACCCAAAATGTTTCTAGCTCGAAAGCTGGTCGCTGAGCCGTATAATATCTCTGCACATACTTCGGACCTTTGGACGCATGCTCCGCGTGCCAACTGACCGTTTAGTGTGCTGCGCACACTCCGCGCGCAGCACTCGGCTGGAAGCGAAGAACTGGTGGCCAGTGAATGGTTCGGACAAAGCCATGAAGATGCTTGCCATAAATTTAACCTCGCTGGGGCGCTTTTGGCTTGCTGGCTGACAGTGCAAGGGTTACAAGCACGTTTAACTGGACACTCTCGGTGGTGGTAAATAAACATGCGCAGTGGCGATGATGTGAGACTTTACTTCTGTAACTTCCGCTGTATATTATTTACTTTCCACTTTCCTAATATTGTATTGTATTTATTCATATGTCGTGGCACTGACGAATGTACTGTTAGTCCAGTGTAAGGTATATATATATGGCGTACTGAGACAAAATATTTAGTATTAATCTAATGAGAACGAATAATGTACTTATTTCTAAAGGTTTCCCGTCACTTTCCCTGTTACCGGGCCTTCCGGAAAAGCTGCTGCATATTTCTTCCGTAGGCGCTCGATAGCTACACGTTTAGGAGCTGTCGCCTTGTGTATCTGGACAGTTTCACAAAGCTGGTTGCTCGGAACATCAAGTAGATTGAAAAGCTCCATCCATTTCAGATCCGGAAGTTTTAACTTCTGGTGGCTCCTGACAATATGCTTACCCATAGGGTAACGTCGGCAAAGCAACACTCACAACTGACTTGACTAATCAATTGCAACTCGGTACCTGATGCACTCTCCTCGCGAAACCACCATAGGTTTTCTTTTGTGCATCATGAACCGGTCTGAAAAATAGCTTGGATCTGCAATGAGTTTCTCTGTGCCAAGGTCTATGACATTTCTGACTGAAATGCGCTTTCGTATCCTTGACCATAGCTATAGTGTGTTGTAAATTCATGATTCTCTGGGCCAATGCTGTGACAGCTTGCAGTGTGACGTCCGGGTCTCGCTCCAACAACCTAGGTATTCTAGTTCGGATCTCGACATCCTTGGGAGATTGGAGACTGCATAATAGTATTAGACACCTAAATTGGTCTTCAGTAAGGGATTTTAGCTAGCATTTCTGGCACTCTCGCTTCACGATTTCCGCGTGGGCAATAAGACTGTTGTTGTCCCACTTGCACAGCTTCATGCAATTGAATCGATTGTTGAAAGCCAATGCCTGATCGCCGAACATCTCCGTAACTCGGAAAATGGTTTCCTCAAGGCTGAAAGCTTGAGTATTTTGGCAAAATGTAATTGATGTATCTGTCGTGCGCCACAGTTCCGAGTGCACGTAGCAGCAGCCGTAATTTTGACGCATCATCAAAGTTTGCCAGCTCCGTCTTGAAAGTATCTTCATAACGTCTGGACCATGCATCGCTAATCAGTCCTGCAGCGGGATCAAAGACAAACTCACTGAAACTGTTCAGTATGGCATCAACTGAAAGCTTCTCAGCATTATGGACTGATGTAGACTGAATCGATAGCGTTCGAGTGAAAGTCTCGAGCATACACAGCTGTGCCGCCTCGAATTGCTGCTGTTGTTGAAGCAAAATAGCTTTCAGATTTTCTGCCGCGATTGACATCTTAATATAACTCTCCTGGCGTCTTCAAAACTTTGTGTTTCCGCTGAGAGTAAGGATAACCGATGCAGCCACTCTGGTCACGATACAACCACCTTCAAAATCAGAAGACAAGGGCCTCTGGCGGAACTTGTATGGAGCACTCGGGGGACAGAATATACATGCACAATATGTGGTCAAAATAAATAGTTCATAAAGAAAGACCTAAATGAAAGTTCCTGACGATAGCAACTACTAGATGCGCAAAAACTCGCTTGTTGGTTAATCAAGTGGTGCGCTTCACGGAAGGTCATTCTGATGGGTCTAGTTCGAGGTAAAACGATGCCATTGCCTTACTCACATTGGCTAGCAAATCGGCTAAAGATCGCATGCCACCAGTCTTCTCCGGCATACTCCAGGCAGAGAGCTAGCTTCGATAGCTGCTATGGACCGGCAGATATTGACTGCATATATTGAAGAATATTACCACATACAAACAGTCAACAATAAATTAGCAAACCATGAATAGTTCGATTGCTTATCCTTCTTGCTGCGGTGTCATCCGTGAATGGTAGCTCGATGTACACCATTTTCTTAGGGGCTGTCAACACCATCTCCTTGGACGGTCTAACTTGGTTATGCTTGTCTAAGAATCACTTTGGGTAGCCATTCTCCATAAGTTTTTAGTGATCAGCTCAAACTCCTAAGGCAGGCAGTCGTTGGAGCAGATACTTCTGGCCCGAGTGAATAATGCTTTTACCAGCGCGCGCTTGTGTGCCATTGGTGAGAACCTATTGAAGTGTAGGTATGGGCCGGACCAAGTTGGCTTACGGTATACAGATCACTTATTCAGCCCATTATCACTGCGACTCATGAGAATGTTGAGATACGGAAGATGCCCATTCGATTCGAATTCAAAAGTCACCTTCAGTTTGGCGTGAACATCATTAAGTTGGTCTACTAATTGTTCGATTTGCATCTTCGTGGAACCGAAAAAAACGATTTCATCCACATATCGTTTGCAATATCGCAGCTGAGAAATCTGTCCACTTAGTTTTCTCTCAAGCATCAGCATGAAAAAATCAGCGAGTACCGGACTACACATAGCCACTCTATCAATTTGACGATATGAGGTGTGATGGAATCGAAAGGCGACATTCTCCGTGCAAAGTAACAGGGACTGTCTCAGGCGGTTCGCCGGTATTGGTTGACGGAAATTCTCTTCTTCCATCAGGTGGCAAGTCTAATCAATTGTCTCTAGTAAAGGGACATTAGTAATTAACGACTGCACGTCCACTGAGCACATAACCTTGTCGGCTACGCTGATGTTGTCTAAATCATTGATTATTTCAAAAGAGTCCTTAATACTGTGCAAATTGTAGTGCTGCCTCAGTGGCGCAAGGATCTGAACTAACCAGCGAGCCAATTTGTGCTGCGGGAAATTTACCATCTCCATTGTTGCCCTGGTTCTTCGCTTTGTCCACTTTACCAGTGTAAAACTCCCAACCCTAATGATGTCACATTATCCATCGACCGGACTAATTTCAACCATATCCTTCAAATCCCTGACGACGCATATCAACCTTTCATCACTAATCGGAGGAACTGTATCCAACGTAACTGTCCTTGGAAAATTTCGCTCCGCATTGTGATCAAATATTCCTCAGTATGCCTAAACCAACTTTTACCAAATTGTAGGGAGATCACTTTAGCCGGCGTGCTGCCCGGTAGTCGCAGACCTAGCAGGGTACTTTAGAGATGATGACGTTTGTTGGTTGGTCAGACGGGAGTGAAACAATTGTCCTGTAGACTCTGGCGTGCTAATCTGGTGTAACCATAAAACTGTGTTTTAGTGTGCTAAAAAGCTATCAACCGTTTGGCGCCAATTCGAATGCTCGGCAATACGGTTAACCAAATGCAGTAAATTTGGCAAATTAATTAGACAAAGAAATTTCCACACCCCTATGTCCAATACTGCACAGTGCGCGCATTGTAATGCTAAGAGTCAAAATTAAGTCGCCTGTCTTCATGGATGCTGTATTTAACTAATTCGCAGCCATGGAAGTCTGGTAAAAACAATGGATTTCCGCAGCGTATACCGTAAAAGCTTTATTTTGTGACAAGCATGTTGGCACGAGCTTCCGTTAATAGTCCGTGGGTTATCGTTTATGCATCTTTTCGGTGTCCTGTCTAGATGATGTTAGACGCTAAACTGAACACAAATGAGATGTGCAGCAAACCAATGTTGAAATAAATGCAAACTGGTGTCCACTCAACCAGCTGCGCACGCTGTGTTGCAACCTTGCTAATATCCAACTGGCATTACTATGCGTCTACGTATCGATGGAGAAATATCAACGTGTGTGATGTATGCAGCTATATTTACCTTAAATATGAGTAACACTAATGCACTTGTTGCTAACTAAAGGAGAAATTATTCACTACAATGTATAAAAGATAAGCATACCGTTTCTGAGCCCGTTTACTAAAAATGCTTGCCGTCCACTATTAATTTCGTCCTGGACTATTTAATTTGCCTCCTATTGTGCCGATATTTTTAGCCTCGGAATTTTAATGTGAAACGCATTATTAATATAATGCAGTAAGTAGCGCTCGGGGTTTGTGAGTTTCGTAGCATTGGATACATCATAGCAGACATAAGTAAGTGACTTCTTTAACAGCGAAGATTTTATAAAATTATAGGAAACTTATGCAGCATTATTTTACCTATGAATTATCATTTTATCCAAACATATGTACAGCGAGACCTCCCACTGAAGCGTGCTTTTGGCCACTCGCAGGGAAGCAAAAGGAGCTGAAGATAATTGTCTTTATATGTCCATGGATATTTGTAACTAATGTTCTAAATATTTATCGGCGCCGTTTTTAACCGTACTTTCTGTCAGCGCAAGTTACTTTTATCGCGCCATTGGTGACGAATAATTCGTCACTGTGGTAGTACGTACTTACCAGTCTGGAATCGATTACCACGTAACGTTGACGGAATATGCATCCCTTCCGCGAGAGCAGCGAAAACGTGTGCCGTCGTGTGAGCGTTGTAACTCCCTAAATGACCAGGCTTTTGGTCCTCAGCAGTGCAATTGTAACCTTATGGACGACCTTTTGGTCACCCAGTATATCTTCCAATACCCCCTGAACTTCAGCAACGAAAGTTTCAGGGTAAAAATATCGTAAACATGAAGCGGAAAACCACATATTAATTATAATTACGCAATGCAGTAGCCGTAAACCCAAACCCTAACTGCTAAATCGTATTTCTACTTCTCTGTCCTAATACGAAACAATAAATAGAAATGGCTTTCAGCCAACAGTATGCATTATGTTACCACAGAATTATCGTGAGTGCGCTACTGTCGGAGCCTGTATACCACAAGCACAACCCTCGGAGTCAAATGTTATTAAAACGCACTTGCGTCCCAGTACCTCGGCACCAATTGTGCCACTGCTGAATCCTATATACAACGACCACTAGACTTCGAGCCATATGCTATTACAACCCACCTGGGTTTTATTACGTTGACACCAAATGTGTCACTGTTGGAGCCCATATACAAGGAGCACTAGACTTGGAGCGTTGTGCTATTACACCCACTTGTGTCTTATTACATCGGCACAAATTGGGCCACTGATATAGCCTATATACAACGAGCAAGACTTCGAGCCGCTTGCTATTACAACCTATTTGGGTCCTATTACGTTGACACCAAATGTGCCACGGTTGGAACCTATATACAACGAGCACGAG
Source organism: Dicrocoelium dendriticum (assembly GCA_944474145.2). NCBI lineage: Eukaryota > Metazoa > Platyhelminthes > Trematoda > Plagiorchiida > Dicrocoeliidae > Dicrocoelium > Dicrocoelium dendriticum. The sequence continues at coordinate 52,689,166 of OX104068.1, read as the reverse complement.
ACTTCGAGCAGTGTGCCATGACAACCCACCTGGGTCCTATTACGCTGACAGCAAAAGTGCCGCTAGTCCAATTCAGTGTTTAAAATGCTGTATTCCCAAATGAGTGCAGAAACCGATAGAAAATCTATGCATTGTATTGTACCAAATGCAGCGACAGAAGGTTCTGCGTTGTTCGCTATATTCTTGCCTTGGACGCGCATGTCCCATGCAGGGTATCATTACAAAGAGTCGTATTCATCGGCTAAAATATAATAGTAGTGCAAACATATAACCTACTACGGGGTAATTGAATGCCAGTTTTTATCTGTACAACCTTTTGCCTTCTTTGCGTTTACTGGGCTGGCATCCATGTCGACGCTACAAAGAAGTGAAAATGGGAGTTTAAATTGCACCTAATAGCTTACTTTGGCGCTCTATTCTGCACAATAGCTCTGTTTGAGGGGAACTTCACGGCTCCCTTTTTCTACAACCTATCGATGAAAGGTTAGGAAAAAGATCACCAGTACCAAGTGTACGTGCAATATGGATACGGTTTGTCGACTTGTACTCGGATCAGCGGTAAGCTCATCCTGACAGCCTGCGTAGGAAATAGTTAGACTAAGCTGTCGCTTACCTTAGTAAGCGGGGCAGGTTGATGGGTAGAAGCAACTGTAAAATCCGGTGAGGGTGAACAGTCAACAGCTAAATATCGAAGTAAGAAGTTGCTTTCTTGCCGGTAGTACAGCATTGCACTGCCATCATGGGCACAGATACCGTTTGTGAAGCATTGACACAAATTGCACAACGGGGTCTTGATTGCACACGCAAACACTTCCGATGGTAACGTAACCGATTGTGTGCACAGCGAACTGTGTCAACCACAACAGGCTTGTTGCATGTGAAACACAAATCTGTGGGCGCCATAATTTTCTGCCAACGCGGTTGCTTTTTGCACATTAAAAGTCTGTTGAATTACCAACTACTTCGTTAGTCATTCGCAATAGCTCTTGATACAGTTCCGGTGTACAAGATGTGCAACTTTAGACGTGGATGGTTTCAACGCCCGCAATGGCATGGACTCTGTGGGTAGGTTGTAGGCCGCCAGCCAGCGGATCCAATAGGTATTTGGCCTGTAAATGGATGCACATATCAGAAACGGCTTACTTGTCGGGTACTCGTGCTGCTTGTATACCGTCATTAAATGCCCACACGGAAGTCACATGGTTTCATAGAAAGGACAGGTACTTGTTCCTAAGGAGCAGTCGATTGTGAAGCGGTATCCCTAATGCCATATCTCAAACTATGGAAGCGTCAGCAATTTTTATTCACGTACCACTCCATTTTCAAGGTCCGAGTAAACTGCTTGTAACATGGTTTGTGCTAAATGACGCATCACGAAGTTGCATGCGTAAGTAGTTAAGAGGCAAACCTCACGATGAACATATGCGCTGCCTTCTAGTAGCTGACGCCTGTCACAGAAAAACGCGGCATGCATCTGGGACTCCTTCAGAACTGCCGAATGCGCCCAGACTTTGCGAACGGCTGCAAAAAGGCCATCCGATGCACGGGTAAATTTCTTCAATCGCAAGTTGGCATTCTCAACTCGGTTGTTCGTTGTGTTGCCAAAATGCACCAGTCCAGCTTGGGCGTGTTTCGCCCACGAGCGCTTTATGTAAAACCAGTACAACGTAAGGTGGCGCACAAATTGAGGGTCTGTTCTTTGAAGCAGCTTCAAATCTTGTTGAAATCTAAAACAGGAATATTACCTATAGAAAGATATTTTACTCAGCCTCCGTGTCAGAAGTTGCCATGCGATGAAACAGATAACGCGACCGGTTAAGGTTTGTCTACAGAATGTAACGAAGATTTATCACTTACATGCTTCCTGACGGCCTGTCGGATGTGGAAGTAACACAACAAAATGTGGCATTGAAAAACCGCGCGCTCCGCAGGTATTTGAGCGGCCATTTTGTCCATCATTATTGTGCGGACGGGAACATCATGACCGATGATATCCCGAAACGCTTCGAACAATGTAAGCAATGATGCGTAATCTTCACGACGCAGAAACGCATAAAATATTGGCCGGCTGTACCCCATGCCGTCAGTTATTAAAAACTGGTATATTTTAAAGCTACAAGCAACAAGTAAGGCCGCTATCAATTTTTACTTCAAACGGTTAGTACCATGAGTATCGTCTACACAAACGACATGCAACAATCGGCGGAACAGTTCTATTTGTTGATGCCGAGCGAATAATACGTGTGTGCACGAGCCTTCCTCAGAAATAATTCGCGCAACTCTGTCTTCTTCCATAGACTTGATAACCTGATGCAATTTTACTGCAGGAAGTAAAAACTAGCAAAATATGCTTACACTCAGCTCTCAGTTCACGACGAACATTGCAGACATCATCACTGGTATTATGCTTTCCGAATCGAACCTCGACGAACTGCCTGATGTCGCTTGTTGGGGTGTTGTAGCGGAAAAGTTCCACGGACTGAGTGAACTCATCATCCGTCAGACTGCGATTGATGGGGTGTCGATCAAAAAGGCGATTAACTGGGTGATTGTGAGACAGATCTATGGTCATGACTTTCAGCTTGCGTACTAATGAGGTTAACGCGAGCAGGGCAGTTAGTATCACGTGAGCTAACAGATTTAGAATAATAGAAGCGAAATCCCATTAAACACATCTCACTCCTGTACTTTTTGCCTTTAGACGCGCGCAACGGACACATCGATAAATGACCCTGTCGTACTTCACCCGTGACAGGTTACACTTTCTGCTGCTGTAGCACAAGAAATTGACGTAATGAAGAAGCATAAAGTCTGAAAACAAACTACTAAAATCATCAAAACCGTCAAAAGAACGCCCAAGGAAGATTCGCCGGAAATCAGGCTCCATGGCGTACAAATTCGAAAATACTGTGCGTACCGCGTTTCTGTTTTCCGACACATTCAAACAGTTGCAATATCACATTTGCACAGGTTTAAATAAAACCGCAAAGGCAGAAAGATAGCCGATAATAATGCCATAAAATGACCATAAACCATTTACTGCGCACTAGGTTTTGCGGGGTAACGGTGCGTATCTGGCTTCTGACAAATATAAAAATGAAATGTCACATTTGCACAGCATTGAATAAACTTGCAAAGTCAGAAAGAAAGCCGGGAATCATTCCATAAAATGACAAGAAACCATTTATTGCGCACTAGGTTTTGCGGGGTAACGGTGCTGCGACTACGTCGCAGCAGTCGGCGTTGTCTATACGCATTACACACTGCGCCACCATTCGGTAAACGGATAGCGGAATTTGCCTATTCGAGAAGACTGCGATTAGCAGCAAAAAGCCCAACTTAAAGTATTCTCAGCTACCTTACCAAAAAATCGTCGGGACAAACAGTAACGCAAGCAAACTCAACGATAAACACCATGTTATGCTGTCTTTTCTCTACCTTCGCCGAAGCCCTACAATTCCTCAACCTCCACTAAAAGCATGCAACAATTTTTATGGGTTGTTTTAATGATCCCCTGGACACAACAAATATTTACGTTTTAAGATATATTTTAATAGCATTACGTATAGTGCCAATGATCTAACGCGTGTTGACCTTCTCTCTATTCCTTTCAGGTCGGCGGCCTGACAAGCAAACAAACATTTTGGACTTTTGACAACTACCCGCTGCCATGTGCACGTTGTGGTTTGCCATGATTTTATTCGTGTGCTTTGCCCCCTGTAACGCGTGCTGCCGTCGGAATCAGTGCATCCCTGCGTTTTTCAACCATTAAAGATCATTCTTATCGCCGTTATTATGACACACTTTAAACCTAGTGATAAAGGTGGGATATCGTCACGGCATCACGCGCAAATAAACCGAAAAACGAAACAGGGTTTTCTGCTACACGTCCATCAAGTTTTGGACAGCCACCTTTAGAACTGGGCCTTTGGCAATTGTCCCTTCCTCCCCCAACTGTATTGATGTTGACACGAACCTATGTAACTGGCGTCGTCACATAGAAATGCCCCTTGCTTGCATCCCTGAAGAATACAAGTCCTCGGTTTTAAGGAATTCCCTCTATGACCGAGTTCAGAAGATTTTGTTATTTACTGCTATTTGCCTGGAAGCCTCTGTCATAGAAATATGGACTCAATTAGAGTCCCTGTTTCCAGACAAAGAGCACGAGTCAGCTACTCTATCCATATTTTAGAAACGGTTTCGTCGAGTGGCAGAGTCGACCGATGCCTTTTTATGGTGGTCTTCTGGTGCTATCGGCCAAGGCTTTTACAAATAACTCAGTAACAGAAAGGGTGGCCGTCATCTTAGAGCGGTTTATTGAAGGCATCAACGACGATCGCACTTCGGAGTGTTTTATACGAGAGCCGCCGAGAGATGTAGCGAGCGCGGCGCGGCTTGCATGCGAAGAAGAGGTGATTCGCGATGGGCATCCGGAGGAGGTTGATCTGCTTACAGCTGTTAGTTGTGTGCCGACGACGATGAAACGGACTGAACCGCCTCACAGCCTAAGCTCACCTACTTGCCGTCGTCATTGTCCAAAGTGCCAGAATTCACCGTAGGAGAAGTCAGTACGAACACACACCCGCAATTTCCGAAGGCGCGGACAATCACGAGAACTGCAAATCAGTGACGGTGAACCAGAAGTTGCTTGTCTACTTTTGATGCCTTCTAAGTTCTGTGCATTCCCAACTGTGGACGTAGTAATCAATAACAAGCGATTGCATGCCATCATTGACACCGGTTCAGTGTGTAAACATTTAAAACCTTATTTCTTGTCCTCCTTAGTAGTCACTTGTCCCGGGCGTCAAATCAGAGTGGTAAATGGGGTGATTCTGCTTATGCTTGGCGGTGTTTCCATAGGTCTGCTAATCGGTCAAGCGCTTCTTACCCACGAGTTTCACATAGCTGATCAAATTCCATAGGACGTGCTACCGGAGGTTGATTTCTTAAGTCGGTATGCAGGGGTCATCTATCTAGTCTCCGGAGTTTTGACATTAAGTGGCAACCTGCACCAGCTAAACTTCAAACTAGTAATGGCTACGTGAAACAGCTTTTTACTTTGGGTTCTAGCACCGTTAAGGTTAAAGATGAGATGTGGGATTTGCTTTCGCCTGTTAGCGCTACTGTTGACGGTGAAGCTCGTAAGCGTCTGGAGAATTTACTGCGTTCACACCAGCACAGGTTCGCTTGGAAAGATACATCATTGGGTAGAACGAGCGTACTTACATATCGGATTGAAACAAGGGATGCTCCACCAATACGGCAAGGGGCCAGGCTTGTCCCAACTGTGTACTACAGAACGTGGTGACTCAGACGTTAAAAGATAATATCATACGTCCTTCACGATCCCCCTGGGCTGCCCTAATTGTATTAGCCAAAAAGAAGGATGGAACACTGCGCATCTGTCTGGACTATAGGAAGCTTAAGGTTATTACACGAATGATTCTTTCCCGCTACGTCGCATTGACGACAACCTGGAACCATTGTGATGCGCCCCCTGGTTCGCTATTTTGGACCTCGCCTCAGGTTATTGGCAAGTCGAAGTACACTAAAGGGGCATTAAAAAACCTGCCTTCTTTATACTCACAAGGCTAGATGAGTTCCAGACCATGCTGTTTGGGTTGGCTAATGCGCCAGCGACCTTCTAGCGATTGATCCACACTGTACTCAGAGATCCGCAACCAATCAAAGGTCTTGTATACCGGAAGGATGTGGTAGTTCATGGACGTACGCTCAAGGAATATCTCACGAATCTAGAAGCAGAATTGACGTGCCTTAAATGCGCAGGATTGAAGTTGAAGCCGTCTAACTGCGACCTGCTGGAGAGAGAGTTAAACATCTAGATCACCTAATCGGCGATTGTGGGATCCGGTTTGACCCTTCGAAAGTACATAATAGCCTAATTTGGCCTATTCCCGAGTCCGTGACAGAGGTTCGGAGCTTTCTGGGTCTGGCTTCTTACTGCAGCCGCTACGTGAAGAACTATGCGGATATGGCAGCAACCTTGCACCGGCTCACGGAGAAAGGTAGGCCTTTCCACTGAAGCCCGCAGTGTCAGGAATCTTATGCCGAGTTACGCCATGCTTTGGCCAGCGCCCCAGTACTAGTCTTCCCGGATGTGTCACCGCAAGCCGACGCATTCAGTTTGGACCCTAACGCTAGTGAGATTGGTATCGAAGCCGTGTTATCACAGATCTCTGAGAATGGT
>OX104068.1:52376975-52682494 GCA_944474145.2 Dicrocoelium dendriticum | reverse complement strand
GGCAACCAGTTATTGCATCAACCAGCAGAAAAAATGGGACGCAAACTGACTGCGAATAACCGAGCAAACAGCCCTTTAACAAGAAACATAGCCATACAATTTGCCATTCAATGGATTGGTGGCAGTGTTCCAGGACGTGGTGGGTTTTCGCCTGGCAAGCGTTCTCCCTATAAAAAGCCACAAATGTCCGTTTAACAACACTGCAACGTGGCGTATGTGACTCGCCACCGAATAAAGTCACAGCCCATAACTTTACACTGGCAGGTCAACTAGCGTCACAATGCTACATAGGATCGTTACACTGGGACTTCTACATCTGCATATACTGTTGTCGTTTTACCTCCTACGATACATTGACCTTTTCCTTCCTTGTGTGCGGGCTCTTCCATTACCTTTCACGGATCATTCAGGATTCTCCATCTCTTATTAGCTGAGGTCCCGTATCTCATGACAGCCAAATTATTGTTTCGCGTTTTCAGCATTGTACAGTTCTAATCATGGATATATGAACAATTTTCTACGTTACCGTTGCAATTGCATTAAAATGTTTGTACCGCTGTACATATCTGATCATGCCTCCAAGAGCGTGCCTCGCGCAAGTCGAGAATAAAATATTTATTTATTTATTTATTTACAAGAAACTTCTGGTTCACCGTCACTGATTTGCAGTTCTCGTGATTGTTCGCGTCTTCCGAAATTGCGGGGGTGTGTGTTCGTACTGACTTCTCCTACGGTGAATTCTGGCACTTAGGACAATGACGACGGCAAGCAGGTGAGCTTAGGCTGTGAGGCGGTTCATTCCGTTTCATCGCCGGCGGCACACAAATAACAGCCGTCAGCTGATCAACCTCCTCTTGATGCCCATCGCGAATCACCTCTTCTTCGCGTGCTAGCCGCGTCGCGCTCGCTACATTTCTCGGTCGCTCTCGTATAAAACACTCCGAAGTGCGATCGTCGTTGATGCCTTCAATACACCGCTCTAAGATGACGGCCACCCTATATGTTACTGAGTTATTTGTAAATGCCTTGGCCGATAGCACCAGAAGACCACCACAAAAAGGCATCGACCGACTCTGACACTCGAAGAAACCGCTTCTAAAATATGGCTAGCGTAGCTGACTCGTGCTCTTTGCCTGGAAAAACGGACTCTAATTGATTAAAGATTTCTACGACAGAGGCTTGCGGGCAAATGGCAGTAAATAACAAAATCTTCTGAACGCGGTCTTTGAGGGAATTCCTTAAAACCGAGGACTTGTATGCTTCAGGGATGCAAGCAAGGGGCATTTCTAGTGACGACGCCAGTTACATAGGTTCGTGTCAACGTCAATACAGTTGGGGGAGGAAGGGACAATTGCCAAAGGCCCAGTTCTAAAGATGGCTGTCCAAAACGTGACGGAAGTGTAGCAGAAAGCCCTGTTTCGTTTTTCGGTTTATTTGCGTGTGATGCCGTGACGATATCCCACCTCTGTCACTAGGTATAAAGTGTGTAATAATAAAGACGATAAGAACGATCTTTAATAGTTGAAAAACGCAGGGAAGCACTGCTTCCGACGGCAGCACGCGTTACAGTGGTCAAAGTACACGAAAAAAAATCATGGCAAACCACAACGTGCACACGGCAGCGGGTAGTTGGCAAACGTCCAAAATGTTTGTTTGATTGTCAGGCCGCCGATCCGAAAGGAATGGAGAGAAGGTCAAAACGCGTTAGATCATTGGCACTATACGTAATGTTATTAAAATATATCTTAAAAAACGTAATTATTTGTCGTGTCCAGGGGATCATTAAAACAACCCATAAAAATTGTTGCATGCTTTTAGTGGAGATTGAGGAATTTTATTTCTTCGGCGAAAGTAGAGAAAAGACAGCATAACATGGTGTTTATCGTTAAGTCTGCTTGCGTTACTGTTTGTCCCGACGAAATTTTTTGGTAAGGTAACTGAGAATACTTTAAGTTGGGAGGTTTACTGCTAATCGCAGTCTTCTCGGATAGGCAAATTCCGCTATCCGTTTACCGAATGGTGGCGCAGTGTGTAATGCCTATAGACAACGCCGCCTGCTGCGACGTAGTCGCAGCACTGTTACCCGGCAAAACATAGTGCGCAATAAATAGTTTATAGTCATTTTATGGAATGATTCCTGGCTATCTTTCTGAATTTGCAGGTTTATTCAATTCTGTGCAAATATGATATTTCATTTTTTAAAATTTTTCTGAAGCCAGATACACAGGGTTACCTTGCAAAACCTAGTGCGCAATAAATGGTTTATGGTCATTGTATGGCATTAATACCGGCTATCTTTCTGTCTTTGCTGTTTTATTTAAACCTGTGCAAATGTGATATTGCAACTGTTTGAATGTGTCGGAAAACAGATACGCGGTACGAACAGTCTTTTCGAATCTGTACGCCGTGGAGTCTGCTTTCCGGAGAATCTTCCTTGGGCGTTCTTTTGACAGTTTTGATGAGTTTAATAGTTCGTTTTCAGACTTTATGCTTCTTCATTACGTCAATTTCGTATGCTACAGCAGCAGAAAGTGTAACCTGTCACAGGTGAAGTACGACAGGGTCATTTATCGATGTGTCCGCTGCGCACGGTCCTAAAGTCAAAAAGTACAGGAGTGAGACGTGTTTAGTTGGATTTCGCTTCTATTATCCTAAATCTTTCAGCTCACGTGATACTAACTGCCATGCTCGCGTTAACCTCATTAGAACGCAAGCTGAAAGTCACGACCTTCGATCTGTCTCACAATCACCCAGTTAATCGCCTTTTTGAGCGAGACCTCATCATCGCCGTCTGACGGATGATGCGTTCACTCAGTCCGTGGACGTTTTCCACTACAACATCCCAACAAGCGGCATCAAGCAGTTCGTCGAGGTTCGATTCGGAAAGCATATTACCAGTGATGATGTCCGCGATGTTCGTCGTAAACTGAGAGCTGGCGTTGAGTGTAAGCTTATTTTGCTAGTTTTTACTTCCTGCAGTCAAATTACATCAAGTTATCAAGTCTATGGAAGAAGACGGAGTTGCGCGAATTATTTCTGAGGAAGGCTTGTGCACACATGTATTATTCGCTCGGCATCAACAAATAGAACTGTTCCGCCGATTCTCGCTTGTCGTTTGTATAGACGCTACTCATGGTACTAACCGTTTGAAATAACAATTGATAGCGGCCTTACTTGTTACTTGCAGCTTTAAACTATCCAAGTTTTTAATAACTGATGGCATGGGGTACGGCCGGCCAATATTTTATGCGTTTCTGCGTCGGGAAGATTACGCATCATTGCTTACGTTGTTCGAAGCGTTTCGGGATATCATGGGTCATGATGTTCCCGTCCGCACAACAATGATGGACAAAATGACCGCTCAAATACGCGCGGCGCGCGCGGTATTTCAATGCGACATTTTGTTGTGTTACTACCACATCCGCCAGGCCATCAGGAAGCATGTAAGTGATAAATCTTCGTTACATTCTGTAGACAAACTAACCGGTCGCGTTATCTGTTTCATCGCATGGCAACTTCTGACACGGAGACTGAGTAAAATATCTTTCTATAGGTAATATTCCGGTTTTAGATTTTAACAAGATTTGAAGCTCCTTCAAAAAGCAGACCCCCGGTTTGTGCGCCATCTTACGTTGTACTGGTTGTACATAAAGCGCTCGTGGGCGAAACGCGCCCAAGCTGGACTGATGCATTTTGGAAATACAACGAACAACCGAGTTGAGAATGCCAACTTGCGGTTGAAGAAATTTACCCATGCATCGGATGGCCCTTTTGCAGCCGTTCGGAAAGTCTGGGCGCATTCGGAAGTTCTGAAGGAGTCCCAAATGCATGCCGCGTTTTTCTGTGACAGGCATCAGCAATTAGAAGGCAGCGCATAGATACATCGCGCAGTTTGCCTCTTAAATACTTACGCATGTAACTGTGATGCGTCATTTAGCACAAACCATGTTACAAGCAGTTTACTCGGACCTTGGAGATGGAGTGGTACGTGAATAAAAATTGCTGACGCTTCCATAGCTTGAGATGTGGAATTAGGGAAACCGCTTCACAATCGAGTGCTCCTTAGGAACATGTACCTGTCCTTTTTATGAAACCATGTGGCTTCCGTGTGGGCATTTAATGACGGTATTCAAGCAGTACGCGTACCCGACAAGTAAGCCGTTTCTGATATGTGCATCCATTTACAGACCAAATACCTATTGGATCTGCTGGCTGGCGGACTACAACCTACCCACAGAGTCCATGCCATTGCGGACGTTGAAAGTCCCTGTTACGAAACCATCCACGTCTAAAATTGCACATCTTATACATCGTCTGAGAAGTGCTGAAGAGGTTAATCCAACCGGATTTTCGGAACTGTATCAAGAACTATAGCGAATGAATAACGAAGTAATTGGTGATTCATCAGACTTTTAATGTGCAAAAGAACAACAACCGCGTTGGCCGAAAATTATAGCGCCCACAGATTTGTGTTTCACATGCAACAAGCCTGTTGTGGTTGACGCAGTTCGCTGTGCACACAATCGGTTGCTTTACCATCGAAAGTGTTTGCGTGTGCAATCAGAACCCCGTTGTGCAATTTGTGTCAGCGCTTCACAAACGGTATCTGTGCCCATGATGGCAGTGCAATGCTGTACAACCGGCAAGAAGGCAACTTCTTACTTCGATATTTAGCTGTTAGCCGTTCACCCTCACCAGATTTCACAGTTGCGTCTACCCTATCAACCTGCACCGCTTACGAAGGTAAGCGACAGCTTAGTCTAACTATTTCCTGCGCAGGCAGTCAGGATGAGCTTACCGCAGACCAGAGTACAAGTCAACAAACCGTACCCATATTGCACGTGCACTTGGCACTGGTGATCTTTTTCCTAATTTTTCATCGATAGGTTGTCGAAAGGGAGCCGTGGAGTTCCCCTCAAACAGAGGTATTGTGCAGAATAGAGCGCCAAGGTAAGCTATTAGGTGCAATTTAAACTCCCATTTTCACTTCATTGTAGCGTCCACATGGATGCCAGCCCAGTAAACGCAAAGAAGGTAAAAGCTTGTTCAGATAAAAACTCCTTCAATTACCCGACAGTAGGTTATATGTTCGCACTACTATTATACTTTAGCCGATGAATACGACTCTGTGTAATGATACCCTGCATGGGACATGCGCGTCCAAGGCAAGAATATAGCGAACAACGCAGAACCTTCTGTCGCTGCATTTGGTCAGATACAATGCACAGAATTTCTATCGGTTTCTGCGCTTATTTGGGATTACAGCATTTTAAAAACTGAATTAGACGAGCGGCACTTTGCTGTCAGTGTAATAGGACCCAGTTGGGTTGTCATGGCGCACTGCTCGAAGTCTCGTGCTCGTTGTATATAGGCTCCAACAGTGGCACATTTGGTGTCAAAGTAATAGGACCCAGGTGGGTTGTAACAGCATGCGGCTCGAAGTCTCTTGCTCGCCGTATATAGACTCTATCAGTGGCACAATTGGTGTCGATGTAATAGGACACAAGCGGGTTGTAATAGCACACCGCTCCAAGTCTAGTGCTTGTTGTATATGGGCTCCAACAGTGACACATTTGGTGTCGGCGTAATAAAACCCAGGTGGGTTGTAATAGCATATGGCTCGAAGTCTCGTGGTCGTTGTGTATAGGATTCATCAGTGGCACATTTGGTGCCGAGGTACTGGGACCCAAGTGCGCTTTAATATCATTTGACTCCGAGACTTGTGCTTGTAGTCTACAGGCTCCGACAGTAGCGCACTCACGATAATTCTGTGGTAACATCAGCTAATGCATACTGTTGGCTGAAAGTTTCGGTTGGACGAGAATTGGTAATACGAAAGCAAGTTAGGGTTTGGGTTTACGGCTACTGCATTGCGTAATTATAATTAATATGTGGTTTTCCGCTTCATGTTTACGATATTTTTACCCCGAAACGTTCGTTGCTGCAGTTCAAGGGGCATTGGAAGATATACTAGGTGACCAAAAGGTCGTCCATAAGGTGTACAATTGCACTGCTAAGGGCCAAAAGCCTGGCCATTTAGGGAGTTACAACACTCACACGACGGCACACGTTTTCGCTGCTCTCGCGGAAGGGATGCATATTCCGTCAACGTTACGCAGTAATCGATTCCAGACTGGTAAGTACGTACTACCACAGTGACGAATTATTCGTCACCAATGGCGCGCTAAAAGTCACTTGCGCTGACAGAATGTATGGTTAAAAAGAAGGATTTAACGCACTAAACGGCGCCGATAATTATTTAGAACATTAGTTAAAAATATCCATGGACATATAAAGACATTTATCTTCAGCTCCTTTTGCTTCCCTGCGAGTGGCCAAAAGCACGCTTCAGTGGGAGGGCTCGCTGTACATTTGTTTGGATAAAATGATAATTCATAGGTACAATAATGCTGCATAAGTTTCCTATGACTTTATAAAATCTTCGCTGTTAAAGAAGCCACTTACTTATGTCTGCTAAGATGTATCCACTGCTATGACACTCACAAACTACGAGCGTTACTTATTTCATTATATTAATAATGCGTTTCACATTAAAATTTCGAGACTAAAAATATCGGCACAATAGAAGACCAATTAAATAGTCCAGGACGAAACTAATAGTGGACGGCAGGAATTTTTAATAAATGGGCTCAGAAACGGTATGCTTATCTTTTATACATTGTAGTGAATAATTTCTACTTTAGTTACCAACAGTGCATTATTGTTACGCATATTTAAGGTAAATATAGCTGCATGCATCACACACGTCGATATTTCCCCATCGATACGTAGACGCATAGTAATGCCAGTTGGATATTAGCAATTTTGCAACACAGCGTGCGCAGCTGATTGAGTGGACATCAATTTGCATTTATTTCAACATTGTTTTGCTGCACATCTCATTTGTGTTCTGTTTCGCGTCTAACATTATCTAGACAGGACACCGAGAAGATGCATAAACGATAACCCACGGACTATTAACGGAAACGCGTGCCAACAAGCTTGTCACAAAACAAAGCTTTTACGGTATATGCTGCGGAAATCCAGTGCTTTTAACAGACTTCCATGACTGCGAATTAGTTAAATACAGCATCCATGAAGACAGGCGACTTAATTTTGACTTTTAGCATTACAATGCGCGCACTGTGCAATATTGGACATAGGGGTGTGCAAAGTTCTTTGTTTAATTATTTGCCAAATTTACTGCATTTGGTTAACCGTATTGCTGAGCATTCGAATCGGCGGCAAACGGTTGATAGCTTTTTAGCACACTAAAATACAGTTTTAAGGTTACACCAGATTGGCATGCCAGAGTCAAGGGGTCAATTGTTTCACTTCCGTCGGACCAATCAACAAACGTCAACATCTCTAAAGTACCCTGCTATGTCTGCGACTACCGGGCAGCACGCCGGCTAAAGTGATCTGTCTACAATTTGGTAAAAGTTGGTTTAGGCATGCTGAGGGATATTTGATCACAATGCGGAGCGAAATTTTCCAAGGACAGTTACGTTGGATACAGTTCCTCCGATTAGTGATGAATGGTTGATATGCGTCGTCAGGGTTTTGGAGGGTATGGTTGAAATTAGTCCGGTCGATGGATAATGTGACATCATTTGGGTTGGGAGTTTTACACTGGTAAAGTGGACAAAGCGAAGAACCAGGGCAACAATAGAGATGCATTATGTCTGAAGTGAGGATTTCGGCAAGCGTGAAAATTTCCGTAAATTTCGTGCATAATGACCGTTTAATTGTCAAACCCGAGAAGAAACAATAGCAGAACACTTAGGGCGGTCAAATGTTTCCGTTTTCTTCCTCGTCAGGTCTAGTGCAAAGATATACTTACGGACCAGCAGGTTTGTGTGACTGTATTGTGACACACCACGGCTTAAATAAAATTAAACTTAAACGGAGTTCGTGCTTAGTGTCCGTTGATCATGTGATTGCGGGCACGTGGGATTGACGGGCGGCAGCATATTTCTCTCGCGTGGTTGATGGTCAAGAAATGTGCAACATTTGAATGAGCTTCGTTTGGCTGCAGAGATAGCAGGCTCATCAGTGTAATGCTTTCTGCTTCAGCAGTAGCAAGCAGTTGTAATGCTAACTGATGGTGCAAGTGTGACGGTAGCTTATATAGGATTTCGAAGGCATTACTTTTGTCAGTGTGGTGCCTAGTGTCAATCAAATGGTTAGCAATTGCACTTATATTATACTCGTCTCTGCAGTTTGTGAGCGAATTCGGTAGGTGCCACTATAGTCGATTTTCTAAGTGCCTGGTTGTGCGTCCAATATTTTAGCGGGTAGCCAGTAGCGGGCGCCCGGAGAGCGCTTTGAAATAGCAGAGCTGGTTGCAGGGAGCTTTTCAGTTGTGCAGTAAAAGCTTCCCCGTTACCTAGCTATAAAAACCGACACCGTTGACGCTCTGGCTAGGGTAACGGAGGATGCACAGCAAACAAGGCAGTCGCACATTACAAACGAAACGAGCGGCAAGCAAAAATGGCGATGGACGAGTCAAGCAGTCGAACGCAGCAATCCGTTTAACAAACAACACAAATCGCCTAGATGTACAATGAACTTATTTTAGTTAGAATTTTACGCAGGCGAAACTGGGCATTACCAGTCTGCTACATAGCCCTCCCTCAGATGAAACTGTGTAAATAGTCCTTCGGTCTACTTGAGGACTGTCCGTCTCGAGACAGTATTCTGCGAGACCAAGTTGTGAAACCTAATGCCGATGCTGGGGAAGAACCAAGCAAACGGACCCCAAAGACTCCCACTCATGTCCTCTCTATATTGTAGAAACGGTGAAAATGCTGTTTGTGGGGGACAATCGGTAAAGCTCATAGGTGGTTGGGCAGGAAGTTCGTTCCTCTACCATTTGACTGCAGGGATCCAGCGAAAAGTGAGACAGAGGTGCAGCCAACCGTCGGTGTACATGGAAAGCAAAATAAAAAGCGGCGTAAATGCATATGAATACACAATGTGGAATGTGAATAAAGTGCAAAGCTCCAAGTGGCATTTGGTGTACTCGCTGTGTGGTTGGATTGCGACTCGCAATCTCTATTCAGACCTCGGTCCTAAGTGGACCTCGGTCATTACGATCACAAGGACCGTAACCGAATTGGTGATTCGGTGTTGCTCCTCCCAACCCTGAGACCCCATGACCGGTTTCGTCTTCCTTTAGACTCATCAGATGGAGATACCCTGAGCTGGGGTGGACCTCGAGGTATAGTGTTCAAAGGTTGACGCCCTGACCACTATGGCTCCTAGGTCCACGAGCAACGTTTGGCACAGCGGTAAAGTGTTCCAAGTGGCATTTGGTGTACTCGCTGTGTGGTTGGATTGCGACTCGCAATCTCTATTCAGACCTCGGTCCTAAGTGGACCTCGGTCATTACGATCACAAGGACCGTAACCGAATTGGTGATTCGGTGTTGCTCCTCCCAACCCTGAGACCCCATGACCGGTTTCGTCTTCCTTTAGACTCATCAGATGGAGATACCCTGAGCTGGGGTGGACCTCGAGGTATAGTGTTCAAAGGTTGACGCCCTGACCACTATGGCTCCTAGGTCCACGAGCAACGTTTGGCACAGCGGTAAAGTGTTCCAAGTGGCATTTGGTGTACTCGCTGTGTGGTTGGATTGCGACTCGCAATCTCTATTCAGACCTCGGTCCTAAGTGGACCTCGGTCATTACGATCACAAGGACCGTAACCGAATTGGTGATTCGGTGTTGCTCCTCCCAACCCTGAGACCCCATGACCGGTTTCGTCTTCCTTTAGACTCATCAGATGGAGATACCCTGAGCTGGGGTGGACCTCGAGGTATAGTGTTCAAAGGTTGACGCCCTGACCACTATGGCTCCTAGGTCCACGAGCAACGTTTGGCACAGCGGTAAAGTGTTCCAAGTGGCATTTGGTGTACTCGCTGTGTGGTTGGATTGCGACTCGCAATCTCTATTCAGACCTCGGTCCTAAGTGGACCTCGGTCATTACGATCACAAGGACCGTAACCGAATTGGTGATTCGGTGTTGCTCCTCCCAACCCTGAGACCCCATGACCGGTTTCGTCTTCCTTTAGACTCATCAGATGGAGATACCCTGAGCTGGGGTGGACCTCGAGGTATAGTGTTCAAAGGTTGACGCCCTGACCACTATGGCTCCTAGGTCCACGAGCAACGTTTGGCACAGCGGTAAAGTGTTCCAAGTGGCATTTGGTGTACTCGCTGTGTGGTTGGATTGCGACTCGCAATCTCTATTCAGACCTCGGTCCTAAGTGGACCTCGGTCATTACGATCACAAGGACCGTAACCGAATTGGTGATTCGGTGTTGCTCCTCCCAACCCTGAGACCCCATGACCGGTTTCGTCTTCCTTTAGACTCATCAGATGGAGATACCCTGAGCTGGGGTGGACCTCGAGGTATAGTGTTCAAAGGTTGACGCCCTGACCACTATGGCTCCTAGGTCCACGAGCAACGTTTGGCACAGCGGTAAAGTGTTCCAAGTGGCATTTGGTGTACTCGCTGTGTGGTTGGATTGCGACTCGCAATCTCTATTCAGACCTCGGTCCTAAGTGGACCTCGGTCATTACGATCACAAGGACCGTAACCGAATTGGTGATTCGGTGTTGCTCCTCCCAACCCTGAGACCCCATGACCGGTTTCGTCTTCCTTTAGACTCATCAGATGGAGATACCCTGAGCTGGGGTGGACCTCGAGGTATAGTGTTCAAAGGTTGACGCCCTGACCACTATGGCTCCTAGGTCCACGAGCAACGTTTGGCACAGCGGTAAAGTGTTCCAAGTGGCATTTGGTGTACTCGCTGTGTGGTTGGATTGCGACTCGCAATCTCTATTCAGACCTCGGTCTCAAGTGGCCCTCGGTCATTACGATCACAAGGACCTTAACCGGAATTGGTGATTCGGTGTGTTGCTCCTCCCAACCCTGAGACCCCATGACCGGTTTCGTCCTTCCTTTAGACTCATCAGATGGAGATACCCTGAGCTGGGGTGGACCTCGAGGTGATAGTGTTCAAACGTGACGCCCTGACCACTATGGCTCCTAGGTCCCACGAGCAACGTTTGGCACAGCGGTAAAGTGTTCCAAGTGGCATTTGGTGTACTCGCTGTGTGGTTGGATTGCGACTCGCAATCTCTATTCAGACCTCGGTCCTAAGTGGACCTCGGTCATTACGATCACAAGGACCGTAACCGAATTGGTGATTCGGTGTTGCTCCTCCCAACCCTGAGACCCCATGACTGGTTTCGTCTTCCTTTAGACTCATCAGATGGAGATACCCTGAGCTGGGGTGGACCTCGAGGTATAGTGTTCAAACGTTGACGCCCTGACCACTATGGCTCCTAGGTCCACGAGCAACGTTTGGCACAGCGGTAAAGTGTTCCAAGTGGCATTTGGTGTACCGAGGTCTGAATAGAGATTGCGAGTCGCAATCCAACCACACAGCGAGTACACCAAATGCCACTTGGAACACTTTACCGCTGTGCCAAACGTTGCTCGTGGACCTAGGAGCCATAGTGGTCAGGGCGTCAACGTTTGAACACTATACCTCGAGGTCCACCCCAGCTCAGGGTATCTCCATCTGATGAGTCTAAAGGAAGACGAAACCGGTCATGGGGTCTCAGGGTTGGGAGGAGCAACACCGAATCACCAATTCGGTTACGGTCCTTGTGATCGTAATGACCGAGGTCCACTTAGGACCGAGGTCGGAATAGAGATTGCGAGTCGCAATCCAACCACACAGCGAGTACACCAAATGCCACTTGGAACACTTTACCGCTGTGCCAAACGTTGCTCGTGGACCTAGGAGCCATAGTGGTCAGGGCGTCAACGTTTGAACACTATACCTCGAGGTCCACCCCAGCTCAGGGTATCTCCATCTGATGAGTCTAAAGGAAGACGAAACCGGTCATGGGGTCTCAGGGTTGGGAGGAGCAACACCGAATCACCAATTCGGTTACGGTCCTTGTGATCGTAATGACCGAGGTCCACTTAGGACCGAGGTCTGAATAGAGATTGCGAGTCGCAATCCAACCACACAGCGAGTACACCAAATGCCACTTGGAACACTTTACCGCTGTGCCAAACGTTGCTCGTGGACCTAGGAGCCATAGTGGTCAGGGCGTCAACGTTTGAACACTATACCTCGAGGTCCACCCCAGCTCAGGGTATCTCCATCTGATGAGTCTAAAGGAAGACGAAACCGGTCATGGGGTCTCAGGGTTGGGAGGAGCAACACCGAATCACCAAAGTGCAAAGCTGTTTTTTGGTTTTCAAAATATTTTGTACTTTTTGGTATTTTCAGCACGCTTTGGTCTTTGTTGTGGGTTTTGGAAAAGATTTAGCAAGAGCAAGAAAAGTTCAGAGACGCGTTCCATGTAACATAGTAGTCGCTAACAAAGTACGAAAAACCAACTGAATGTCTGAGTTTTCTACGGCGTCGATTGATATTAGAGCAATTAGGAGTGCTGTAGGTTAGGGTTCTCGGTCCTGCTGGTGCGAACTGATTGGTCTGAGGTGGCGGTGTGTGCTGTGAAGGCGCCGGCTGTGAAGGGGCTTGTTGCACCGAAGAGTCAGACTTGTCGAGGAATGTTGGCTTGAGTCGAACGACGTTGATCATCTCAGTCTTACCATTGTAGTCAATGGTGAACGTCTTGTCGCTTCTGCGTACAACGCGGTTCGGGCCATCATAAAAGGTTGGAGTGGCCGGCGTACGCTGTGAGCGCAAACGAACACGTGCGTGCAAGTCGTTAAGCCCTCGTCCACGTTGGTACGCAAGCGCTGTGCTCTGGTTTGCACAGGCTGTGTCTGTCGCACGTGAAGAGATAGGAGAGCAGCGTAGTCGCCATAGTCGAAAGTAGCTGGGGCTTTCGGTGAGACTGGATCAATAGGTAAGCGTTGTGTGCATCCAAAGACTAGCGACAACGGCGTATGAAGCAAAGCTGTTTTAATCGTGTTTCTTATGCCTAAATGAACGAGCGGAAGTGCGTCGGGCCAGATTGTGCTAGATTAGGAACTGAGTGATGCTTTGAGTTGCCGGTGGAAACTTTCTACCATCCCATTAGCTGCGGGGTGGTATGCGGTAGTTCGGTTGTGTTCGAAACCAAGGAAGTTTTAAATTTCGTTGAATTATCCGTCAAAGTGTGATCCTCTCTCAGTGCTGACTACGCTTGGGCAACCGAGTTGAGCTACCCCGCGTTCTAAGGAAGCTTGTGCAACTGTCTCAGATGAGCAGTTGATTGTCAGAATCGCTTCTGGCCAACGGGCGAATCGGTCGACACAGGTGAGGAGGTACGTATAGCCTAGGCGTGTGGGCAAAAGTCTGTCCAGGTTGACATGGACGTGTGCAAAATGAGAATCGGGAGCGGGAAAGACACCAAGTGAGCTTTTGGTGTGTCTCTATACGTTGGCGCGCTGATACTCTAAACATACTCGTGCCCAAAGGCAAACATCGCCTTTGACGTTGGGCCATAAAAAGCGTTCGGTTACGAGCGTCTGCGAAGCGCGCATGCCGGAATGAGACAGCTTGTGTAAAGTGTTGAAAACCAGTGAATGCGTCGACGTAGGCACTACGGGTTAGGGAGAAGTTTGTGCGGCGTCACAAAGAATGGTCCCATCAGATGCAGCTAGCTGCACTTCGCGTAGTTTCAATGTTGTTGCGTCGTAGCTTGTCTATGTCGGGAGCAGCTTGTTGGGCAGCAGCCGCGGCAGCTAACACAATGGTGGTGCCAGGAGATAGGAGGATTTGCTGGATGTGTGCAAGCGCATCCGCGACGGAATTGAAAGCACCTGAGACTTGTCGTACGTCTGTCGTAAACTGAGAAACGTAATCAAGTTGCCTAGTTTCTCGCGGAGAATACTTGGCTGTTGCGCCAATGCTTGTGTACATCATTGGCTTGTGATCAAAGAAGACTGTAACATCTATACCTTCGAGATAATGACGGAAATGTCGGATACCTAAGTAGATAGCTAAGATTTCCCTTCCGAATTTGCTCTAACGCGATTCAGCAGGTTGTAAATGTCTCGAGAAGAAACCTAGAGGTATCCATCGATGGTCTATGAGTTATAAAAGAACTGCACTGACGGCAATGTCGGATGCATTAGTTGTCGGGGATGGTGATGCTGATTTATCTCGGTGGGCGAGAAGTGCTATGTTGTAGCTACCGTCTTTGAGCTTCACGAAAGACCGTCTAGCGTAATCTTAATAATGAAAAGAGTGTTGATAACCACGGAGAAAGTCAGTCATTGGTTGAACAATGTTTGTGCCATTAGGAATAAAACGTCGATAATAGCAGACCAAACCAAGGAATCGGCGTAGCTGTTTGAGGGAATTAGGAGCAGAATAGCCCTTCAGTGCCTGGGTTTTGTCTGACAGACCGTTAATACCAGAGGCACACATGCCGTGGCCCAGAAAGTCGATGGAAGTTAGGCCAAGCTCGCATTTATAGGGGTTGAGGATAACCCATGAGGCGTTAAGCGTTGGTAGAGAGCGTCGAGGTTATCAAGAGGTTCATCCGCAGAACAGCTGGCGATAAGAATATCAACCAAATAAGGATAAACGCCTTCGAGTCCTCGTGCTACCTCATGAATGAAAAGCTGAAATGTTTGAGCAGCCACGCTGTGGCCGAAAGACATTCTGATTTACTCGAATAGGCCGAATGGTGTAATGACTGCTGTTTCAGCAATGTCGTCCGGAGACACAGGTATCTGACGGTAGGCGCGAACAACCTCGAATTTGCTAAAGATGGGCCTACCAGCTAGAGCTGAGGTTAAGTTGTGCATGTGCGGAATGGGGTATTTATCCGGGACGGTAACTTTCTCAAATGCTTTGTAGTCACCACAGGGGCGCTAGTCACCGGAGTTCTTCGGCACTATGTGTGATGGTGATGCCTCTGGACTTTTGGACGGGCGGCTGATTCCCAGTTCGAGCATTTGCCCGGATTCCGCCTTAGCAGCTTTGAGCTTGTCCTGGGCTAGTCTGCGAGGGCCGGCCGAAACAGGTGGACCCTTAGTGCAAATGTGATGAACGACATTTGACGTCAGAGGAGGCAAGTCGTTCGGGACGTGAACGAGTTTAGGGTGCTGGTTGCAAAGTTCTAGGAAAGGCCGTGAACCTTGAGATAGGACAAGAGTGATAGTAATGGCAGCCCTGTTGACGCTAGTCCTTATAACGCTGTGCTGTGTCCTAGAATCGACAAGGTTCTTTCTTTTAGCGTCGACGATAATGTCGAAGCTCTTAAGGAAAGCTATACCTATTATGGCGTAAGGCACGTCTGCTACTATGAAAGGCCAGCGAAAGGATCGCTGGAGGCCCAACTTGTGCGTTAGCAACTTTTCGCCGTAAGTTGCGATTGGTGTGCCATTGGCTCCACGCAGCTTGGTCTGCGAGAGTGAGACGACCTCATTTGGGCTACGGGGTATATTGCTTCGTTAGGCTCCAGTGTCGACTAAGAACTCCGTGCCGGAATTTAAATCCCTAACGCGGGTGACGCGACTTTGGTGTTGGCGTGTCGCGTCCGTCACCGTTACGGACCAGCCGAGAAGTTTACCTGCTTCTCGCCGACGTTGCAAGGCTTGATACATTTACCAGATGTGGTACCAAAGCGTTGATGGTACCAATAACAAGCCTGCTTTTATCTGTACTTGGACCGTTTGGAAGGCAAGTTGATAGGCTTTGTCGACAACGGTCCTTAGCAAGCTGTTGAATTTGGAGACTAAGTGTTTCAACTTGTGTTTGCAAGGGTTCTATAGTTGATTGTAAGCTAGTGATAGTAGGGCCATGGGACGCAACTCCGCTGACTTTGTTAGCGCCGGTTTGTGGCTGTGACCGTTTAGTGACTCGCTCTGCTAAATCTGCTGGGTGAGTGATCAAAACGGGGCTCACGATAGCAAGCATCGCTTGCGTGTTTTCTGGCATGCGCTGTAGCCATAGTTCGCGAAGTAAAGGCTCGCCAACGGCTGAGGGACCAAGAAATTGCTGCATCTTTCGTAGCAGGGTTGAGGGCAGTTTGTCACACGGCTGCAGGTCCCTGAAAAGCGGCTACAGACGCACTGTCTCAGAGGGCATCCCACGCTTTATCATGGTCTCCTTGAGAGCCTCACAGTGGATTTTATTCTAAAGAATGATGCAGTCTCGAACCTGCATTGATATCTCCTTGGGGAGGTAGGACGTGAGGTTGTTATACTTCGCGTAGTCGGAAGTGATTCTTTGGTTATACAACTCCTGTTCAAGATGAGTGAACCAAAAAAGTAGAACTATGTCCCAAACAGATGGCAATGAGAGAGACGCAACGTTAAGGGGAGACTCTATCTCAGGGTATCCAGCTTCCATGGCTAAAAGATATGGCAAACAATTAGCTACCGTATGCAAACTTGAACCAGAAAAGAAGAAAAATTAATGGAACAAGCTCACTGGAGGAAAGTACGAAATATCCGGCGCTGAGATTCTTCCGGAGTTAGTTTCGCCAACTTAGCGAGTAGCCTCTAACGGGAACGCGGACAACGAGTTAAAATGGCAGATAGAGTTGCAGGGAACCTTTTGTGTTTACAGTAAAAGCTTCACTGTTACTTAGCTGTAAAAGGCGACACCGTTAACGCTCTAGCTAAGGTAATGGAAGATGCAGTACAAACAAGGCAGTCGCGTGCTGCAACCTAAACGAGCGCCAAGCAAAATGGCGTGGAGAAAGTCAAGTATTGGAACGCAGCGATTAGTTCAACACACCACACCGGTTGAATAGGTGTACAGTGAACTACTTTTACTTAGATGTTCACACAGGCTAATCTCCTGCTACGTAGGAGCAGGTGAATCGGTATAGTACATCTGATTTTACGCGGCCAGGCAAGTTATCTTTGAAGCTTTGGAAAGCCGACGATTCTCTCTTATAGATCACATTTGCCTCAGCCGCCTTGAAGTTATTCTTGCATGCTTACAGAAAGCTTCTTCTACAGATCTCAGCCACATTTCACCCTTAAAGGGGATGGTAAGGAACTACTGTTTTGATCAGCCAAATGCACTGTTGTCTTCGGGTCTTTAGGCCTCATTTGCGTGTCAATAAAGCTTTCTGGGTAACCACTCTTAAGTGGTGTGCAATTGATTTGCTTTGAGCAAGCTTTGCCGCACTTAACACAGTCCACGCAATGAAGCATCATAGATCACGAAGGAAATCTTTACAGCAATCAAATTTTGCCTCACGTGCTTATTCAATTACTGCTCTACGTGATAGTTCAGATATAATAAGCGGAAGAATAGCAAGCAAAACTGCGCGTTAGTGCGTCAAGGTCACTTTTGTATGCTTCTCTTTCTACTGCACAGAATGCTTCGGATTTCAAATACTTGGGGATCCAGGCGCCCACCTTTTGGCGCGTACGGAGTTTGCTACCAATGTTCACTGGTATAACTGCGCATACTATTGAAAAATAAGAAAAATGTTTAACACAAATTTTCGACATAATTTTATTACTATACAACAGAAAAATAATAAAATACAAGCTTGCTTACATGCTGCATTTTGTAAAATATATTACTGGATGAGGAATATAGAGCTCAAGATAAAATAAATCCGTAAACAGCTTACAGAAATAACAATGGGATAATTAGATGCAAACGTAGCACTTACAATGTGTATAGTGCACTTATCCACAATAAAAGTAGTTTTATGAAGTAGCATTGATAGATTGCGAAGCGGATTCGTAAGGCGCCTTATATTGATCCACAAGTTTAGAAAGTTTTACCTCAGTTTGACGACCTTTAATGTTTCTGTTACCCATTTCCTTCTGTTTCTTTTACAGCCCTCACTCATGTTACTCTTCACCTTCCATTCAGCTCAGCCTTGCTTCACTGGCAGTTGTAGCAGCGGCACCTAGCCCGCCAAGAGGAGTTAGACGGGCGCATATTACGTCAGTTGCGATATCTTACTATGAACAGTGAACAATGATTTATTATGGGCTAAAAGTAATTGCTTGACGCGTCCCACAGGATGGTTGTGGTGAATGCAATGAAATCATAATATATGTGGGTCATTTACCGAATGTTTGCCAAGATGAATACTTTGATAATTAACCTTAGTGTAAAATTAAAACAAAAGAGCGTAAACGTTCAAAAATACACTGGGGTGTAGTGGTCGTTGATATAAGGGGTTAGAAAAGTAACCTAGAGTTGTTCACTTGGGTCCATTTGATACATAAATTTCGTGGAAGAGCGTGCTATGTTTAATCCACGATTGAGGAGTTTAGGTAACAAAGTGTGGGGAGCTAAGAGCAACATCTAGTCGTATATTTAAAACCTAAAAATAGGGGAAGGATGAAATTGCATCCGGAGTGCATCCCAGAGTTGACAAACCCAAAGAACAAAGTACTTACGTCGACACTCTAGGCAGCTATGTTGTTCCTACAATTTTAAGCAGTAACACCTGAGCTGCGTGTTGTGGCTAAATTTCAGCAAATGGAGGCACACGTGGTTGGGGTCACTCAATATCTGATACGCTAATATGAGGTTGTCGCGCAGGCTACGATAGCGTCCGCTGAAAATTCTCAGAAATTTCAGTCTTCGCTGGTAAGCGTGATAGCGACGGCCCGTTACATCCCTCTTTGTTCTTCGTTGTGGCGCATCTAACGCATCTAGGTGACGCTTCAACTAAGGTTGCCAAGCATGGATAGCGTATGTAGCAGTCTGGAGATTCCCCGGTTTGCCTGTGTTAAATTCTAACTAAAATTACTCCATTGTAAACCTAAACGACCGGTGTGGTTTGTTGAACTGATTGCTGAGTTCGAATGCTTGACTTGCTCATCGCCTTTTTTGCTTGGCGCTCGTTTCGGTTACAACTTGCGGCTGCCCTGTTTGCTGTGCTTGCTCCGTTCCCCTAGCTAGAGCGTCCACGGTGTCGTTCTTTTATAGCTGGATAATAGGGAATCTTTTACTGTACCAATAAAAGTTTCCCTGCAACTCAATCCGTCTTCTCGAATCGCTCTCTGGGCTCCCGGTACAGGTGACCCTCTAAATTGGTGACCTCGAACCCGGAACAATCTCAGCGCCGGATATTTGGAACTTTTCCCCGGTGAGCTCGTCACATTTGTTTTTCATATTTTGCGGTTTATTTTTACATACGGTAGCCTATTCTTTGCATCATTTTTAAGCCATGGCATCTTTAGACCCTAAGGTAGCATTGTATCTCTCTCCGTACCACCAGTTTGGGACATGGATCCTCTTTTGTGGTTCGCTCTTCTTGAGGCTGAGTTTTACAGCCACAGAATCACTTCCGACTATGCGAAGTACAGCAAGCTCCTGTTCTATCTCCCCAAGAAGACATCAATGCAGGTTCGTGACGTTATCATTTCGCAGACCGAAAACCGCTATGAGGCTCTGAAAGAGGCCACGATTAAGCGTGTTATGCCCTCTGAGAAAGTTCGCCTGCAACAGCTTTTCAAAGATCTGTAGCTGGGCGACAAACTGCCCTCAACCCTGCTACGAGAGATGCAACAATTCCTTGGTTCCTCAACCATGGACGAGACTTTGCTTCGCGAACTATGGCTACAACGGCTACGCAAGTGATTCTCGCTACACTGAGCTCCGTTTCGCTCACTCAGCTAGCAGATTTAGCGGATCGAGTTATTGAGCGATCACAGCCACAGGCCGACGCCAGCAAGCTCAATACCGTCGCGTCCCAGGTCACTTCTATCACTGGCTTAGAGTCAACTATAGAAGCCCTGCAGACACAAGTTGCGACACTTAGTCGCCAGGTTCAGCAGCTTACAAGGAGCCGTCGTCGTCCTAGCCGCTCAAAATCGCCCTTCAAACGTTCTAAGTCTAGCAACAAGCAGGCTAGCTGTTGGTACCACCAGCGCTTTGGTACCGCAGCTCATAAATGTGTAAAGTCTTGCAACTTCGCCGAGAAGCAGTGAAACTTCTCGGCCGGTCCGTAACGGCGACGGACGCGACCGGCCAACACCAAAGTCACCTCATCCGCGTTAGGGATTTAACTTCTGGCACCGAATTTCTAGTCGACACTGGTGCCGAAGTTAGCATTATACCCCGTAGTCCAGATGAGGTCGTCTCAACATCGCCGACCATGCTGTGTGCCGCCAATGGCACACCAATCGCAACTTTCGGCGGAAAGCTGCTAACGCTCAATCTAGGCCTCCGGCGAACCTTTCGCTGGCCTTTCATAATCGCTGCTGTGCCTTTCGCCATCATAGGCATAGACTTTCTTCAACGCTTGGACCTCATCGTCGACGCTAAAAGGAAGAAGCTTATCGACTCCAGGACACAGTTTAGTGTTATCGGGACTAGCGCCAACGTGGCTGCTATCACTCCCATTTGTGTCCTACCTCAAGCTTCACAAAATTTTACAGAACTTTTCAGCAAGCATCCTGAACTCGTTCGCGTCCTGAACGACTTGCCTCCTGTGACGTCAAACGTCATGCATCACATCTGCAATAAGGGCCCACCTGTTTCGGCCCGCCCTCGCCGACTAGCCCCGGACAAGCTCAAAGCTGCTAAGGCGGAATTCGAGCAAATGCTCGAACTGGGAATCAGCTGCCCGTCCAAAAGTCCATGGGCATCACCATCACACATAGTGCCGAAGAAATCCGGTGACTGGCGCCCCTGTGGTGACTACAGGGCACTTAACAAAGTTACCGTCCCGGATACATACCCCATTCCGTACATGCACGACTTGACCTCAGCTCTAGCTGGCAAGTCTATCTTTAGCAAAGTCGACTTTGTTCGCGCCTACCATCAAATACCTGTGGCGCCGGACGACATTGCTAAAACAGCAGTCATCACGCCATTCGGCCTATTCGAGTACCTCAGAATGCCTTTCGGCCTCAGCAACGCTGCCCAAACTTTTCAGCGTTTCATTCATGAGGTAACGCGAGGACTCGAAGGCGTTTATCCTTATCTAGATGACATTCTCATCGCCAGCTCTTCTGACGAGGAACATCTCCATCACATGGACGCTCTCTTCCAACCCTTACCACAGTATTTGGTTACGGTCAACCCAATAAATGCGAGCTTGGCCAAAGTTCCATCGACTTTCTCGGCCACCGCATATCCGCCTCTGGTATTGGAGCTCTACCAGACAAGATCCAGGCACTGAAGGACTACCCTGCTCCCAGTTCCTTCAAGCAGTTACGCCGATTCCTTGGCCTGGTCAACTATTATCGACGCTTTATTCCTAACAGCGCGAGCATTGTTCAACCAATGACTGACTTGCTCCGCGGTAAACAACGGTCTTTTCATTTTGCAGATGACACTAGACTGTCTTTTGAGAAGCGCAAAGACGCTGTCTTCAACATAGCGCTTCTCGCCCATCTAGGCACATCTGCACCACTCTCCCTGACAACTGAGGCCTCCGACACCGCCGTCGGTGCAGTTCTTCAGCAACTCATCGACCATCGATGGCTACCTCTAGGTTTCTTCTCGAAACGTTTACAACCTGCCGAATCGCGTTACAGCACCTTCGGTAGGGAACTGTTAGCTATCTACCTAGGTATCAGACATTTTCGTCACTATTTCGAAGGTCGACATTTCACAGTCTTCACTGACCACAAGCCATTGATCTACGCAATCAATGGCGCAACAGCCAAGTATTCTCCGTAGGAAACATGACACCTAGTCTACGTTTGTCAGTTTACGACAGATGTACGACATGTCTCAGGTGCTCTCAATCCCGTCACTGATGCGCTTTCACGCATTCAGCATATCAGCTTATCGCCTGGCAGCAACATTGATCTAGCCGCTATGGCTGCTGCCCAACCAGCTGATCCAGACATAGGCAAGCTACGACGCAACACCGCTGAGACGATCACCACTGATCGACTGAAGCCAGCATTCCTCGACAAGTCTGACGCTTCGGTACAGCAAGCATTTTCACAGCTCGCACCACAACTTCATACGAGTCAGTCCGCTCCAGCAGAACCGACAACCTCAACCAACAGCACTCCTACTCGCCCTGCACTCTATCGCCGCGGTAGGAAGCTCAAACCTACGGCTCGTTTTTCGAACTTCGTTCGCACTTGTTATTTTACATAGAACGTGCCTTTGAAATTTTCTGCTCTTATCAAACGTTTTTGAAAATCCCCAAATAAAGATCAAAACGTTTTGAAATTACCAAAAAAGACCAAAACCTATTGAGAACCCAAAAACAGCTTTGCACGTTTTCCGCGTTGCACTCTTTTGTGCATGTTTATACATTTATGCTGCTTTTTCTTTTTACTTTCCAAATATGCCGTCGCTTGGTTGCACCTCGGATTCACTTTTCGCTGGATCCCCGCACGGCAACTGGAAGTGGAAAAGCCTTCCTGTTCAACCGCCTACGTGAACTTTTAACGAACTGTCCCCCACAAACAGTTTTTTACCGTTTCGATACCGTATGGAGGACACGGGTGGGAGCCCGCTAGGGTACGAGTGCATGGTTCTCCTCCAGCAGCTGCATCAAGTTTCACAACCTGGTCTCGCAGAAGACTGGCGCGCGACGGACAGTCCTCACGTAGATCGAAGGACCGCTTACACAGTCCCTTCTGGGAGAGGGCTATGTAGCAATCTGGAGCTTCCCTGGTTTGCCTGTGTAAAATTATAATTAAATTATTTCATTTTACACCTAGGCAACCGGTGTGGTTTGTTGAACTTATTGCTGAGTTCGAATGCTTGACTTGCTTATTTCCATTTAGATTGGCGCTCGTTTCGGTTGCAACTTGCGGCTGTCCTGTGTGCTGTGCTCGCTCCGTTCCCCTAGCTAGAGCATCCACGGTGTCGTTCTTTTACAGCTGGATAACAGGGAGTCTTTTACTGTACAAATAATACTTTCCCTGCAACTCGATCCGTCTTCTCGATCCGTCTTCTGGAATCGCTCTCTGGGCTCCCGGTACAGGCGACCCTCTAAACGTATCCAAGCTGCGGGTGCTCGTAGGAATTGTGCCTCATTGAAATGATTGATGGCTCAGATATTTCGAATGCCCTTCGCAGCGTGCCGACGTGCTGTTTGTCTCTTTTCGTAGCTACCTCAGACAGTTTTGAACATTTGAGTTCACCCTGTATAAGCACACCAAGGTCACGTTCGTGTTAGCTGGTCTGCAATCCATCTGTCCCAAGCAGATATGTGTAGTTAAATCTATGGCACAGTTGTGCAACGCGACATTTGTCTACGTTGAATGGTAGTGCCTTATGAACTGACTAGTTTGACACTGTGTTAAGGTCGCTCTGGGGCCGCGCGTCGCCGACCGTTCCTCTCATCCTTCGCCATACCTTGATATTACATGTAGTTGTGATACTTACATGCAACCAGGAAAGCACTGGGAATTCTCTACCGGAGGCATATAACAGGTAGAACCGCGTTCTCTTGGCGTGGCCAGCCACCTTGCCTCATATAGGCCATGCCTGTAAAGTGAGTGCCACGGTACGGTTTCCACGGTCAATCTATAAGAAATAGACTGAAGCGTATTTACAAGAACTACAACAAATATATTATGAAACATCTTGTCGGACGGAGGAACGCTGTACGGAAGAATTTATTGTGCAGCGCAAATATATACATTAGCTTAGCTCAAATAACCGGACAATTATGCACAAAATGGATAAGCTTAAGCGCACCCTCTGATGTCGTATATAGTCGAAGTAAGTTGGGATTATGCGTCAAGAAACAATGCTTCATAATGATGTAGATGACATATTTGTACTGCTTGTGTGATCCTCCACCATTGTGTCGACACGCCATGACGGACGGCAACAACGGCGCAGGTGTTAGTACTTAAGCGAATTCCTCGTGCTCAACGTCAGGAAAAAGCAATCTCAGATCCTTCAAGACACCTATAAAATGCTTACGTATATAAAGCAAAACATGAGGTGCAGTAGACGAAACACTGCACGATTTCCAACACTGTGACATCAGAGTATATCATTGTTTATATTTCCAAATAGTTCATATGATTAATTGATAACACCGACTGAACATAAATTCATCAAGTGGTTCACGTTGCACAGAAATGTACGAAAATGTTTATTTGCCAACTATACCTTGTAGCTAGAGAAAACCAGGCAGGGTACGGACGATGACTATTGTGAAGAAACTGGAAAGCTTCCGCTAACAAACTTGATGTATTCGCGATAATCCATTGTCATTTACCTTTCCCTGTAATTAATGTGAAGGCAATTGAGTAGCGGGACGAAAGGGTATTGTGGTACACGCCGTTCCCGTGTATTAGCTAAAATTGCGACAATGGGCGTCGGAGCGATATAGAGAAGGATGTGAGGTACCGCGCGATGAAGCGGTGTGTTTAAGTCAAACGTGGCGCAGTGTTAGCATATTGCGTGTTTTGGATCAGACAAACAACTACAACATACATATCAGCAAACTGCAAACAACCTTTGAGTGTACACTAAGAGGATAAGTTTATTTAATATTTTACATAACATATGCAGGCAATCCGGGGGAATCTCAAGAGTGCTACACAGCCCACTCTTAGATGGAACTGTGTAAACAGTCTTTCGCCTACGTGAGAACTATCTATCGCGGGCCAGCCTTCTGCAAGGCCAGGTGGTGAAACTTGATGCAGCTACTGGGGGGAAAACCAGACGATGGGATCATAGCGGCTCCCATCCGTGTCCTCCATAACGGTGCCGAAATAAAAAGTATGTTTGAAAAATGGCTCTTGGAGAAGTAGTAGTTCGACGGATAATGTTCGCTGCACAACTTAGGGCTTCGGGCTCTAACGTGAACGTGCACCGAGTTGCCAAACGTACACGAAAATCAAATGGAAAACGGTAGTGACAATAGTGCATGGAAATAATGAGTGCTAGAGTAAAATAACCATAACAGGTTTTTTGAGGTATTCAAAACGTTTTAATCTTTTTCTGTGGTTCCAAAACTTTTTGTTATTTTCAGAAATGTCGTAGGGGATCTGAGCAGAACATGCACTGTTTGCACAAAACCTCGATGGCAATGTACCTGTTGGCCTGACTTAGTCGTGCTTGGTGTACCGGACGATGTTAAAGGAAATTTTGCGGACGTCGCTGAACCACTAGAACTGTGCGTTGTTGGCGGAGGCACGGGCTTTTTTGTATGAGACATTGTCGCTGTCAATAAAGGCAACTTGCAAGCGACTAACATATACCGCTTCACGCTACCCGTGGCGATCGATGACATCTACTTTGTCGTTCTGCCGAAGAACTCTAAATTATCCTTCATGTGGCGGAGCCAAGCATCACTTGACGCCGCCGACTCGTACGAATACGTGTGTACAAGTTTGAAGCTCCGGCAATAAAATGGTTTTCTGGGGCACGGCTGTGAGTAGATGCGAAACGATGCATGCGTGAAGTGCGATGCTTTGTAGAAGCTTTATAGGTACGTAACGAAAATGGTCGGACGTGAAGGGAATTGGAGGTGCGAACTTGATCAACTTCCGCATCGGTCTGTTGTGTAGGGGCCATTGCTGCTAGATCAATGTTGTGACCAGGTGGAATTGAATTGACTCGTAACAAGGTGTCTACGACAAAGTTCTGCGAATCTGCAACTTGCTGTATCTCTGAAGTGAAGTGTGAGACATAGTATAGGCGGTGGATCTCACTGGGAGGTTATTTGTCGAGGAACGAACTCATCGTGATTTTAGTAAGCACAGACTTACCGCTTAAGCTACTAGTAAGATTCTGAGTGTGCCGTATAGGATATTTGTCTGGGCAGGTGAACGTGTGTAGTGACTGGTAATCGCCACACCATCGCCAGTCTTCTTTGGCACCATGTGAAGAGATAAAGCCCACTGACTTTCGGATGGGAGGATAATACCAACTTTGAGCATATGCTTGAATTTCGCTTTGGCTACCTTCAAGTTAGCAGGGGCAAAACGTCGTGGTCGAGCGAAGACTGGTAGACCACGTGGTCGTTAAGTGCTACAGGAAGACTGGTGTAAGCAAGGCAAACAAGCTGAGGGAACTGCGCGAACAGTTATAGAAAGCATTTGTCAGCTTGTCGCTGTGGATAAATGGGAATGATGTTTTCGGAAGACGTCTCGATTCCGCAGGTGGAAAGATGTGCTTATTTGTCAATTGACTTTCGTTGACGAATATCGACGAGTAATTCAAAATGATGCAGGAACACGATTCCAAAGAAAGCAAGCGGTTCAGCTGCTACTATAAAATGCCAACGGGATTTGCGTCTAAAGCGAAGATCGATGGTAAGAGAACGCTGGCCGAAAGTTGCTATGGGTGTTCCGCTAACGCCAGGTAGGTTTGCTGCCGGCCGCTTAGTCGATTCGTTTTAGCCTGGTGAGATCACGCTGACTCCCCCAGTGTCCATTAGTAACTTGATCCCTGAGATTCTAGCGGCTATCTTGAATAGACGATTTGCGGTATTATGAGTAGCGACGTCAGCCAACAATATTTGTCGACCAGCTGCTTCTGACGCACCGTTGGTGGGAACCGATTGATTGTCGTCTTTTGTCTTTCTCTGAATATGAGTATGATGACGTCTGTCAAGGCTTTGTACGGCCTGCTTCTTCGTGGTCGATGTAAAGTGCAAGGTGCACTGGAATAACTAGCAGCGCTGCCAAACCTTGAGTGATACCGGCAGATAGAGCGTCTTGTGGCGTTGCGAACACAAATACGCCAACGACATGCATCCCTAAGCTGATGCTGGTTTCAACTTAAACCTTGGACTTCTCCTTTTAGTGAGGATATTTCGTCTATAAGTGGCTGTGTTAAAGTCAGGCTTTTTAAGTTGTCGTTTAATGGAGCGACGGTATGTACCCCATGAGGCGCTTCAGCTGGCCGGGCGATGTTAGATGATGTACAAAGTGGCTCAGTATAACGCTTCAGCACGCCGTCTGCAAGTTCGGAGATTTCTGACCATGATTTAGGCTTGGCGATGCATAATACGGCCTGCACGTGCTCAGGTAACCCTTGAAGTCATAGCTCGCAAAGCAAAGATTCCATGCTCAAACCCCTTAGGACACGGTGCATTACCAGTAAGAGCGCCGACGGTTTCTTCCTTCCTAATTGCAAACCGGAAAAGAGTTGGTGCAGTTGACGGCAGTCTAATGGTGTGCATGGTTTTATTGCGGGATCTTTCAGAGCGTTATAACGATTAGCTAATTCAGCCGTTACAATCAGGTTGCCAAGCTGGGCGGTAAGATCCAAGGGGAGACGAGATTGTAAGTTGTTGAACTTAGCCGAAGCACGTGTGACTCGTTTATTAGCAAATGCCGCTTCTATGTTAATGAACCCAAAAGTAGCGTCCACCTCCATTAGCGGAGGAACCAAGAGAATGACTGAATGAACACTCTGCTCGTCCTCACTATAGGTAGAGAGAGTCCATGGTTCATAAAACCATAAACACTTAGCAAAATGGATGAAAAGTTGTCACGAGCAAACCCGGAAAGATTGGTACAGACTCACTAAAGAGAGGCGAATATAACTCCATTTGAGATCTCCAAAGTATTGCGGAATTATCCGGATCGGCGTCACCACTGGACGCTTCGCGGTATACGTATTAAAGTATGTAAATCCACTATACTTCTGCTTTTATTAAGTATGGCACGTGGGACTTTTACCTATTCCGTGTTACTGGAAATTTGGATATTTTTCTGCATACGGTTGTTACTAATTGATCAGAAATCAAAACAGCTACTGCAATTGTTGTGATGCATTGTCGAGTCGTTTTTTAAATACAGTTTGCGGGTGCTCAGAAAGGGTTTTTCTCCCTGATTCTGTAAGAGGCCCGCCTATAGCATGACACTTCCTGCGACCAACGTGTGAGTGGCACCGCACAATTGGTCACCCAGACTGTGAGCGTGGTTCCGCCTTCGCCGAAGTTATTTTCGGTGACCTAGTTCCCTTACCTTTCTGAGCTACCTTTTTGCAGCCAATGCGATATTCCATGACCCACACAAATGCTAGTGTTTTTGGTGCGTCTATTATTCTTTCTTCGCAGTCTGTCTCCCTATCCTGTTTGATGACTCTCCTTTTTGATTCGTCTAGCTAGAGCCGGCTGACTAGCCGAAAAACCTCCTCGTGGCGCCTGCTGGGGGGCTTCGGGTGCAACCCCTTCCGACAAATAGTTCGGCAGCAGTGTTCAAGGAGGTGGTAGGTTTTCGCCTGACAAACCTACTCCCTATAAAAAGCCACAAATCTCCCTTTCTCAACATAGTGACGTGGCGAATGTGACTCGCCACAAACTAGTCACTGGCTCTTGGATATCTGGATAACCATATCGTTACATCGTCGACGCTATCAAACGGTCACAAATACAGGGGCACACTTACAAGCACAAGCTAAGAAGCTGTACGTATACAAATTACATACACATCCATACACGTCTACACTGTTATGGAGAACATGTATTTTCGTACACTTTTATTCACACTTTGTTATCGTAACATGATCATGTATGCAAAGGCGGATTTCGCGTTGTCGAGATTAACAGTTTTTAAATAGTATGAGCGTTTCGATATAATTTTATTTCTGACCAAGCTAGATGTAGTCATTTGCCTGGTTACCTTCCTAGGGACTGCTTTACAGATCAAAACACTCTATCCAGCCAAAATACCAAACTACATTCCGAGTCTCTCAACCAGGAGATCTTGACGGGCCTGGAACAGCCAGTTGGTACGCGAATCAAACAGTTATTCCTAAGCTTGTCTATAGGAGATGCGAGACCATCTGCCCCATTGTGTGAGAGAATAGGCTCCACGTTTCGTACTTCATGGATGACTCCACCCCTCAAGAAATACCCGAACTAGCCCCAGGTTTCCTCATAGCTGCCAAGGTAACTTCCCTCATCCTATCATCTTTCTAAAAAGTACATTTTTCAACGAAGCGAGCTACATATCTGCCGAATTGCTTCAGCAGGTCACGGCGGCCATTTACTACATGCAGGTGTTATGTAGCCCCTACTTCAAATCCCTCGTAGCTTATTGTGTCACTTGAAGAGCTTGGGGCGTTACGCAGTGCTTTTGAATCCCCACCAGCAATCGATAAGTCACCGATACTGAAGAGCAAGTCGTCCAAACCCAAGAGCCTACTACGCAAGAAATTATGATAGTAACACTGCCGTTTTTGCCCTAAATCAAAGAGATGCGCAACATTATGCAACTTCCCCTTAGTCGAGCAAACTTCCAGGCCACAGGTCACGCACTAATAAGATCACCGACCACACCTCTGGTACTAAACTCTACGTTCAGCACTGCAAAGCTGGAACCGCGTTCCTGTTTTATATTGAGGCTGAGGTAAGCGTGGTGCTTCCTGGCACCTGGTGAGACACAACTGTCTACTCCTAGCCTTTTTGCCGCCAACGGCACACTCATCCTTGTTTACGTCCAACGCTCTTTAACCATAAACTTAGGTCTCCTTAGAACATTTCTTTAAGTGTTCATTTTCGCCTCCTTTCCGTTTGCCATCATCGGCAGCGACTTATTTCTGCATTTCGCCCCTTGGCCAGTACAAAACAAACGAGGATAGCCTACTGCGCAACTACGCTCAGCGTCCTTGGCAGCAACGCCGGTATCTCATCCGTCCCCCTGGTCTACGTTTGCCCCCAGATATCCTCCGATTACAACAAACATTTCTCTTACTAACCTAAGCTCGTTAAGCCATTGAACGCAGCTATAGCTTTGGCATACCAGGTCACATAGCATAGCAGTGTCAACGGTTCATCCGTCTCATTACACCGCCTCAGAGTTTCGCCGCAGCCACTGAAGCTAGCTATGGCGAATGTTGAGCATATGCTGACAGTTGAAATAATACGCTCTTCAGATAGCCCTTGGTCTTCTCCAAACCAGATGGACCTAAAGAAATCTCGAAACTGGCGACCTTGGGTTGACTACCGGCCCCTAAACAAACTTGCGACTCCCGTAACGTACCTCAACCCACCTTTGCGGGACCACTCCGCCTGCCTCACAGATAAGACGGTCATCAGCAAGATCGATTTTGTTCGAGCGTATCACCGAATATATGTCAATGAAAAAGGCATAACCACAAAAGTCATCATTTTCCCCATCTGCCTGTTAGATTATTTGAGAATGTTTACGGATTGTGCAATGCTGCATAAAGATGTCTGCGCTTCATCGACCACCTCACCCATGGCATAGGCTTCGCGTAGCCCTACCTTGACGACATTCTAATGACCAGTGTGTCTGATGAAGAGCTCCTCGATGGTCATCAGTCTTTCTTCCATCAGTTCACCTAACAAGGCGTCACCGTCAACCCGACTAAATGCAAAATCCGCAAGTCCGCGTTACAGTCCTTGGGCCACCTCGTCTCATTTGGTACAGAGCTCCTGGTGAAAAAGTCCAATTCACCAAATACTTCCGAGCACCTGTTTCATTTAAGCACTTACGTTGTGCTTGTGCTCTAGTCAGCTATTACCAATGCTTCATCCCCGCTGCGCTCAACTCTTGCAGCCTCTGATTGACCTCATCAGAGGAAAGGAATGTAAGTGTGCTTTCCCTGATGTAGCACACACGGACTGCACCGAGCTTAAGGATGCTAGCACCAATATGAATCTCCTTACTCACTCAGGACCTTCTGCACCCTTGTGTCTTACAACTGACGCTTTAGACGTTTCGGTATGAGCTGTAATCCAAAAACACGTTTGTGATCATTGGAAGCCACTCGGTTTCTTCCTCAGACACCTTCAAGGAGCGGAATGCCGCTGCAGCACGTTTGGTAGAAAACTGCTTGTCATCTACTTAGGTATTCATCACTTCCGACACAGGTTCTAACGCCGGGGTTTCCCATTCTACACTGATCAGAAGCCTCTCATTTGGCCTTTACCACATCAAATGACCAATTTCTCCACAGGAAGCTAGACACCGAGAACTTGTCATGCAGTTCTCTATCGACACACATCATGTCTCATTTGTCGTTGACCCCGTCCCTGGTGCTCTTTCTCGCGTTATCCTTCCTCTTCACTTTTTAATCCCATCTACCTTGCCGCCATGTCATTGGCTCAAGCCCAAGACCACGACCTCCAACGCACCCTGCCGTCCAATTCACTGTGATGCAACCGTTCCTCGTCAAGGCAAGGACGGAACAATCCCATGTGGTATATCCACTGGTTGTCATAGACAAGTCGTGCGAGCCTCGTTCAGATGCACATTCTTCGACGCCCTCCACTCACTGTATCACCCGGGTATTCGCGCAATTTGAACTAAGTCACCGAGCGTTTTTTGGTAAAGCGTGAACTACCATGTTCGTGAGTGGGCTCGAGCTTGTGCTGACCGATGTACCTGCAGTACTTGGGAAACATTACCTGTTCCGAAGTTGGTCCCACACATACACTAAGGCTTAATAGGACCCTTACCTCCTTCTCGCGGTTTGTGTACATACTGAGATGAATCGACTGCTTTACCAGATGAACAGAAGCCCTTACTTAAGCATAGTACGCAGCCGAAACCGACGTCCGTGCTTCCTTGGACCAGTGGAAGTCTCAATAATGATGGATTTCGAATTCTTACAATTATATGCGTTTGGTAAAGTCTAGGTTGCTGCCAAATTTACACAAAAATCTATCACACGGCAGGTAATGGTCTAGTTAAAAGAGTTAACCAGCAGCTTAAGGCATCTCTGTGGGTCACATCTAACCTGCTTAGAGTAAAACCAGTTCACTTGTGCCTTTAGGTTTTTGCAGTAGCATCAAAGCTGACATGCAATGCATCCCAGCAGAAGCGGTCTACAGCACAACGCTTATGCTTCCAGGAAAGCTCGTTCCACCTCCGTCGCCATTGTGAAATCTCCGTCAAACTTCACATTCTCGTTTCCTCCACACATGTACATGCTGCGCCCGACTCCTCGTGAGGATCTGTGCAAATGTACAGTGAACTCACTACCTTCACTGAAGTTTTTGTTCGCACTAACGTAGTGCGTCAATCTCTTCAGCCTCTTTACACCGGCCCTTTTCAGAGTTATTCAACGATCTCAGAAACACTTTACATTAGACCAGCTCGGTCCCCGAACAACGTTGTCCAGTGATCGTCTTAAGGTGGGCTTCTTCGAAGACCCGTCCCGAACTTACCGGGTGAAACCCTACAGATGCACTCATCTGCAACTGCGTCTTCCACACCAATCAGTCCAGGTCCTTCGGTTACCCTAGACCCACGGCTAACCCAGCCTCAACCTCAAGCAACTGACCGACGAAGTCGACATGTCAGAAGTCCAGTTCGTTTTCTTATTTTACTAACGTTTTTTGTTTCCCATAGCATGAGTATTTTTTAATGGTTGTAGTGCAATTTATCCACAAAACTTTTGCAAAACGGCGAAAATTCCATAAAACCTTGGCATCTCCTGGTTATTCTGTCAGAAAACGCAGGCCGCACCACATTAACTACAAGCAACTGTTGTCCCTCATTCCACCGGTACTAACAGAATAGTCTGGTCCGAAAGCGCTCGGATGCGGTTCACTAAAGAGGACACCTGGATTGCTTTCTGGAACATGGGCCGTCTTGGCTTTGGATTGGTGTGCAGTGGAGGTAGTAACAATTCCAAAACGCACCGTCGAGTCTGCAGCGGTAGAAATGTTCTGGCGGACGTTTTCTGGTGTAACTAGTTAATTTGCTGTCTCAAAAGCCCGCCCTGAGGGCCCACCGAAGTTGCATTCCGGTCCACACCCAACTAATAATTAATGAATAGAAAATAACAAGGAAGCGTAGAACCTACCGACTCCCCCCACCCACTGTGTCCGCCGGAGCCCACTACATTGCTACCAAACTCTTCCTTTTGCACTTCTTTCTCCTCCTGAGATCTATTAAAGGCTTCAATGATTCATCCATCTAGGAGGAGACCCCTATAGTAAACACAGGTCACTCAGGCTTTCAATATTTTGTGATATCAGATTTTATTCCTGTTTAAATCTTCCGATCATCCAAATGTTTAACTGATTGTACCGACCGAGGACTTCCACTTCATGTGCGTCACCATGCACAGAACCCTCTGCCGTAACTTACTTGTCCTCCACTCCTTGTAGCTTTTCCAATTTACTTTGGGTCCAGACAATCTAACTGTTCTCGCTGCTTCCGTATTCGGCAAGCCACTAACGTGCCACTTCCTGCGACCGGCGTCCGAGTAATCCCCCTCCCCAGATTTCTAAGCGGCTACCAACAGCTTTTGCGGACAAATATTGACATTGCTCCGAGCTGTTCTATAGCTGAAGCAAAGGAATTTTACGGACATTTCAATTAAACTGTCGTCGACCACCTTGATTATTTGCTCAGCAATTTTGCTAGTAATTTTCACCGATATAACACATATTTTCTCACCGACCGCGGGCTAAACTTGTTGTACACCCCCCAATCAGTGTTGAAGCAACCCTAGTCCCTATATTTATTAACAATGCAAAGCTGCATTGTGTGTGCAATCAGGCACCGATCGATCCTTTTGATCATTCATATTCATGGTATCTCCTGTCGTCTACTGCAAGCTAAATCATATGGAAGTTACCCGCGGTAAGGATCGCAGTGTTAAAATAAGACAATGTTCATTGCAGAACATATATCAACTACGAGAATTAGTTGCGTCTCCAGCAATTAATTAACTTTTAACACGTTTATCTACATAGCGCGACAAGTTAAGGAGCTACTGTAGCTTAAATTTTGATACACGCTGTCTACTGGAAAACTCTTTTATCTGTATGTTTAAATTGCATGCGTAGACTCAAAGCGAACGCACCCAAAAGAAAGAACACGCTTCATTTTAATCTATTTTTATTTTCATCAACGTAAGGTTATGTCATATAAAGCAACTATATGTTCAGGATATAATCAGAAAAATAGTTCTCGGGTTCTCAGGCAATGTTGAAACAACTTTGCAGAGCCTTTCACCGAGTGTCTAATCTACACGTGTACATTAAAGAATGGAACTGCAACCCAAGTTCCTTCAACCCTAAATCCACTTCTTACCCTTCTTCTCCTCGGTCGGATAGGCGCACGATCGCTGTCACTGACAGAAGTACAATGCACAACAATTTGCTGTAGCCAAATTCCAACAAAACAAGTGTCTCAAATAGACTATTTTCTGTTATCTTCAAGATGTCTGCAAACTCCTTAGCCCGACCACTTGCTTATCTTTACACGTTGTGCACGGAAAAATGCAAAGCAGCTGGCTGTTGGAGAGGCGTTATACTCAGACCGATAGCAAATGGACATTCAGGTAATTACTGGCCTGTTGCCTGAAGCTCGTAACATTGACGGCCTTGAAGAATATTATCCTTGAAGAGATACCGACTCAGCCTCATTCCGAAGATCCGTTCTAGTTTGCGTGTCCTAGCTCGTCGTCTACTCAAGACGCATTATCGGGTTTTGTACATTCAGTGCTGGCGTCCCAAGGTAACAAGATCAAATCCATGTAAATATGTTCTCTAGACCACAGTAGTGATTTCAGCCGTGTAAGGCGTGAACTTCTTTTGTGATATATATATGAAGCCAAAATTCAACTTCGCACCGTACCTGTGCTGGAGACTATTTCACTTCACGTGCGCACTTTATCCAAATTGGGGGATAACGTTCCACGCTGCTCACCACGAGCACCAGAGTTATTCAAATAGCCATATGTCACCGCACCTTATTTCCACTTAAGCCGCTTCCTTATCTGCCCCTAATGAAGCGATATTAACGAACTGTAAAAATGACAAGTAATTACGTAGCCAACATTCACCAAGGCTCCATCAAGCATATTACATACCTATCTGGATAACCTTTCAACGTGGCGCAGAGCTTACATTTTATTGCTGAATGCATTACGTGCATTGAAGTTTTTATTTTCCTGCAGGTTAGACGTCGTTATGAACAACTTTGTAATAATTGCACTGAACTTTAGACAGATGGCGAGAGTTTGCACTCCTCTCTGCCAGCGGAGTATCTAAGTGACTCACTCATCCAGTCTTTCTTGACCACACCATATAAATGAAGATTTCACAAAATGAGGTCTTATTTGCCCTCTGCTCGATTGCAACCCACTTCTTCCCCCCGCTACTTAATGCTACATTTTTTCACCTCTTGTAGCTTACCACACTAGACCTATTGCCCCTCTGTGGCATATCCTGCTTTTCTAAGAAAACATTTCAAACTACTACAGTACGCTTGATGAAAGCACTCGGGTATTTATTTGTAGATGGTTGTAACTCCGCGCCCAACGGCACACATATGGTTAGTGAGAAATATCCAAGAGTTTTCCTGACATCCAATAGTGAATGAAGGTTTTCCAAAATCGCGCACGCGAACGCACTTGCGCGTCTGCGGACCATTAATGTAACCCTACTTTAGCTGTGAATGTACATACAATCTGAACGGACCTACGCTGACTGATAGCTCGTCGTAGGACGCATGGTGCCCTATTCCCCATTGGA
The DNA here is from genome assembly GCA_944474145.2 of Dicrocoelium dendriticum. Taxonomy (NCBI): domain Eukaryota; kingdom Metazoa; phylum Platyhelminthes; class Trematoda; order Plagiorchiida; family Dicrocoeliidae; genus Dicrocoelium; species Dicrocoelium dendriticum. The sequence continues at coordinate 52,647,164 of OX104068.1, read as the reverse complement.
ACGATAGATAGGTTGACAGCACACGATAGGCGTAGTTGGAAATGTGTGGTTGCTGCGCTTTTGGTTGGCCTTGTAGCCCGACTCGTTTTGTGAAGATCGATAGGTAGACAGCGCATAGTCAGCCTAATAGGCAAGTTAGTGCATTTCTTGTCATCAGGGTATCGGATGACTGTCAGTTATTGGGCAGACCATCTTGGAGCTGAGCAATTTATAGTGGATGGGACTTTATTGCTATTACATGTGATGATTAAACACCATAATGATCAACGATGTCATAGCCTCAAATCTCGCATTCCAAAACACCATTAGCTTCTATTAAGTTTGTTTGATTGTAAAAGGAAAGCCCACTACCTGGAACACCACTTTCCTTGAAAATTAATCATGCCCCATAACATAACCGCCACCGCGTAGCAGTTTTAAAGCACGTTACCGTCATGCATGCTTTAGACAATGCTCTAAGCGTTCAGTCTGCTCCGACGCAGTTTTAGTAGTGTACCAATTTAGTCGTTAATTCATTCGTGAGGAATGATAACTGGATTTACATAAAATCGGTTTAACGGTCATAAACATCAACGTAGTAGATGTTCAAAATGCCCATCGGCGGTATGTTTGCAATGCAGAAATCGCCTGGTGTTGCTAGCTAGCACAGTTACTTATATCTCCGCCGTGGTCGAGCAACACTTGATCATAATGCTCTGTTTCAGCTTCTCAAGAGAATTAGATTTTGTAAACTGTCTGTTACTAGTAGCCCCATAGAAAGAACTCCAAAATTTCAGGCCTAGTGACCGGACAAGCAAGTCTGTTGGGCTGCCCTGACAGATCCAACAGTGACCGAAAGTCTCGTTGAGATGAGCACTACCGTTTGTGCAAAAGGTGCCCTATCCCGTTGCCACCAAACGATGCTCAATACCCTTCGCCACCCGGTATGGAATAACGCATGTCTGCAAACTTGCATTGTACGTAGATGCTAAAATGATGAAGGCAGTATTACTTCTAAACAGCAATTTACCGGCCGGAATCTTCATCATTATTATTATACATGTCAGTTAGAGGTGGGGAAACACCTCCGCTATTGTACCGGAATCTTAAAAAAGGAGAGCGATCCCACGATATTTTAACCAGTTAACCCAGCCCATATCATGAACTTTGCGCTAAGTTGCATACAAGAAGAGCTGTATCGTCGTGGAATTATTTGCTGTCCAAAAATGCTGCTTTTCTGCTTCATGCAAACAGAAAATCCTCTCATCCGTAAAAACGATGGAATGGATTCAAATGTTATTCAAAACCAGCGGCAAATGCAAGCGGATTCTCCGAATCGCAGTGGTTCAATAGTTGGACCTGAATTATAGCATATATACATCAAACACTTGCCTTTAAAATCCTGTGTGCAGCATAAGGAGTGGTCACACTGATGTTCAATGAATGCTGACATCGTTGGATCTAAATGTCTCACAGATAACCGCGCAGGCTGAAAAATCTTCCCTGGTGATGTGAAGCTGCCCGGTTTGGCTAACCTTGCACACATCCAGTTTTATTAAACTGTTAAACTAGTCGGTGCATCTATCAGTCGTTAACGGCAGCATTGTAGCGCTGATAGTGTTAGATCTCGCGTAGATTCTGTCGCGTTTGACCAGCACTCACACTGTGTAGCTGTAGAATGAGCCGTCACTGATGAACCGGCAACTCAGGTGATTCTGGTTTCAGATACGTCAATGAACACTGAACAAAACATTTATACGAGTTAACAAACCTTGCTTTACAGGTCCAGTTAGATAGTTGGTGAGGATAAGGAAAAAATAATGATAGTAAAACAGTTAGTGCTTCAAATATGAAATTAAGGACATACCGTTTGCTCCTCCGTAGTCCTGCAATGCGCTTAGATCCACAGCACCCGCAGTTAACATCAAATTATTATATGGCAAACCTCAGGTTTAGGATGGAGACGTAGTGCTAAGTGACGAAGTGTAAGTGGGTGAGTACGTCATTCAACAGTCTTTTAAATAATGTTAATGTCGGTGCAGAGACTACCGCTTCTTGGAGAGCATTCCAAGGGTGAGAGATACGAAAGGAAAAGAAATTTCTGCGGCACTCCAGACGACTGTACTGTTCTGCGAGTTTCCATTAGTGACCCCTCAGTTTTGTATTGCTGCTGAATTGCATTAAAAGGCGCCACACATGATGTGGGTCCCGCAGAATCAAGCATGTAATAATCTGGGGGCCTAGTAGTCTGCGATAGCGTCCACTGAACACCCCAAATCGTTGCAGCCTCTCATGGTATGAAAGATTGCGCATTCCAAGTACGTTCTTAGATGCCGGACGGTGCGGCTGCTCCAGTGCATTAAGCACGTGTTTCAGCCATTGCTGCCTTGCTTGGATTGCTTATTCGACATGGGGGCGAAGATACGCAGTGAGCAGTTTTAGAAATATTCAGACATTTATTTGTACGTATGCCCGCTGCAACAGTCAGACGTGTTAGTTCCTAGTCTTCAAGACCTTTTCTGATTGTCTGCAGCAAGCCAAGACATCTTGGACCAGGATACCCAAGTCACGTTCCACAGCTGTTTGTTGCAGTATGTTCCTTCTGAGCCTGTATGAGTAGCTGCTCTGATCTCGGATAGAAAGTACCTTGCATTTACTGACGTTGAAATGCAATAAGTTTTAGGTTTACCATTGAAATACCTTATCTAGGTCACTCTGAAGCGGATGGTGATCGGCCTTTGTCTGGATCCTGCGCCAACTATTAACATCGTCAGCAAACAGGAAGTTTGAAGCGATTCCCTGTGCAAGGTCATTAATAACCACCAAAAGCAAACGTGAACCTAGAACTGAGCCTTGCGGTACACCACACTCGACTTGTATGGGGTCCGATAAAGAGCTCCGAACTCTGACCACTAATTGCCGTTGAAGTAGAAAGTTGGTAATCCAGCTTAAAAGAGGGTCGTCGATCCTGTAATGCTGGAGTTTAGAGAGTAGGGTCCGAGGATCTAGACGATTGAAAGCTTTGGAAAAATCCAGGTAGATCACATCAACGCGTTCTCCAACGTCAGCTGCCTCGGTCCAACTACTGCTTGCGATTGGTAAAATCGTTTTGCATGACCACTGTCGACGGAAGCCGTGCTACTCAGGCGTGATGATGTTACCGTTTTCCAGATAGCATACCAGTGCATCAGCAACTATGGATTCCATGAATTTGGAGAGTATAGGAAGGAGGGATACCGGACGGTAGTTAAAGGGATCAGCATTTCTTCCAACTTTGTGAACCCGGGTTATTATTCCAAGATTTCACATGGCGGGGACTTGATGCTTGTCCAAGCAGCGATGGAAAAACTGAGCTAAAGTTCCTACCAGTTGGCATGCTGCTGCTTCCAGTGCTTCTGGACAATTGGCGTCGACAGTCGGCGAGCTGTGCTTGCGTAGAAACGTTCGCTTTTGCGATGCGGCCTCCGGGGTAATAGGGCTGTGAGTTAGTCCTGGCGAGGAGATGACAAAGTTTGGAAGGTCGCTTGGTGGTAAGACCCTTTAAAAAGTGGAGGCATATTGCATCCGCAGTACGTCTGCTGCATCCACAGCCGTACTTGTTGAGCCATCAGCCGTCCTGAGTGGAGGAAATCCGTCCTTCACCTTTCGTAGGCTATTGAGGTGCTTTTACAGCACTTTGTGGTTATCACTGAAGGATTTTGACATGTTCTACTGATAGGCGGCTTTGTCTTCTCTTGGCAGTTGAGTGCAGTGGCTACATTGGGCTACGTACTTGTCCCAAATTTCTGGTGCCGGTGTTTCACTGTACACTAGGCATGTTGTGTCGCTTATCGTCATGCAATTTTGAGTTCTCCTAACGAAAGAAACTGATGTACATTTATTGCAAGCGCTTGTTTATGAAGTCACTGCAATCAGCTGATGGAAGTTGTTGACGAACTCCAGTCAGACGAATTCCGGGAGTTCTTCAGTAAGGAATAACCAAGTCGTAGCTCTGACAATCTAGGCTAATTGATCGTTGCTTGTAATGGTTCGCATATTCTCATCGTTCTCATTTCGATATTGCTCAAAGCAGACGAAGTTGAAACTGATGACTGCTTGATCATTGCGACCCAATGGGCGGTCTAAAATCAACACCTCAATAATATGCTGCTCGTTGGTAGGCACAAGATCCAGAACAGATGACCTGTTACCTGTTCAGAACCGAGTGGGCAAAGTGATGTGATTGTAAAGAGGAACAGCGGTTACGAAATATTGTAGATGGGCTTTGAATTGTTCTCCGATCGTGGCAGGAGTTTCTACACAATGTACGTTGAAATCACCCATGATAAGTATGTGAGTGCAGTTTCGCTGTAAACTGCATATTAAAGCAGCCGCTAGGTGGCAGTTGGTTTCGGGTGTAGAGTTAGGGGGCACATCAAGACCATAAGGCAAGTGGCCCTGCCTTTTAATTGCAAGCGGCACCAAAGTAAGTCGGGGAACTGCGAGTCTGAATCCGCCACGACTTCGCATTGTAAGCCGCTTCGGTAATACAGTATTGCTCCTCCTCCCTTTGTGGGCTCATCTTTCCGGATCAGCGACATGCCGGCAGCGAAAATTCAGCCCCCGTCATTCCCGTGTGCAACTGCGTCTCCGTGATACCTATGGAATTATGTGATCCGGAAGCTTGGCAATCTTTCACTTCGGCCAGTTTATTGGAAATACCCTGAGCATCCGTATACAAACAGACCAGTTTCTCGGTCTCTAGGAGCGCACATAGGGCTGTAGGCGTCAAGAGTGGGATAATGCCGACCGACGGGATGTCGGCAATTACTAGTCTTCTTGCTGGGATAATGACACCTCGTCTGAAACTGTATTCGGCCAAAGTGCGTCACAAACTCTTTTTAGACCCACCTCAGAGTCAGTTAAAGCAGCAGTCAAATTAGGCTTCTGTACATTCGTCGGTACCCTTGCTGCTTCAGGTGCTTTAAGATTTAAACTGTGCGAAGCTTCTGCTACCTTTAACCGAAGTTCAGAAGGAAGACTACCGAGTTTTCCACCATAGATCCTAAACATCCGTTGCTTGATGTACTGACGGAAGCACAAGTTTTAAGATTGTAGGGTCGCATTCTTTATAATTTGGTGAGAGAGGTATCCCGGTGAGCGCTAGCGTCACAATATTATGCAAAGAAAGTGTTTCACTAATGAACCTCCACTGTTCTAAATCGTGCTTTGCGGATACTTGTACATCGTTAGAAGGATGTTCTGGCACGCCATGTATGAAAATTGTATTTAGGTGGTCTTGCTTGCTGTGTACCTCTTCGTTTTATTTGATTGCCGCACGCTCCCAGGGACATCAGGATAGATGATTATCCCAAAGCATCCGTGTTTTATCGCGCTCGCAGAGAGTAAAGCTTTTTCTACGTAGGTGGAGGATTCTAGAGTTACTCTAATAAGTCTGGGTTCTCCATAGTGTGACGAGTTCGGATGACGAGTAATTGGTAATGGATTTATGAGTTTGGCTTTGACCCTCATCAGCACACACTATGAGTTCCATTGGTCTTGGTAGTTGGATAAGTTATTCCGTAATGTGATGATGGTAGATTCAGGGACAGTGGAGTAAACAATAGTCCAGGCACTATTGCTGGGTCCCTTTTTTCATCTACAAGGTGGAATAGTCCTTTGTCCTCACCTGTTGACAAGTGTTGGTGGTTTACTCTTTTCTCTCCTTTCGCGTTAACGGTGTTTACAACAAAAGTGGTCGCCGTTGCGGCCTCCCGGCGGAACTTTGGAGCAATCTCTGCATATGTAACTGATTTCCCGGGGGGGGGGGCTTTGTCTCGACAAAAGACATTTGAGCTACAGGTACCGTGGGTTGGGGTTCGGCTGCATCCTTCTTGTTAAAGCTAGGTATCAGGTCTAGTGGGAGTTATTTAACCGGAGGTTTCGAGTAGTGTCTAAATTTCGCTGCCATGAGTACTGTTTAGCTCTCTTAGGTAGGGTTATTTTTTGCCCGACCTTCTACCAAAATTGGAGACAACAATGGAGATGGGGACGCGAATTTTGCAGCATTCTATTGCTTAGAAGACGCTACGCTTCCGTGGTACATACACGGTTGCATTGAAGGTATCTTAACGTTTCTCTGCTGTTCAGCTTTTGCAGTTAAACGGTCGCAATTCTGAAGTAGGATAATCAAGCACTTGAGGAGTGGTATGGTGGAGCAGGCTGTACAGAACCAGCATGAATCTTGGGAACGATTTTGCTCAAGTAACTGTTCTTGGGACACATTTGCACATTTCGGAGGATACCATCCTAGACAATGCGAGCAAGCCAGACCTATTTTAACTAATCAATGACATTCTCCTAACCCGAAAACGCTTTTCTCTAGCAGCCCTTTCGGAATCGCATTTCTGCTATTCAACCTGGTCTCGTTTCCTGACCCATTGGGTTGGTTGGCGTTAGGTACTTTTCCAGCTTTGAGAGCTGCGCACATCGGTCAAGCCAGCGTGGTGGTTGCAAGCTCAAATGAGCGATAAGCTTGGTCGCGCGGTTTGTGTGATTGGTTATGCAGACGCACTGGCTGACGAGGTCTCAAGGAATGGCGAATGACTGGAATCCGCTAACTGAATCTGAACCCAGCGTTGAACACAGATTTAGAGATTACAAATATTTTTACAACTGCATTGAGAAACGTCGGATAGGAATAAACTTAGACTTTCCTGACTGCCTCGAAAATTCTGTATCGGATGGTGTCACACAGAAAGGCAATCGGCTCATCGTGTTTGAGTTATCCACTTGCTATTAATTACAAATGCCATTGAAAACGGTTAGTGTTGGCACGGACTTTAATCATAGAAGGTATTTTCACTTATGATGGATCAAGGGGTACGGCTGGTAAATTCGGTAAGACGCTGCGAGAAGGTGGAGAGCGGATAGCGAAGAATAATCAAAATGAAACAGGAGCACGCACATCCCGTGTGCGTGTGTGTTTATGATTTATCACGCGGCAGCGTGTGCACTTTCTCGATCGCCGGGACAGTAACCCGATAACCAGATGGCAAGAATTGCACTAACTTGCCTATTATGCTGACTATGAGCTGTCTACCTATCGATCTTCACAGAACCAGTCGGGCTGCAAGGCCAACCGAAGGGGCAGCAATCACACCTTTGATTACACAAGAGTAGTAAGGGGAGTTGAATGGTACAAGTAGCAATTCGCCACATCTAGATTCAGTCAGACAGCCATAACACGCCCGGAGAAGCACTGTGCGCGCGTTTCATCCTTTCGGGAATCGTCATCAGTGAGCATTCCATCGGACCCTTGTAGGGCTCGAACCCGCAACTGGACTGTTGACAGTCCGTGGTTGTGACCACTTGGCTACGGAGGACGACAACGAGCATGGTGAACAAGTTACTAGATGTGATATAGCGCCGCCTACTATACAATGACTTGCGCGTTACTGCCGTGCAGAGGACAGGGCAGCCCCCACACCAAGCGAAGAGCTTACCAAACCTAAGCCGCCTATTAACTTATCGCATCATAAGCAGTTTGGTCTGCGTGTTGATTACATAGGAGTAGTAGGGGGGTAGAATGTTACAAGTGGAATTTCGTCCGTGGATAGTGTGTGGCGCTATATCGCGCCTAGTAACTTGTTCACGATGGTCGTTGCCCTCCCCCGTAGCAAAGTGATCTCAACCACGGACTGTCAACAGTCGAGTTGCTGGTTCGAGCCCTACCAGGGTCCGACGGAACGCGCACTGCTGAGGATTCCCGAGAGAATGAAAAGCGCGTACAGTGTTTTTCCGGGTGTGTGATGGCTGTCTAAATGAGTCTAAATGTGACGAATTTCTACTTATATCACATATTTCCAACTACGCCTATCGTGTGCTGTCAACCTAACTATTGTTCCACTGGCTAATAGGGCTCCATCCGTCTAACGATGAGCTATCAGTCAGCGTAGGTCTGTTCAGAATGTATGTGCATTCACAGCTAAAGTACGGTTAGATTAATGGTCCGCAGACGCGCAAGTGCGTTCGTGTGCGCGGTTTTGGATGCATGCATGCCAGGCACACTCTTGGATATTTCTCGGTATCTGTGTGTACGCACTTGAGTGCGACCTTTTAAAGTTTTGTTCATGAAAATAAGACAACATTTTATCGAACTTTACTTAGATCATCAACGCTACTGTCTCCACATAGTGCCATGCCGAGAGTGACCACTGTTATCTTTTTCTGGATACTGAAACCAGTGCATTCGCGATAGTTACTAACGCAAGTCGCCCTCTTCTTTGTGCACTCTCCCTGTCTATCTATATCTTAACCAGACAGAAATATGTATCTCTTTATGTGTGTAAATATATGATTACCATTCATCCGTAACTCCTCGGTCAACACGTTTTCTTATGGGCAGCCTCTAATTTTTTGGGTGCTCATGAGCATGTTTGAATTGTAACCCCATTACCGTCTATGCCACTACTTAACCAGCTTGTGTGCACACTGTCTTACACTTCTGTCTCTTTAAATTGTTGTATGGCGTGTACAACAGTTAAATATTTAAGTTTTTGGGTGCACAAGACTCTTGAGTAGAATAGAATTGTATTCTTTATGAACTTAAGTGGCATCGCTGGACACAATAGGCGCCGTAGTCTTAAAACCTCGTGGGCGCTGATTGAAAGACTTATTCAACTGACAAGTCTGAAGAAACCAGGACGCAATCATCTAAATGATGGCTTACAAAAAGCTGAAATCATGTTAGCAAACATCTCAGACGCCGTAATCCTGAATTATCTACGCCTCATCCGCAAACGTTTGAAAAAAGTGCCAGTACACTGCTTCGAGTTCTCACTGGTCGGATGACGGAGAAAAACCCAGGTCAACTAGCTGGAAAGTCAGATAAGGCTTATTTTCACCGGGTAGATAACTTAATGAGTGCTCATTCGACATCGCCTAAGACTGAATTTAAGCATACATAGTGTTGTGTCGCCGCTGACGCCTACACCACACGAACGCAAGAAGAATTCCAAGACGGGCCAGAAGGAGACTTGTATACGTGAAATCACAGTTGCTTATATAGTTTGAAGGCAAAATGAAGGGAAGCTACTAAAGTACACTTGAGCCAACCAACTGAAGGAAAAACGTAAAATGCAACGGCGAAGAAGCAACCGTGTACGTAAGAGTGAATCGCGTAGGTCCTTAAAAATAGCATCATTGGACTCCACGCGTAAAGCGAACGACCATTTACAGTGACGGGCACTGGCCAATCAGATTGTCGAAATGAAACATTTAAACAAAAGTCACGAAACAAACGCGAATAAGGAATGCAGACCCAAAAGTTGAAAAATGGTACAATAATTGTGTGACACTAAATATTCCTTTAACATAATCAAATAGAGCAGTGATGAAGAAAAAACCAATATAATATGTGCTTGCAAACAGCGCTGCTGAGAAGGGTATGACGACGAGCGTCCATTAACAATGACGCTGATGTGCCAATCGGGCGAACCCAGTAGAGCGTTTAAACAACAGCCAAGAAATAGAAAATAAGAAGATTAAAGAATAGCTATCAAGCTCGGTCACAATAAATGAATGTCTAATAGCTGTTCTCCTAATACATAACAGGAACTCGCCACTGAATAGATTTGTCCAAAGTCTCGTAGTGGCTAACTTTAAATCCTATGGGAAACCGGAATTGGTTATTGGGCACTGGAACATTCAGTTATATGCAACCAAGAAGAACCGTTCAACCTACATATTGGGCAGTCCATTTTTATAATTGCCAACGGAACTGGGCCAATGACAGGTCCTTGCGAAACCCCACTGGTGGCCGACTCTTGGAATGATTGTCTTAACTGCAATCGGACGGACGTCATTCTACCCAATATCCATTTAGGTTCATGCTTAGATATATAACATGAATGGGACTTTAGTGATAGTCAAGAATGTGTGACATCATCAGGTTATTTAGAAAATCAGTGAACTACATGGCTTTGACCTGTACACTTTGGCATGCTTTCGCTGACTCTCAGCAAATTCGTAAAAGAGGAACCTCCATAACAAAAGCCTATTGGAGTGAATTGAACAAATCGAATGCACAATACTGCTTCCAGAGTGCATCTCTTAATGCAATTCCCAGCAGGTCACACCTACCTGTCTCCAGTGCATATTCAGTCGCTTGTCACCCTTATTAAAAACACGATATACGATAGCAAACTTCCAGTCCGAAGGCGGAAGACGGCTCCAACACGATATCTTGAACAGGTAAGTGATGGATTTAGATAGCTCACGTGGCCGTTCGCAAAGCAGCATAGTTTGAATGACATCAATATCAGCAGCTTATCAGACATATCCCCTACAAACGAATGAAAAAATGCCGTTGGTTATAAGGGAACGTGGTAGAACACTTCGCGAATTCTGCGTGCATCAATTGGGTTGCTAAGATAGATGCATGTGTGCGCTGGTCAACGCCGAGTCTCTGAGCAAATCCCTATACTTGAGCTCATTCCTCGGAGGTCGTGATTTGTGCCGCATAGGTTCCGAGATTCTTGTGTATATTTCCCTAACAGATTGGCCTATATAAATTTACCCACAATCTTTACATAAGATTTTGTAATTGCAGTTCTTTGTTTCACCTAAGGGAAGGGAGTCCTACAAATGCACAAGCATCGACCGTAGCTTTTTCGGATCACTTCCGAACTTCCTTCTTTATACGCAATAAGTATTGCCCAAGTATTCCTATTTCGTACTTGGACACGTAGTCTCGAACTCGGAGTCAGAAGTCACAACCGTAAGACACACGCGGAATTGTATTCGGACAATTGGATCGAAAGCAGAAAGAATGAACGGTAAAACAAGCCCATCAGGGCAAGAACGAAAGGACAGTTAGTACCGACCAAATGTAACAATTCTGTCCGATCAATCGCGTGGGTGTGTGCAGTTGTTTGAGTAACGTTAACACGTGCGGCAGCAACTATACGGAATACCCAACGTCGCTATCCAATCTGCGGTTGGTCTTGGGAGTGGGTTAAGATGTTTTAGTAGCTGTCTTTTCACCAATCGCCTTGGATAAATGCTAGCTATTAAGTTGTTTATCGCCTCTCTGTGCTCTGCCTTTTAATCTTCTTCCACCGTGTACAGAGCACTTGCTCTGTGAATCAATGATGAAGCGATTTCCGCATAAACATGCTTCGGGTGGCTTAAACTATAGCTACGTACCCCACCTATATCCATGCGATCCACTACATTTTTCTTTACATCCGAAATTAGTTCGAGTGTGATGCAAACCACGTAAATTCATCCAAAGACACATGGCACTGGGTTACAAAAGCTAAAACTTGTTTTCGGAGAGATGAATTACTTTACGTATCGGTAACTTTCAAGTTGATGCAATGGTGATACGGACCACCGGAAAGAATCCCATCGAGACAGCGAGAAGTAGTTAGTTGCGGATCTGCGCATTAGCTTCAGCTCAACACCAAGTTTGCACCAGCAACTCAAAGAGAGGATACCTAGGTCGCAAACGCACTATTGCGTGTACACCTTTTTCTTGATCTTGTCTATCAAGGTATATTGGGAAAACGACCAGCCGACTGTCCATTAGATCTTAAAAGCACTGATAAGCTTGGTTCTACAGCGGTGTAAAGAGGGCAGACCAGTTGCACCTCGTACAATGAACAATACATTTATACGGATTAAGAAGCGTTCCTTTACAACTTCGGTTGAATATTTGGTGGGTATATCGACATAACAATAATGATAAGAATGATAGTAAAACAGTTAGTACTTTAAATATGAAAATAGGGAATTATCGTTTGTTCTTCATCAGGCCTGCCATCCGTTTAGTTCCACAGCACCTACAGTTAACATCAAATTATTATATGGCAAACCTCAGGTTTAGGATGGAGACGTAGTGATAAGTGACGAAGTGTAAGTGGGTGAGTACGTCATTCAACAGTCTTTTAAATAATGTTAATGTCGGTGCAGAGACTACCGCTTCTTGGAGAGCATTCCAAGGGTGACAGACATGAATGGAAAAGAAATTTCTGTGGCACTCCAGATGGCTATACTGTACAGCGAGTTTCAATGAGTTTGCATTGCTGTTGCTGAATTGCATTAAAGGGCGGCACACATGATGTGGGTCTCGCAGCATCAAGTATGTAATAATCATATCACTTGGCAGTCTGCGATAGCTTCCACTGAATAATCCCAATGGTTGCAGCCTCTCCCGGTATGAAAGATTACGCATTCCAAGTACGTTCTTAGATGCCGGACGTTGTGGCTTCTCCAGTGCATTAAGCTCGTGTTTCAGTCATGGCTGTCATGCTTGGATTGCCTATCCGACATGGGGACGAAGATACGCACTGAGCATTTGTCGAAATATGGCGCCGTTTATTTGTCCAAACACCTACCGCAAAAACCCGACGTGTTGGTTCCCAGTCTTCGAGACCTTTCCGGATTGCTTGGAGCGTTCCGATCACCAGAGCAATTCGCATGACGCATTCATACCAGCCTACTGTGTACCTGTACGTTATGCACGAGCGGTCAGTTTCCGACTGCTGTCAACAGCAGAGATGATCGAACTTCTGCTCCATAACGCCAACCATCGTGAACAGAAATATTCGTTAAAAATCTCACTCATCCTTGGCCACAGGCCAGCATGACTAACAGTGGCAATAACACCACTTCACTAGACCTCGCACCAACCAAATCAATCACGTAGTCTTATGGTTTAGACACTTTGCCACATTAACTCACCATGTTTAAACTTCTTGTGTCCATTCTGGTCTGCTTTATTGTGGTTGAATTAGCTTGATGATGAAAACCTGAGTCAAGCTTGTTCGTTCCTTTTTGTTGCTTAGCCATATATATTTCAAGGTGCGACGTTTACTAATTTTCTTTTAACCGTTTTTAACTTGGAAAGCTAACTGCATTTACAACGTATTCGTGCGCCTTAATTATTGATGTAGCAATACTTCATTTACTTACATACAGTAGACAAATCGCAGACATGCTTTTAGCACATGCCAGCTAGATGTGTACGCATTTTATTCTGGTAGTTGTTCTCAAAAGTTTAGCGTGTGCTTTTCTGTTAGGATGGAACATTAGACGCTTGTCACTGGACTAATTTCTCGTAACATATGCTAACAAACCAAAGCACTGCGATCACGGATTACAGTTTTGTGTCTCACCTGCTAGGGAAATTGAAAAATTGCCGTTCGACACAACTATTAGACACGCACAGCAGTTTTAAGCTAATCTGGCGATTCCTAACCATGGTCCATATCCACTGACAAGAAATTAAATTTGCATTTCAGTTTAACACAACAATTGTTGACTTGGCCCGTGAATTCCCATGGTTTTGATTTTGGCTTTTCTAACAGATTTATCGCTTGGCCTAGTAGCGCAGCGTATCGGAACTGCGTATGTTTAGTTTCTTTTGAATCATCGACGGAATGTTTGCCACTAGTACACAGTAAGTATTAGGCTGCAGACAATTCAATTTTAACCTTGTCTTCGGGGATTAACCTCACTGAATTTTAGAGGGCAGTAGTGAAGTCCCATGTTAGCCCCGTCGCCTCCAGATCAGCAGGAGATGCAAGTGTGCATTAGCCACCCAACAGTCCACAAATGCCCAGGGGACTCGCAGAGAAACCGTGCTGTCCAGGCATCTTGCGCAGATGAGAATCCAAAAGCCGCTTGGAATTTCCCTCAGGCTGTGCGCTGCCTACGGTTTCTGGGAGGCTGTTCCAGCCCTTTACTACCCGAGTAGAAAGGGTGACGGCGGAGCGGACTCGGAGCATCCTTTTCAAGTGTTACCTCGTTTTGGGTCTCCCAGGTTGCTTTGGAAAAACTGCCGCAATTCCTTTCCAAATACCCCTCTTAGTGTGCGTCTGTTGAATATGAGGTCTCCAAGCCTGCCACCGTAGTCCAGTGAGAAGAGGTTATGTATTGGAGTCGAAGTCGGTAGGGGAAATCCCGAAGTCCGAAGACAAACTTTGCACCTCGTCTCTGAATCTTTTCCAGTAAGGTGCATTCTAGCTTTGAAAGCGGAAACGTAGCCGCTAGACCGTACTCAAGAATAAATCGTACGTGCAAGGTGAATAATAGCCTGAAGATCTTTGGTTTCAGCTGAGAGAATGATCTTATGGAACAACACATCCTGTTAGCAGCGGCCACTCCCCTTAGTGTGTCCCGGGTGTTTTTTATGTCTGATGCAATAATTCGATCTAAGTCTTTCTCCCGAGCGACATTCTTGAGGAGGAAACCACCAATACAGCAGGTGCCAGGTGGATCGGACGCGCCAATCGGGAGATACTATTTGTCATAGTTGATAGGTAGACCACACTTGTTGGAACAGTCGTGTATAAGACCCAGTTTGGACTGTAGTTTATCAACATTATCGATGTCCGAAACCTCCGACCAAAGCGTGAGGTCATCAGCGTAAATCAGGCATTCAGTTTGAAGCGTTTCGGGAAGATCGTTGATGAACAATTTGAAAAGTACAGGCCCGAGGACAGATCGTTGCAGGACCCCGCTGATCATTAGCACTGGCTGAGAAATGGTATCGTTCACTCTTACCTGCATGGTACTGTCTCCCAAGAACTTGACGATCCACGAGTACAGGTGTCCACCGATACGAATTTCCCGGTAGTTGTACAACAATCGCTGATGAAGGACCTTATAAAACGCCTTGCTGAAGTCAACCAAGACAACATCTAGGCGTTTGTCGGAATCTACTGATCTTGCCTATTTTCCCTCGCCAACAGTAGGTTGAAAGTGCAGGAGCGTCGCTTCTGAAAGCCGTGCTGTGTAGCAAAGATGATTTGCAGGTCAGAAAAGTGCTTCTGTAGAGCGTATGTGATAATCTGCTCCATGACCTTGGAAATTAGCGATGACAGACAGCTTATGCGATAGTTCTTGGGGTCAAGAGGATTTCCACCTTTTGTGCTTCGACATCACTATTCCCAGTTTCCCATCGGCAGGCAGACGCTTAGCTTCTAGAGAGAGCTGAAATACTGGCAAATGTGTGTGACGATGTAGTGTGCCACTGTCTTGAGAAAGAGGGGATGTAACCCTTCAGGGTTAGGTGACGAGTTAAGATCTAGCCCGACCAACAATTTTGAAAAATATTCCGCACTGAATTCGATGTCCTCAAGGCGGTTGAAATCCGAAGCATCGAGCTTGTTGGGCGGTGGGTCCTCCAGCGCGTAAACGGATGATTAATACCGGGCCAGGAGGTCTGCTTTCTTGCTGTCTTCGTATAGAACGGAATCTGTTGTGCTGGTTGACAAAGAGGTTATGCCACCGTCGACTTTTGTATTTTTATTAATATGAACGCAGAGTTTTTAGGTCTGGACACAGACTGCTCTACCAGACTCTGCTCATATTGTCCGCATGTTTTAGGCTGCCTCCTTAGGATCCAGCATGAGTAGCTGCATTGTACAGTGGTTATCATAGCCCAGCAAAGTCGTATATTTTAAAAGCAAACCCAGTGGAACGTCCACAATTGGTTTTCCTCCTATTCTGCAAGTAAACCCCATTACTGTCAAGGTTAATGCATGTTCTGCAGCGGCATTGCTTGAATCGGCTGCTTGCCGAATGACCCATTAACACAAAAACCCTCAGTGCCGAGTCAAAAGGTTACAAAACTAAGGCTTATTCAGCCATTTGTTGTTTGAAGAAGCATTGTAATTGCCATTTCCTGATATTTGGTATAGTACGTAGAGTTTTAATGCAATTGTAGTTGATGCGTCATTTTTGCGCTTTACTTTTTGTTTGAGATTTCCTTGTTTCTTTTCTTCCCTTCCTTAAAGTTCTTCCTTTCATCATCCTTACTAGCTGCATATGTGTTTTAATTCGTTTCTTGCAACCAGACAACTCGAGTCTAAGAATTTTGAGCGCGACCTTGCAGTAAGCGAATTTTTGCAAATTTTAGCCAGTGAAACTACCATAATACTGCGATACAAACATGGAAGTTTATTTTCATGTGTATGAGATAGAAGAGTATACGGTTTATTAGGTGGCTCAGGCACCTTGCCATATATATATATATATATATATATGACAGGTCTGTATGCGGTCCTAGCAATGCAGCTTTTCGCAGTCTCATTGGACATCCAAATAGAAAAAAAATGGAAGGCTTTCGCAGACAGGATTCCACTAACTGAGCTGACTCAGTAGACATCGTAAAAGCCACAACAAAGTAAAAGACTAATGTTAGAAACAGTCTGCCAGCTGTAATTCCGCATTTATGTAATCCGCCTGCCACTCTTAGTGTGCTTGTTGTGCTTTCTGGACTTTTACTCAGTTACCTGCAATTACACTTTCACTGGAAAACAATGGTCCTGTCTTGCACTGGAAGGTTGATATTCCTCCACCACGCGTCTCAGTAAATTGCTACCTCGTTTTACGACGTGTTCTTTCGTATGAGCCTAAGTTTAACGACTTTTTTAATACGTGCTATTTACCATAATCCTTAGTGACCCCCTCACTTGTCCTTACTCTTATTCACGACCGACTATTTATACATCTCCCTCGTCTTTCCAACTATGCAGATCTGCGACCCATTTGATGATTGCTTTAGCCAGATTTGTTTCATTCCAAGTTGATGGTTACCTAACACCCGCACCTTTACACTTTACTATGTAGGTAGCCTATTCGACGGCATCGTTCACACCTCTGCATGTGCGGTTTTCTGGCGCTAAACAATTATCATCTTTTCACCAGTCCTACAAACATTTTGACGCCGTCACTGGAACCATAACCGTTTCAAGCCTTACGTTGTTGAACATTAGATTAGCCTATCTCTACAGCTAAGAGAGTTGAAAGAGGTTCTAGTGACATAAGTAACCCTGATGCTTCATGTTTCCGTAGATAATAGTAGTTTTCTAGTTCAGACTACTGTTTGCTTTTGATATGACCGAATGGTATCACACAAAATTTCTAGGCAAATGTTGCCTTTCCCAAGATGCACAGTTACAATGGAAAATATCCACTTACTTTTGAATAAGAGCTACACCTTCATGTTAACTAGTGAGTTGAATTAGTTGCAAAGTTTGAGCGAATATTGCTTAGCACTCCTTTGATTATTTATATGCCACTCAAAACAAATTTAGTGGTCCGCCGTTTTTCCATCTACGTCAGAGCAGAAGCAAAATCCACCACAATCCCCAAAGGTTTGCTGTGTTAACTTAGTAGTGATGTGACGCTGACTATTGACAAACCTTTGCGGAAGAATGGCTATGTATAAAAATGGTTTGCGAACGAACAAATAGCAGTTCACGTGACACCATGTTTTGTTAAATCAGCTTTATCTATTCCTTCAATCAGCATTGTTAAGTGTGCTTCCAAATAAATACAAGCAAAAAGTTTTGTAGTATTAGTTTCTCAAGTTTTCCTGACAGATATAATCAGCGCACATAAGTAGGTAAATGTGGGATGTGGTCGTTTTGATATCTAAGACTGAGAGTCGAGAACCGGTTACACAGTGACTTCTTCCAAAAAAATCTAGCAGTAGAATTGGTTACACAGAATGTGTCACCCCATGCCGGACAGACACGCGAATCATAGCAAGCTAATGGAAAAGTCAGTTATGGTGTAAAATTTCTAACGAAGCTGGGAAGACGAATCAACGGAGTTTTAAACTATGCATAGAGTTGCATATGCTCACAGAATCTTACGAAAACCGGCTCTTTGAATGAGGTCATATAAACGATGCACTCAAGTGCAACAAGGATCTACAACTTATGCTGTACAAAGTAGATGATATGATATATGAGTACTGATTTACCATGTTCATTCTGTCACAGAATTCCAGTAAAATGCTGCCTTCCTGCAGCAAGATTTTACAAAATGTTTCTACTTATTTGCTGCAAACAAACCCGCGATATGAAATGACGGATCAGTGTCATTAGGCCTGATTTCGTAGATGCACATGTAAGCAGAAAATATATGTTAACAGATTGCTGTAAGCAGTTTTTGGAACAAATTCTGCCTGGATCTAAAAAAGCAAGTAGTTTCCTCACTGTCCAAGTTGGGAATGAAGAAGATTGCTAATTAGAGCGGATCATACGCTAATTGAAAGAGAAATGCGAGCTAAAGGCAGTGCCTCACTGGTTAGTTTAACCTCAAATTATTAAGAAAGAACTTTGATAACACATATTTTAAGTGATTGCTGTGCCCCTGAAGTAGATCTAGACGCCTTGTCGAATCTGCAAGGGGTGGCAAAGCAGAGATTGCCTCTAACCTTGTGGTCCCTTGTGTGGATATAACTGTAAACGAAAGCCGATTGACTTAAGCAAAAGGCCGATGAGGCACAAAATTTTATACGCAAGAAGAAATTGCCTTACTTCCTTGCAACACTGTATTAAACCGGCTCAAGAACTAAAAACATATCTTCCCTAGATTAATAGTCAATCTGGTAGAGTTTTAGCTCAAAATATCCCTTCGGCCTACTAAATGGCAAATATCATGAACACACTGAAGGATCACCTGTTCACGAAAGAGCGGCTAGTTCCAGGGATAAGGCTTGTACCATCTTATATGGATTGCTGCGATCCTGTGCTCCTTAACCTATCAGATGCATCTGACGTTCAGATGCTGTATTCCCAATGCAGGCAATGGCAACAGCTCACGTAATTCGACGAAATAGCCTTTAGATCACCAAAAAGAAGATCTTCATGTAGCCCACCAGTTCTAGTAAACTGCCGAACCACAGCTAATCCAAGTATTATCGTGCACAACACACCAGTGCAAACATCAGCAAAGTCCTACGTTGGAATTGGCCTCTACCTCCATGACCTTCAAGTCTGACTTACTCCGAGCGCCATCTCCTTAGTAGCCAGTTACTCAACATTGCCGAACTACATTTGTTCAATAGCCTCCGCGTTTCTCATCTACAACCATTACGGCCAATTGCACAAATGCTACCACAGTCATACCCCCTATTCTCCATGAAATATTAAACTTGCCTTCTTAACTGCGCGCTATTATAATCCTTTTTATTAATGCACGTTCTCTGACTAATAAGATACACACATTTCATCATCGCATTGCTTCATTAGTTCCCCAGTTAATACCAATATTTTAAACATGATCCTCCCCCTATGTACCTCCTACATATTACTACGTTGAGGGTTACACCCCCTTCGTGAGTAGCTGTCATACGTGTAATAATGATGGGTGCGCCAACTATGTTCGGAGACAGCTATCAACCCACTCAATATCAGAGCCCCAGCTAAACGACGTTACTGAACCCGTCTGGGTTTCTATGGAGTTGAACAATATCCACATCCCAGTAGGTTGTGTATATATCCCTCCGCAGTGTGACACCTTCAACTTAAATTATCTCTCTTCTGATTTTGAACAATCCTCTGATCTATTTTCCCCCACAAAATAATCGGGGATGATTTTAACATGCCAAATGTTTTCTGGGAATTTGGTCTGTACCACCCAAGCTCATGAGTCTCAACTCAGAAATCAGGCTACTGGGATGGATCCAAGGCGTGCAGAAACCAACGATAGGCAACAATATATTGGTCTTCATATTTACTCTCGACGTTTTTAACACCACTATGAACATGCTGTCTCTGTTTACCTGAAGTTAGCATAAAGTGGTATATCCCAGTTCTGCATTACCAGTAATAATCTCGAAACCAAATCCTCTGCCTATGGTGACTCCAAGTAGAGAACTTAGGAATTTAGACTGAGATAAATTTTCGTCTCTTCTGAGAACAGAGAACTGGGATATGTTTATCTTGCAAAAGTACCACAGCCTGCGGTTAATGAAATGTGCGCAAATTTCCAAAAAAATCTTAGATCCAATTGCACGGATCAAAATCATTTCAGCGAAAATGCTTGATTAAAGGTGTCGCGCGTAGTAAAGCACTTAAAAAAGTACCTACTCAGATTACACGTGCGCTTGCTTTTACTAATTAATAGAGCAATACAAGCTCCTTGTTAAGCTTGGGTTGAAAGGAGCGCGGAGATTAATGGCTGAAGAGTGGCGGACTCTGTCCTCTACAAACAATTCCAGCGACTTAGTCAAAATGATTCGGAAACGAAATAAAAGCCAGCCTGCTACAGTTCCCGCCAAATAGGTATCCATATGTCAGCATCGTTGCCTGTCACTAGTGGTGTGATCCAAGGGAGTGTCCTTGGTCCACTGCTATTCTTGCTGTACCTTAATAACATAATATTGAGTACTAAAAATCATGCGGCCTATCTTTTCGCCGAGTGTCTTCAAGTACCGTACACTTTTATGCCTAGTAATCTGGAACATTGGATAAGATAAAGTGAGACTTATTAGCTCTTGAACAACAACTGGCAAATGTCAATAACTGTGGATAAATGCAGGATCTTAGCATATCAATGCAAACTACGTATGGACACCCTATGCCCATTACACTCTGCAACAAAATACGAGACTTATGTATTCATTAAACAAATGCCCTCTACTTCGGGTAGCAAATCGAATTCATGGCAGCGAAAGCCCGCCAAACGGCGCGGATAATCTTGGAATGACTCGAAATGTGTGACTTCAATCTGCATGTGTTCAAGACCTGCATGCACGCTCTTTTGGAATACTGTTCGATAAAATTTACTTTTGTTAGGAAACTCGGTCATCTAGACCATTAGAATATATAACGTCGATTCATCAAGGCGCCATTTACTGAATCTGCAAATCGATGTTATTCAGAGCACCGTTTTCTGTCTACATTAGGGCCTTTGTTACTACAAAGGTTAAAAGTGGACCTGCAGATTTAGCCAGACATAGTGCACAAACGAGTATTTGCCCTGTATCCAAGTATACACTTCATTCAGAATATAAGGTATAACATTAGGAATAAAAGAAATTCGTTTCCCACAAGTAGACCAAAACAAGCGTACGCACGAAGTTTTACCCGACGAAGTATTCGGATATATGGGCCAGGCTATCTACTGAATTGCGACTACGTGAGTCAAAACAATCATATGGGAAATTGCTGGGGACGTAATTCACTGTGTTGCATGTCGAACGAAATCAGAAAACTGGACTGCATTGTGGAGGCAATGTATGAAGGAGCGGTTGAATTACAGAGACACTGGAAAAACTGCACAATATTATGTGCAAACTGTCTGCATAATATCTTCCACATTTAGTGAAACCATTGAGCCTATTCCTATTCCAACATCAAGTTATCCCGCTTCTCGCTATGCAAAACTCATGATCTTTTTTCCCTTTACATTATCTGCGCACTGCTAACTGTTAGCATTTTTCCGGAGGCAACATCGCAAATACTTGTGGCAGTTCTCGGAAGTCCACTTTCCATACTAATTACTTTATAACTCGATTGTCTGGAGTCGCTAGATTTATCACAGAATCGGTAATAGAGCCGTTGCTTAATTATTTTTTAATTTTTCTATGTATTCCTTATTTATAACCTGAAGCGGTACTTGCCGCATATACACCACAACGTTTCATTATTTGTATTTCGCCACCCTCTATACTTCTTTCTTCCATTGCTGACTACGAGTGGGCTGGTGTCCTGAAGTGAGGGAATGGAGCTTCCGAATTATTTGATACACCCCCTTGTGTCGAATTGTCGCGGACCTACGGGTGAGAAAAATTATGACTAACCAAGGCAAATTGGCACACTATTGGAGTGGAAAATTCCCAGACTTCAAAGAGTCAGAAGCCGAAATGGACTGAATGGTCTGAAAGAGAATTAACTAATGAAAAGCATGAGTGTGCACTTATCTCGGCAAGCGTATTACTCATTATACATAACAATGGCCATAAAAGGGGATGATATGGTGATAGCTTGTTTGTTGTTATGCCACACCGACACGAAGCTAAATGGGTTGTGAAAGTGCGGATGAAACCTTTCGAGGGAATACCCCGCATGGAAGCTGGCCCCTAGGAGTCGGTTCTACGGACAGCCGTATTATTTATATTTTGCTTTTCATCCTAAGTTCAAATTCATATTTTTTACCATTTCTACCGGTTGAACTCCTTGAAAAGCTGCATTGGTACTGTTCTAGAAAAGCTGTAATAACATCTGTACTTTGAAATCATGTTGTGTAAAATGATCAGTCCACGTAGCTGGACTGTAACTCGCACAGTCGAGAAATACCAGTTTTCTAGTTTACTGACCTTAGCATGCAAGGCGGAATGAAGGCACTAGGTCAGCACATCAAGAATAGTTACTTAATAACACTTGATTTGTAAGTTGTTCAGGATGCAATGTTGGAAAGTACAATTGCAGCATTAAGTAAAAAGAACACCAGAAGATCACTGTAGGTGGTAGCCGGTCCCCATCCCGGGAATTAGTAAATTCCCTTTAACCGGCTAATAAACCACGGCATAGCTTTTTCAAAAAAAATCTCTAACGTTAAATTTTATTTGTTGTGGCTCTTGATGTGAAACACAAGGCGATGACGTCTTGCACGCTTGTCACAGTAGAGGAATAAAAAGGTTAAAATTGGGTGAATGATGTTGACAAGTGATAAGCACACTGAACAGGTTAAAACAGCGGGCATAATCTGTCGAGTCCAAATGAATGAGTGTTTGCAGACAAGTGTGAGCTAAGTTATGGGACATAATTCCGGAAGATCAGAAACACTAAAACAGTAAGGCCGTGATACGTGTAAGGCTGATCATTGCAGGTCTGAAAACTGGTGGCGAATAAGGTCAAGCATATCTCGCTCAGTTCACAAATCAGAGCACAGTGTTTTATATAATGAACTGTGTTATCGCATTTCTGTTTCACATATAAATGGAGCTTCTGGCTCGGGATAATCTAGCATAATTCACTTGGGCGAAGAAAGGATTTAGAGTTGAACAATTCATTGCTCCTTAAAACTTACCATGTTATTTTTGTGCACCTGTTAATTGGTTGAAGCTCCCACTCAGGTCCCACGAAGGTTTAGGTCATACTTATATAAACAAGGCTAACAATCAGGCAACGAAAATACAGAATCGAGGTGCCTTGTACTACTTTCTCATCATACCGTCTCATTATAGTAACTATTGTTGGGTGAAGCTTGCTCCCTTGATAAAAACAGTCTTTCCTCTGTCACAGGATTTTAAATTTACGTGCTTTTAAATAAGAAATGTCACCCCGTTTTATTTCAATGCGGACGCTTGAGGCAGCTATTGCAATGTATTCCAAGGCGGTTCGTTGTAGCTGAGGCTCAAATTGCATAGCAAAATTGAATTCATTGTTGGTGATTTTGTCAATTTAAATCTTGACATTTTAAATTTTTCATGAATGATATTCATAAACAATCACATTATCCTTGAAAGAATCTCATAGTATGGCACAATCCGTTACAATATACATAACTTGACATCCGCGTCTAGCTGATTAATAATGACAGTTGTGCCTCCCGCATTACGTGGGTGTGAGTTAAAATCGTGAAGACAATGAACAATGAACAGTGATTTATAACGGGTAAAAACATGTCCCGTAGGGTGGTTAGGGTGAGAAAAGATAGATCAAGGCATAATGGAATCGTCGGTTTGGGCGATTACAGAATTAACTGCGCCGCCGTATAAAAAGGGTTTGCAATTAGAATGTGCGCACACAAGGCACTAAGGGGAGTGGATATAGCTCACGTAATAAGCGAGAAAAAAAGTAAGGACAACGCTTACTCGTGTACAGCTATCTCGGGTCGACGGGATACAGAAATCCAGTTTCTACATTAGCAGCATTTATCGAATTGTGTGCGAGGGGTTTGGAGTGACTCATACTCGAGTAGGGTTATGGCACTGTCCACTGTCTGTTGCGCATTAGTGTCAGCATCTCGTGATCATTGGCTATAGCACGTAGTGTAAATGTGACAGAGTAACGTCAAGGCGTTTTTTGAAAAGGGATAGGGTGGGAGCATTAATTAGATGTTCCGGGAGGGCGTTCCAAGGCAGTGACACCCGACGGGAGAAATAGTTTCGCCGACATTCCAGTCGGCTGTACTGCGTGACCAGCTTAAACTGATGACCTCTTAGAGGGGTGCTTTGATTGAGTTTCAAAAGAGAACGGCATTTGTGGTTGGGGTTTCTCAGCATCTGATACACTAGTATGAGATCGCCAAGTAGACGCCGATAACCTCCACTGTATATTTTGAGAACTTTCAGCCTATGTGGGTACGGGAGACTGGTCAAACCTCTGAGGCTCTTCGTTGCCCTACGTTGTGCAGTATCGAGCGCGGTGAGATGGTGCTTCATCCAGGGTTGCCACGCTTGAATGGCGTAATCCGCGTGCGACCTCACGCACGCACTAATCATTTTTGGAAAAACTGAAGGCTCAAACATGCCGAAAGCTCTGCGAATAAGGGCGAGCTGCTGGTTTGCTTTCTCAGGTGCCTTTTCAGTCTGTCTCAAACAACCGAGGTCATCATGATCAAGCACGCCAAGTCCGCTCTCTTGAGAAGCCCGCTGTAGAATTTGTGGTCGTCGGCGGTACTTGTGCGTATTCTTGTGCCGTATGTTGAGAACTTCGCACTTGGTGGCATTGAAATGCAGCATCATTTCGATGGATCATATGTAAGCTTTGTCCAGTTCTTCCTGTAGCGCTGTGTGACCTTTCGTCGCAGCTTTATTACGCCATACCTTTGGATCATCAGCAAATAGCAAACAGTTAGAAGATAGCACGCTCGCGAAATTATTAATGGAAACCATGAACAGGAGGGGTCCAAGTACCGAGCCTTGAGTTCCGCCGCACTGAACTTCGATGGATTCCGATAGGTTGCTTCGAACTCTCACATTTAGGTGAGATTACACGGGATAGTCTCCTATCCAGCCCAGAACGGGATCGTCGACTCCATATTTCTGGAGTTTGTGGACTACAATGCCGCGGTCTGGACGGTCGATTGGTTTCGAGAAATCCATGTAGGCCGCGTCGACTCCCACATCAGCGCCCACAGATTCCGTCCAGCTTGCACGAGCTATCCACAGATTAGTGGTACAGGACCGATTTTGGCGAAATCCGTGCTGCTCTGAAACGAGACTTTTGTTGTTCTCCTTGTACCTCATCAAATCCTCAGCTACAGTGGATTCCCGAACCTTGGATACCACAGGAAGTAGTGTTATCGGGCGACAATTTGTTGGTTTAGCATAGCTGCCAGTTTTGTAGATTGGCGCGATGATTCCGTATTTATACATCGTGGTAAGGTGCAGTTCGTTCAAACACCATTGAAAAAAATGCCAGTAGTGCCGCCAAACTCATGGCGGAAACTTTCAGCGCCTTCGGGCGAATGCCGTCCGCACCCGGGGAGCTGAACTTGCGCAGAGAATTCAGCCTCTTCAGTACAGCTGCGGAGGTAAACGATATGTGATTAAACCCTGATGGCTTCATTATCTGTTTAGGCAGTATGTATGATGCCTGCATGCTTTAGAAGGTACGGCCAAATTGTTGTCCAAGAATCTTGACCACCTCTTGTGCGGTTTAGGTTAACCCGCATGCTATGTGCAGAGCAAGCATACAGTGTTTAACACGGCGCAACTTATTTAGGTATCTATATAGCAGTTGGGGATTGGAGCAAAACGTTTTCACTAGACCTTGTTGGTTCTTCAGCTTATCCTCCTGGACGAGTTTGATACAGTGGTTCCTTTGTATTGTGTAGACATCCAAGGTATGATCGTTCGGGGAGGCTGTGCAGGTGCACCATGCCTTAATGCCATGAATTTACGTGTCCTGCTCCTTACCAAAAACGTCATCCTTTTAGGACGGTAGAGTTTGGTTTCAGATGTGCTTGTCACGAACTTGTTAAATATGTTGACGAATTCTTCGCAGGCCACCTCAGGAGTCAACTCGACTAAGAACGACCACCTTGTTGCACTAATGAGGCCGAACAGGTCGTCATAGTTAGTTACGACATGATTTTCATCGGTTCATCGGCATGCTCCTTAGGATAATCCGCGTAGCACAGGTAATGAAACACTAGCGTCGCATGTTCGCTACGGCGCAGAGGAGTATCGGTAATCACTCTCTCGACCATCAGTTCTTTATTAGTGAATATCCGATCCAATACAGTTGACTTGTTAATTCCCATCAATCTGGTTGGCGTAGTGACGTGGCCATAAAGCCAGAAGTCTGAAACCAGATGTTGCAAGTCTGCTTTATATTGCTCTGCTGGTGTGGCCTGCGACTTTAGAGCAGGTAAGCTGAAGTCGTTGGTGACTAGAATGTGACAGTACTTCCTGTTTATCACTTGCCTCAACGCAAGCAACAAGTTGCAGTCCATCTCAGGAGTAGACGATGGTCGGCGGTAAACAACAACCAATAGGCCAAGATCGTTCCCTCTCAGCCGGAAATTACACCAAATGGAGTCAGCTACTTCGGTTTCCGAATCGTTTATGGGTTCGCATTGCAGGTTGTTACGAAAGTGGAGGGCTACTCTACCACTTTTGCCTGCTCGATCCTTCCGGACAACGGACATGCTCGTTAGCGCGATTTCGGCATCCGGAATCAGTACACAGAATTCATGTATTTTGTGTACAGCACTGATTACTGATGCAAGAAATGGAGATATTGTAGACTGTGGTACATCGGTTACTACCGTTACGATGTCATGGTAATTCAATATGGATATTTTCCTCAACCCGGAAGGGCTGCA
Organism: Dicrocoelium dendriticum; assembly: GCA_944474145.2. Classification (NCBI taxonomy): domain Eukaryota; kingdom Metazoa; phylum Platyhelminthes; class Trematoda; order Plagiorchiida; family Dicrocoeliidae; genus Dicrocoelium; species Dicrocoelium dendriticum. The sequence goes on along the minus strand of OX104068.1, from coordinate 52,620,620 downwards.
TTCAAGCAAGATAGATCATGTTTTACCAACTTTTGCGAGTTGTTGCCTGGGAGAACGAGTGAGAATTTTGAAGAGATTTTGGTAAATGAGAGTATAGGCTTGTGAGCAAGTGATGTGATTGCAATTTATCGCCAAATTTTTCGAGACATGACGATGATGTCCACTCTCTGATTCACGAATAACGCTCTGTCAAAGATATATATATATATATAGGGTGAGAACACTATTTATCAGAATTTACCCATGTGTATTGGAATACTTTTGTAGTTAATTAAGGGATCTACGTAGTAACTTCTTACTAAGATAGTCCTCAACAGCCTTGGAAAAGCACAAGACGACCGGTTTTTACAATCCGGAGTGGTCAGTAGTGTGCATCCATCAGCTCCAACACGGTCCGCATGTATGAACACCAGAGGCCTGCGCCTCAGACCAGCAGCTTAGAGCGCTAAGATGTGGAGGATAACGACGAAACTTTGAGCTTTTCAAGTTAATTGTGTAATAGCGATATTCATGCGCTACTACCATTCAAGTTGCAAATGTTGCGAAGGACCTAGTTGGCCCCAAGAAAAGGAAATTTAACAAACAAGCCATGCACAACATCGAATTTAGAAGCTTTCTGGCCGGATATTTCTATATAAATGTACTCATGAGTAAGTTGGTTCTAAAAAGAACTAGGCAGTCAAACTCAACCAGAAATTCATCACGCATTAAAGAATGCGCTCGACGGCCATTTTGTCTTATTAGGAGTAGACAGTAGAGCTCGTTTGCCAGATCCGAACCAAGGAGCTCACTCTTACGAGTCAGCGATTTATGCCATTGAGCCATGAACCGCAATGACTGTTTTTCATCCCACAAATGATGGGACTCATCCACCACTGTCATGCATGTTATGGAAGTGCGCAAGACATGACTGCCTTAGTAAGCCGCCAAAAATTGAAGTTTGATTTAAACTTCTAAGGCGATTGCTGATTAGTAGATATATTTTACAGTGAACAATGAACAATTATTGATGTCAGGTAGAAAAGCAGTTGCTTGACAAATCCCGCAGAATGGTGGGGGTAAAACTACAATTATCAAAAAGATAGGTGAGTTGTTTGTTTGTGCGTTTATCCAGCAGATACACTACTGAATAATAGCCGTGTAAGTAGAAATTGAATGCGGACGACGCGACAAAGTGGAACAGTTATATTTGTTGTAATCTGTGAGAAAATGAGAATATTTACTGCATCCTCAGGTTTATGTAACAGCCTAATCCGGTTTGGAGGTATAATTACTTTTTCCAAAGTTGTGCAGTTTAGGCAAATAAGTGATGAGGGCCAAGGGCATGAACCAATCACTTTATGAAAATATCCAAGGTGGGAGACGAAACAAAGAAGTTTGGGAGAGAGTTCCAAGGTTGGCAAACCCGAAGAGAAAATTATTCCGCCATCATTTCAGGCGGCTATAATATGCAGACAATTTCAGAAGATTACCTCTGAGATTGGTGTTACGGCTGAGTTTCAGCAAGTGGCGGCATAGGTAATTCGGGTCACCCAATATTCGGTAGCATAATATGCGATCGCCACTCAGCCTTCTTTAGCTGCCACTGAAAACTCCCAGTGACTCCAGCCTTTGATGGTAAGATTGATTTCATACGCTCTCGGCGTTCTTTGTGACACTGCGTTGGGGTTTCTCTAGTACTTCTGTCGCGCGTCAACCAAGTTTGCCAAGCTTCGATGGCGTATTCAACGTGAGCGCGCACGTAAGAATTGTGCATCTTTGGGAAATGGGGGGTCGAATCTCCCGAATACTCTCCGCAGCAAGTCGACGTGCTGGGTGACTCTCTGCGCAGCTGTCTCTGACTGCTTTGAACAGTTAAGTTCACTTTGAATGAGCACACTAAGGTCGCGTTCTTAGGAAATTGTTTACAATACCTTTGAGCCAAGCCTATAAATGTAGTCATGTCTTTGTCGCAGTTGAACAGCGTTACCTTTTCCACATGAAACGGTAGGGTATTCAAAACTGACCGGCTTGAAATCGTGTTGAGGTCACGCTGGAGCTTCGCAAGGCCGTTCGGTTCTTTGATCGCTCAACGTAAGTTGATATCCTCCTAGAAGAATAGGAAACCGGAAGTAATTTTTCTCTCCAGATCGTTTTGAAAATCAAGAATAGACGAGGCCTGAGCACCGAGCCTTGTGGTACGCCTCAGTCCACCACAATTACGTCGGACAGGGATTCTCATACTCACAATTCCAACCAAAGGCCATGCAGGAAATTGCCTATCCAACGCAGCATTGAGTCACCAACGCCACAGAGCTGCTTACGGAGGAGAATTCGGTAGTCTAAGCGATCAACTGCATTTAAAAGCACAGGAATAATACATTACCGTCGTAGAGGGATCCATTGGTTTGAAGACGATAGTCGTCTGATTGGAATTCGCTAACCCCTTCAGCACATTAGTAACGGATGCTTCAGAAACTAAGATCTGTAGCAGAAGAAGCCAAATTCCTCTTTGAGAATTAGGAAGCGGAAACGAATGACCCGGATTGATTCACTTGTGTTTGCATATAAGGTCGCTTCACACGTCAGGAACTTGAAAACCTACATAATCGAGCAGAGCTATTGTGCCGGACTAATTCAAGAGTATAAACCGAAACACCAACAGGTCTGAGAATCAGGGCGAAGAAAGGGTAAACAGTGGGGGTGGGAAGGCGTTTGGCCGCTTTGAGCTCACAATCTTACCGCAAATGCACGACACCAACGTTAGGCCACATTTAGCGTACACCATCAAGATGTGACACCCAGTGGAAAAGCATAGCGCTGTTGCCACGGAGAATCAACGACGAGTAGCTACTAATAATATTAAAAGCTTGCTATATCTTACCAGCTTAGACTGATGATCCCAGGAATGTTAACTGGACAATATCGTCATCTGTGAACTGGACGTATGTTAGTTGACAATGTAACATGCCGACACTTGCTCTAACAACCACAACATCAACATTAGCGTCCATCATTTGAACTTCGCGTGTGCGTGTCCTGACCTATTCGTGCGTCACCTCTAAAGCAAAGAACACTCATCAAGTTGAGCGCTCAGATAACCCTTACTGCAAAAATAGGAGGACAAATAGCATTCCAATGGTTCCACGTCGCCCATGTTGCGCAGGCATTTGCAGTAACGTCCTTAAGATCGGTGTAACCTGTTCTAGCTGCATTATATGGCACTGTCCGCAATGTGTAGGAAAATCTGTCTAAAAAGTGAGACAGAAAAACCAAGTTGCTAACAAACTTTAGTTTTGCCCGACAGGTCAAGTCATTCCAGTTGTCAACCGTTTATCTTTGCTCAAGAAAACGTGTGATAGGATGACTGAGATAGTCGCGTATTTTGTAAATACTAAGATCGATTTCACGGAGGTAAATATGGCCACGATAATCCCTCACCCAGTCACATTAAGCTCCGAATCTAAGCCGAAGAAGAGAACTAGACGCTCCAACCGTACTGCAGCGTCTGTGACTCTAAATCCACTGGGTCACCTCACTCCCATAAGTGGACAAGCCTCAAACATGCCTGCTTTCACTTCTCCAACCATAGCTGCTTCACCTGCAGATTCAGCCATGACACCGACAGCTCAGAGGCGGAGGCAATCCGGTGCAGAAAGCAAGCAGGTAACATGCGCATCTATTGCCTCGAAAAACACACCGGAAGGGACACACATAGGTCCATCTTCAGTACCGAGCACGCGTGGCGCAACGTAGCTTTCACCGTCAACCTCAGTGGTGCCTTGTAAACAACCTAAATTGCAGGCAAAACTCTAAAGCCGACACTCGGTAGACAAAAGCACGCTGCGTTACCTCACGTGTGCACCAATTTTCCCGAATCCAAATCTGGCACAATAAAAGGCAAGTAGCAAAACAATCGCAATCAGTGGAGTTCTGTCTGAGACGTGATTAGTATTCGTGTTGAGCTTGCAATGCTGCAAGGCGTAGCGTGTCACCCGACCTCAGTGCACTCTGGTGAACCTGAAATTCTTCGAGTAACACTAAACTCAGCAGATGAGACAGAGGCTGTCCTGCTCTCAGCAGTTCGTCTTCGCAACTCACCGAGCGGAGTGTACATACTACCCGATCTACCTTGAAAACATCGCCAAAAATAACAGACGACCAACGTCGCATTCCTAATAGGGATAACAAAAAGCAATATTTGTTCATGGCGTTCCCGCACTTCTGCGTTGTTCTGATCACGATGCACACACACATGATCGAGTGCAGTGGTGCTAAATCAGCGAAGCACTCTCTGTTGACAATGTTATTGCCAAATCCCTGACAAGAGTTCTGTCATCAACTAACTACGAAGGGCTGTGGTTCAAGGCTAATGAAAGTAATATTACACTCCGAGGGAATGATGCAAGTTCTGTTGGATAGCTGGTTAAAGTTTCGAGCTAGGTTGCCAAGTGAGATACGGCTAAGGGCAGCAGGCGAACGGCCAAATGTCGGAAGCAATTCGATGGAACTTGCAAACGCTACGAATTCTTTATTTGCACAGTCCTGCGGAGAGACCGACAAAATAGCACCCGCGGCACACAAATCATAAAGCACAGCACGAGTAAAACTTTTGTCCAGGAACACTTACCAATATCATGCAAGTTGATTGAAATTCATAAACCAAAAAACGATTAATAGCCGGCCACCTAACGGCAGGCTTAAAAACTAACACAAAGTTGGCATCCATCAATGCACTTCTAACAACAAAACCCTACCTTGCATGTACACAAAGGCCCAAGGACTTCTGAGTAATTTGGCAGAACTTAGAGAACTCCATGCCTTACAACCGTGGGACCTTGTCATGATTACAGAGACATGGTTAAATCATGAGATAACCGATTCTGAGATCAATGTACCCGGTATGTGGCTGCTTCGGACCGATAGAACCGGAAGGGGTGGCGGTGTGATTCTTTACTATAAGACAAACCTCCGATGTAAAGTTATCGATCGCCCAGAAATCCGAGCACCCGATTCGCTTTGGTGTCGCCTATGGTTGTGAAACAAGGACACATGTCTACTAGCCATGATTTATCGCCCACGAAACGCAGCTTCAGAAATGCACTCCAAACTGAACCAGATTTTTCAGTTTGCTTTGAACAAGTCCTACATCCACATTCTTATCGCTGGAGACTTTAACTTGCACAACATAGAAACGCCGGCAACCGATGGTATGCAGTTTAAAGCCTGCTTGCAAGAGTTAATTGCTAGCCACCGTCTGCACAACCACGTAACCTCTCATAACAGATTCCGAACTGCTGACAAGCCGTCGATACTGGATGTCGTGCACACTAACCAGGAACTCATGGTTGACGGGATAGTTACAAGCACACCACTGGGTGGTAGTGATCATGTGACTCTACTCTTTGACTATTATATGCTATGAGGCGTATCCTAAAAGGGAGGATGATAAAGTGCATACTGTCACGCGCTACAATGTGTTGTCTAAGCTTGTTAGGGATACATCTTGGACTATCTTAACCGAATGCCTCCCAGATATTGCCGGGGAAACATTTACAAGGATGTTTAACACACTGGTAGCTTACGCATCGGAACAGACGTCCTTCCAACCTAAAGACAAGCATGTAATTTCTGTGGAGCAGAACACGTAAATGCATGTATCGGAGGGATTTGGCATGGCGAGATCACCAGGACTGCCCGAATGCCGAAACCTGAACTGCAAAAGTAACACATCGTAACTTCTGTGTGAAACTGATCCGCGAAGACAAGGTCCCTCATCAGCAGAAGTTAATGAAGTGATTCTGCACGAACCGCAAACTCCTGTACAGGCACGTTAACGGCCTTCGAAAGGTAAAGCGAGAGGTTTCAGTACTCATCTCGACTGGTGGGTGCAAGCGATCAGCAATGGAAGCAGCTGGTCTCCTACGGCTTCATTACTCCCAAAATTTCCAGCAGGTAACAAGCACAAATATTCTCCTCATTTCTAACGCTCCACTATTTGGTTTAGAAAGCCTCACCTTCACTGCGGAAGCTGTGTTGAAGAAGTTGTCATCCTTGCGTATCCACAGTTCTCCAGGAGCAAACAACATCCGACCAAAGGCTCTACAAGCGGTAGCTAGTGATCTAGCAGAACCACTGTCCGGTTTCTATCAGCGATATCTAGTAAAGAACCGTTTTCCACTAGTATGGAAGCGAGGGGTCTTCACTCCTATCCATAAAGGAGGTAGCCGCACTGATCCTGCCAACTACCGTCCAATAACACTACCTCCTGTACTATCCAAAGTGATGGAATTAATTATCGCAGACGCGCTGATGCAGTATCTGAAAAGCCCCATTTAATAGCCCCAACGCAACACGGCTTTCGTCAAAAGCATTCGTTTAATACTGACCTATTAATTGTACTTAATAGCTGGACTGAAGCTATTGATGATGGTGTAGTAGTTGGTGTCATCTACCTGGACTTTTCAAAAGCATTTGATCGCTTAGATCATCGCATTCTCCTTCAGAAGCTTCGAAATTACGGCATTGGTGACCCAATCCTGAGTTAGATAGGTAATATCCTACAATAACGACGGATAGTGGTGAGAGTCCGAAAACCATTTTCTCATACAATCGATGTGGCGTGTGGAATACCACAAGCCTCGGGTCTTGGCCCTCGTCTATTCTTGGTGTTCATTAACGATTTGGCGAGATCAATTACTTCAGATTTCCTATTTTTGTTGGTGATATCAAGATATGGCGAAGGATCAGAGGACTGGACGACCATGAACGGCTCCAGTGCGATCTTATCACAGTGTCGAACTGTTCAGTTCAAAACGCCCTACCGTTCAACGTAGACAAATTTAGCGTTGTGCAATTACGCCATAAACATAACTACACCTATTTACTTGGGACAAACGGATTGCAGCATAGCTTCCAGGAACGTGACCTTGGTGTGTTCGTACAGAGCGACCTCAACTGTTCAAAATAGGCTGAGGTGGCTGCGAAAAGAGGCAACCAGCATGTTGGCACGCTGCGAAGGGCAATCCGGATGTTTGAGCCAGCAATCATCCCAATGATGCAAAATTCCTACGTGCGCCCGCTATGCAAGCTTGGTAACCTTGGTTGAAGCGCGAATTAGAGGCGTTAGGGGCACCACAACGAAGAGCAACAAAGAATGTAAAGGGTCTGCGCTATCACACTTAACACCGAAGGCTGAAGTTGCTGGGAATTTTCAGCGGGCGCTATCGAAGGCTGCGTGGTGATCACATTTTGGCTTATCAGATACTGAGTGACCCCAACCACGTATGCCGCCATTTGCTGAAACTTAGACACAACACGTAGCTCAAAGGTAACTGCTTAAAATTGTAGGAATAATATAGCTGTCTAGAGTATCGACGGAATTACTTTTGCTTTCGGGTTGGTCAACCCTGGAGCGCTCTCCCAGACTCAATTGTATCCTCCCCTACCCTGCACGTTTTCAAGAAACGATTAGATCTTGCTCTTAGCTCCCAGCATTTTGTTACCTAAACTCCTGTATTGTGGATTACGGAAAGCATGCTTTTCAACAGCATTTATGAATCAAGTGGACCCAAGTGAGCGACCATGTTTTAATTTTCCACGCTTTAAATCAACGATCACTGCATCCCAATGTATTTCTGAACGTTTACGCTTGCTTATTTTTGCATTTTACACTGATGTTATTTATCACATTATTCATCTCGGCAGACGTTCGGTAAATGACTTAGATATATTTTGAGTTCATCATATTCACCCCAGCCATCCTACAGGACGTGTCAAGCACTTGCTTTTATCCCGTGATAAATCATCTTTCATTGTTCATATAAAATTAGCTTTGTAACCTCCAAAATTTCTGTACAATCGGCAGCACAACTAATTGCATATACCTCCGTTTCTATGCCAGGTGCTGTGAACACATCTAGGCTTGTTAACTTTTACAGGTAATTTCTACTACGGAGTAGAGATTTTCGCATAGTTACACGAGCTAATAATAGAAAGTAGTATTTCCGCTTTTCAAATTAGGCGCAGTGCCAACTTTGATTACCCCACATAGGCAAGCTCAAACATTGTCATTAGAATAGGTAGCGGACGTGCGTTTGATTGTCTCTTATGGGTACATTTTATTTCCTTAATGAACAATCGGGCCAATTAGTGTGTTCACATTCGTTAAGCAAATTCTAGTAGACCATATAGTTATACCAAAACCAAGCGTATATTTTTGATTTGCATATGTAGTACCACGCATGGATAGAAAAATTAAAACGTGAGCTTCTTGTTCAAGCTTTTTGGAAACCAATTCGAAATGCAGCACATAAAGCCCACTTGTCGCTTGCGGTCATAAAGCCAGGAACACTTTCAAAAGGAAGATAAGAAAAGATTTTGACAGCATTGAAAAATATTGCAGTGGTTGGAATGTCGGCCTTAGCCGATGTAATTTAGACAAAGGGTAACTAGTACTTACGCTCTCCAGCAATTTGCGTTTACCGCTGGGAAAAGTCGCAAAACTCACAGTTATTGTACGGTGGAAAATGTATATAAACAACAGTATTATTACGTTACAACAAAGCTGGTTGCACCCTGATATTGAAGATGAGGTAATTAACCTCAGTGGATATCGTGCAATTAAGTTGGAGCGCCCAGACAAGCCAACGAATCATGGTGATGGCGTCATTGCTTTAGTTAACCAACTCTAGGGCAACTCAATCACTCAACTATTAGTTCACTACAATTTCTATAAGCTATCATTTAGTTGAATGTAGGCCCAAATTTCTCAGTGGATTTCAATCCGTTATAGGAATCTTCTACATTACCCCTGGCACGTCATCGTCCGAAGTAAAGCAAGTTTCCTAGATACTAATGCCCATACCAGAGCACTGCCTACGCTGTTGAGGATGATTTAATAAATTTTATACAAGATTCTGTAAGTCAATTTAGCTGGCAGATTTAGTTACATTTCCGACCTGCGAGACGCACAACTTTATGTCTCTTACGCAGACTATTATTTTCTATGCAATAGCGGACACCATTAAGTAACTCGGATCATTGTATTCTGAAGCTCTGCCCGACTATCTAAAGTAAAACTAACCATGTCGCCTTGGTCAAGCGACAATTCAAGACCATCCGGAGGCAATTGCTTGGCAGAAAGAGCGCACAATTTCAAGCAACGCTCTCTTCAACTGAATTTTTAGTAATACGGATGAAGATTTATCGCTCCAATCCGATCATTTCATGAGTTACGTAAATTCGTGCTTTCACCTATGCTGTCTTATCGAAACGATCAGTCCGCGGACAGATAGATCGACTTCACCCCTGCTGAAACAACTCCGAAAGAAAAAGTAGCGTACTTATAAGCCGAAAAAGGACAATCTGCGTCAAAAGTCTAACTTCGGTAATTTAAGCTGAGATAACGAAGCTAAACTTTTGCACATTGAAACGGTACAGGGAATTCGTATCTGTCAGGATCTCTGGAGGCAACTGAAGCAAATGGGTAGTAATAATACCATCGGATGTACCGAAATCCTAGATGTTGACAAACTCCACTCTAAGTTTGGTTCCTCACCCTCGAGCGCTTTTCCATTGTTCTACTTTAGTAGCTCAGGTCTAACCGCTCTATCAGATCAAGTTGACCACACCAGAGAACTCAAAAAGCTAAAGTCGAATAAAGCTAGTGACCCTGATTGTTTATCACTCGTAATTATGAAGCAGTGCGCCGTTTCCCTTGTAATACGCCTGACTGAAATTTTTAACAAGTGTCTCACGATCGGTGCCATTCCCGCCATCTGGAGGTCAGCCAGCAAATTGCCAATTCTTAACATGAAATCTAAAAAGGATCGACCAGTTTCTTGTACTTCTGTGCTCTTGGTAGTCCTCGAAAACCTGCTAGTCCTGAGAATTTCTACGGCTACTCATGCTGTTGATCTCTACTAGTTAGCATTTGGAACCAACATTGTGCGTTAGATGCCTGCACGTACGATGTGCATTCAATGGCGCCTTCGTTAAACAAAAGTTTCAAGTCTGTAGTCCTTCTTTTTCGTAACTATTCAAATGCATTTGCTAGTCTTGACCAATCTGTGCTGCTTAACCTACTTTGTTTGCAAGGAGTCCACTCTGATGTTTGGCAACTCGTTGTGAGACAATTTTGCTGATAGTACGCACTTTACTCAAACGCGGCAAAAACTTCTCTATGCTCCGCGCTGACTGTGGCGATTGCAGAGCTTGATCCTCTCACCCTTTTTATTCTTTTCATATGTAGAAAATCTCTCCATACCATCAACATTCATTAGATGTAAATATACTGACGATGTTGTCTTGGGAGGCAGAGCTCCCTTCATTGAGATGTCGTTTAGACGAACTTGCGAATTGGTCATCAACCAGGCCCCTTAACCTTAATGCTTTGTAATGCAGTGATGTAATATTTGCATTTCTCCGTCCTGATAAATTGAGAGCAATTTTAACTGCCTTACCTCTATTAACTTTAGAGGACAAAACCATGCCTATTTCATCCATGGTCAAATATTTCGGTGTATAGTTTACCCGAAACCTCTCTTGATTAATGCTTATTTTGGAAAATTCCACAAGGCCAGGTTATATCTTTTGCCTTCTAACTTAAGGAGCTCTACGTCTGTGAGGTTTGCTTTTGTGCTTTTTAACTGCATATATACTATCCCATTGGTTGTACTGTTCCAAAGTAATTTCCCCTGGACTACTGCGAATGGACAATGTTTTGATTGTGCGATCGATTAGACATATTTCCAGATGTAGTGGCTTGCCTAGAGATTCCATAGTTGATTTTATTCTTCCCATGCATTTTGACGTTTGCGTGAATGTTTCTTCGAAGTTCCTAAATGACGCTTTCATCCGCTACATAACGCTTTCCCACACACGTTGTCTGTCTTTTACTCGTGCTCAAAATTCAAAAGATTTTATTCTCTCGCACTTATTTGTATCGTAACACAATGTAACTGTAATTGTCAATTTGTCTTTCCAACCCCAAGGAAGTCATAAATGCTTTGCACCTATGGCTGTTTTAATGACATATACTTACCTTTGTATATTTAATTCCTGAAGACGTAGTTATACATTTTTCATTGGTCCTATTATTCCGTGTGTCCACATTGAGAGTGCAAATAATGCGGATGCACACATGTAATTTGAGTTGACTTTGCGACGATTCACATAATGCATGCGACATTGCCAGTGGTAGACCAAGTTGATTAGAGCCAAGTCTCACCAAAAGAGCGGACTTTTCTGTATTTTCCCTGAATCCCACTCCACCGAGGAATTCAAGCGGCTCAGTTTATTTCTCATTTGCTTCCTACGATGACAATCTGAATAAATGAAAGCAATCGACCGATGTTCCTTAGACAAATGGAACTCTCTTTCCCTGTCATAATCAACTTGAAACGCTCGTTCCCAATGGATTTCAGGCCCATGGGACACCGCCTTCGCAGCTGAGTGGTAGATCGTCTAATGCTAGTAAGTCAATACAATAACTCCACAGGACAGTGGACAACTAATATGCAAAGATGTAATGCAATTGAGCAATGGTTTGAAATGAGTAAAATGGCAAATGCTTCGTGATTCTTTGGGATGCTTGCTTGGAGAGTTAATATATGATACACTGTGTCCATAACATAAAGCGCTTGTTGCTGTAGCGCAGAGATAAGTGTTCCTATCTGGAGTCCAAGGGGAGTGTGATATAGTTGTAAGCGTCAAACCGCTTGAAAGTATTGCGTGAACGCGTTTCTGCTGAATCAACAACAACAAGGCCCTCACTGGAACAATATACTATTGGCAAACTACTAAAAACAAGAAATCTAGTATAATTCAGTAATTTATGCTTCCGGCACAGGTGTCTCAACATTAGCAACAGTCACAAATTGTCAACTAGTATGGCTTCAAGATACTCGTGGAAATCAACTCTTCTCAATGCACTGACTTAAAACGGACTTCTACTAGACCAATCAGAAACGGAGGCTGCTCTGAGCCGTGAGCATTGTGAATCTGTGCATTACACACAGAGATAACTTTGTGTTTTAATTCTTCATAAAGGGAACAAACCATTGGTCGTAAGAATCAAGTGGTTTTTGCATGTTTGCGACCTCCACTCATGGCAAACGGTGTGTAGCGGCCTGAAGATTCCCCCGTATGACTGTGTAAACTATTCTAAAATATTCAACTTATAGCTTTCTTATGTATTAGGGAACTATTCGGTTTGCCTGTTGGAATGTTGTTCCCGTTTGTTGGAAACACAAACACAATCTCGGCCTTTGGCGCGCGACTCGACTGAGAACGACGCTCTGTCAACGCACTCGACGCCAACGACATTCTCCCTAGCTAGCTCTCTCCGGGTGCCCTATTTTTAGCATTAGCCAACGCCCCTTCCGTCCAATAAACTTCTTCCCTAGCTTACTCTTGTGTCTTCTACCCATTGCTTTTGGTTGGCCGTCTAGTCGTGTACCGGATATATAGCGCACGATCAACGCGCTATAGGTGCACTATAGTCAGATCACGCATGCATTGAGAGGTAATGTAAGCACAGTGGATAGATATTTACTAACTGAAGCAATCTTGAAGTTTGTTCGGAAGTTAGGAAAGCAATCCAAAGTGTACACTGGAAGGCAGATCATCCATATGCTCAATGTGTAAAATAAATCCGTAATTAACCGGAGCACAATATGTATTTAGAGCCAGAGAAAACAAGGGTAGGTTTGGGACAAAGAAATGAGTTAAGTAAATGGTGGAGGGGTCATTGAGCAAGATGGATGTATCTCAGAATAGGGCCTTCGGGAGGTTATAAATAAGTGTCTGATATAAAGAACATGGACGCGTAGATTCTAGCACATGGGCTGTAAAGCAGATAGGAAACTTCAAATCCTCATAAAGCCACCACTTCCCCGCAGGTGTGGTGGCGAAAAGCATCATAATTCTGTCCAGTTGATACCTAATTAGGAAATCTTGGTATATATAAGTAGGACTATTTGCAATGCGATACAGTTCGACGCTAACCAGAGAAGTCTTACTGAGGTACCAACATAGGTTATTCTGTGTCAACCTTATGGTGTGAACGAGGGGATTATGTTAACACGTAAGCGAAAAGCAGTTATAAATACATAAAAAGCTTGGTTACACTCACTAATTATTAACAGTATTAGTTACAACTTTAGTATGTGAGAATACCATGTGTGCATGATCACTGACTATAGGTTCCATGAAACACGTCTGACTCATGAGTAAACGTTCTGGAAGCGCTCTTGCAGTATTGGCAGACAGAGTGGAGTAGAAATGGTAGGCTGAAGATGGACTTTAGTAAAGCGGTCAAAACAAACGTGTACTTTGAGCTAAGAGTTGCCCTAATACAATTATGAAGAAAACAGATACGTAATAATAAACCCAGTGACTACCTTATTGCCGAATACATATAACAATTAATCTTGCGTGCGTACCAATACTTACTTTGTAGCTGCTACCTGTATGAAGCTTAGCGATGCGCGTTGCAATTAGCCTACGTTCCATTGGATATTTGCATGTGTACTCAAGTAAAGCAACAATGTGAACTACTCAAGGAACCAACAAGACTGTCACAGGCTGTAATAAGATCCCGTTCAAAGTAATAAGTTTTCATTTCCTGTATGATTAAGTTGATCAATATAGAGCCACAGAAAAGGTAACTTTGCGTAGTCCAGTTTTGTTTGAAAATCAATACAACTGATGGCAGTCTAAAGTGCAAGGCACAATATGTAATTCCAAACGCTCACGGTACTAGGTATTTTCACAGAGAATTATCAAACTACTAACTGCTAATTAAATGTGCACATAGTTTTGGTTTGAAATAAAGGTTTATGGGAGCGAACACAACCGGTGGTGCACATGTTGATCAGCCATTAGGCAACTTGGTTTTGAATTATCTAAAGTAGTATAACTTGGTTGCCTGAGATTAGGTTACACAGTTATGCTGCATTGTAATAACCCAAGTAAGGCATACTCAAAATAAAATACCTAGTTTTCTCAACTCACATTCTCTTTCCACCCATAACGGTTTTATTTTAAAAGGAAGCCTATTTGTATTACGCTGCCGGTATATTTGGAAGTTACTTCGATCCACTATTTAGGGAAGTTACCATTGGCTTTTGAACTCACCAGTATGTTTATTTGCTTACCGTAGAGGAAAGCGTGTTAGTATTAAAAAATTAACGTCCGTATGTACAGCAGACCAGAACCATATTGCTGCATTACAACAGTAAGTCCTGATGAATAAATCTTCGATGATAGGTAATGGTGAATTTGCACAGGGTTAAACCGCAGAACATAGGTGTTCTGTAAACCTTTTTTCAAGAAGTTATATCCAGTTTGTTTAAAATCTAATTCCAACAATAACCGGCCTCAGGCTACAAGCTACCTCAGTTCTTAAGCGACCTTAATGTAGTAACCACTTGGTGCCAAATTAAAAGCCTAGTGGCCCTAGCAGACGCCATATCTCGTTGGGCTCGAGTCTACACAACGAACAGTCACCAATCAGGTCAAGGGTTTTGTAATGTTTGCCAATGATCCCAAATTCAGAACTAGTTCGCAATATGACAGATAAAAAGAGCCGTATACAAGATTGTTCACCTGCTGATCGAAGTATTTGCTAACTTCGGTAGTTTTGCTGCTAATGTTTTATGACCAGTCGCGGTGGCACTGACAGTGAGCTAATATGTGGTGGAGAGGTGTGGCACGTAGCATTAGTTAATATGGGTGATCGAGCACTCAACAATAAGACACTTCCGTGGAGGTAGCGACAGAGAACCAGGTGCATGAGGCATCTGGTACAATAGCTAGAAAATGAAATGAGGTCACAACGCATCGGAGATTTGGAGCGGATGAGAGCACAAACATTTGAGGAAGCACTGAACAAATGTTTGTGTTTATGGGGGGAGGGTCGAACATTTAGCCGTGCAAGCAAGCGGGGGTAAGATAGGAAGCTCGAAATATCGGGTTTTATGGATTCATTTTTCAGTGCACTAGCGGTCCTGGAAGCCACTAGATATGTCATCAAATAAACCGTATGGAACTGTTCAAGTGAAAACCGAGTATATATTCAGAGGAATTTTCTAAGTACTATATTGACCCACTACAGGTTTGTTTCTCATCAATATAACCTTCGATTGAGAGCCCTAGAAAATTTGTCATATTCGTTGCATGCACATCATACTTGTAATACCTGCTATGTCCTGAGGAATCCCAAACACCTACGGTGCAGGTTGTAGCTGCTTAAGCACAACGGGTATACAAGTTTTCGCCAGTTTGACTTGGTTATACTATAGCCGGCTACAAACTAGTCGGTATATTAGTACCCGGTGTATAATCGCCATGCCGCGCCTTCCATAGTTGCATTGTTTATACACCCGGATTATGCATTATCTGATGACTTTCAACGCTGCCATCGTCTAGTCACTTCACGAAACGTAGTGAGTATGCAACGGGAGCTGACAGGAAGGGACAAACTACGTGTTATTCGTCATGGCCACATATAGTTACTGCGGATACCTTTACTTGTGCTCTCGAGTGAACATCACGAGGAGTCCACAAAACTTGCTTCATTTTGTCGTAGCTTTGTCTGTTTATATTTTGTACCTCGCATCATGACCATTGCACAGGATAGATATGCGTTTGGTTCCACTGCTCTCCATACTGTTTGATTCTAAACATCTTGTTGGAAAGAGCTTTTTTTCACTCCATCCCACAGACAAATACCAGTTAAAGGAATTGCCAGGTAAATCCAGACTTCTTATTTAGGCACCGACATAACAAAGTTGACAGTGAATACATATTTTTGAACACAGCGTCAGACCTTTATAACCAAACAGTCTGCATACATCAAAGACAATCAATGTGGAGAATTGTTAATATACGAGGAGGTTAGAAGTCACCAATTTCATGTGACTACGGTCAGGGGAATAAACATTCACTAGTCTCACTAGGGTTGGGCGCGTCTGGTCAAAAATTCGTCCATTAGCATAAACTTGGTGCAAATAGCCGAATCACCTTAGTGTCAAAAACTGAAGTATGTGAGCATTGTGTATGTGTTATTACCTTAAATCATCCTCGTGGGCTTGAACTGATAAGTTTAATTCACACAAATCAATCGTGGATGAACTGAAAATGTGAACGTTTATGGCCACACGTTTGCTGCCAACTTAGTGCACTTATAGTACTTTCCTCCCATGACATTGTCAGAGACAACTACACGCCCAGATATATTTCTTCGCACTAAACAAGCTGCTTAGACCAACCAAGTGCAGAGAATCTTAGCTGCATAAAAGGGCATGTATGTACAGTCTTTTGGAATTGATCTGTGGTACACTGTCCAGTAGTTGAGTGGCGTGGTTTGGTTTCACTTGATTACCGGTGACCACAATATAGGTTAAAACGGAGCCGGCGATAACATTGCGGTCAGCTTAACTTAACGTGCGCAGAAAGTAGTTAGTCGCAAGCTTCGAGAGGTGACTGTTCACAAGAACAAACGAGCTGATAAATAACCATTAAAAGCATCCAAATCCATACGTTCTTGGTTCGTGTGCGAACGAGTATTAGTACACTTTTGTGAAACTGCTAAGGAACCTTCTCATTAACCGGAGCACAATAGCCAATAATTAGATATTCATGACTTGTTACCTTTTGAAAGACAAGTATGTAGTCAGCTATATCTTCTATACGGATGAAATAGGTCGACTTACGGTTATAGAAAAGCTTAACAAGGCATTCATTTCGGATAGCATGCACTGGATAACACTGGCTCCTAATCTGTGTTTTCCGATCCAACTTTACGTGACCTGAAATCGTGACGGAATTTAAAGAAAACATCGCAAAACTTCGCATGCGGTCAACCAACATATTCGAATATCGCACTTGTAAATGGAGGGATCAGTCCTCCCGTTTTGCTAGTAAAGGAACAAGAAGAGTTATTAATTGGTTTTCGGTCTCGCAAACGCCACAGCGCTATGCCGAATTAAAGCGGTCAAGAAAGTTATTAGTTTAATCACCTAGTCTTTACAATAACTGGGTCTCCCATGCGGTTTATTGAAAATGAACACTACTCCAGTGCGGCGTAAAAATCCATTAAAACACAGAGTAAGCTAACTCGGATCTAGGGCTGATGGTGTTTTAGAATCTTTACCCATACTTTGTGGGAGTAGGTAATAATTGAAAGCAAGGAAAAGCGTAACCGCCAAATATAACTGATTCCTTATTATGTGGATGAAAGTGGCTGAACAGCAATAAAGAGGCAGCTGAGTTTTGAGTAATCTTTAACATAAGTTTCGTCGTTAAAGTTCCAACAGCATTTACCACAGTTAGTAGTTGGACGAAAGAGTTACATGTGTCTGGAACTTTTATTTAAAAACATCAACTCACCTGCATCATATAAGTTTATGCCATGATGTCAAGTATCTCATAGACACTAAGTGGCTCGTCGGGTTTTACTGGTCATACCGTTTGCTAAAAATCACAAAGCTGCATCCATTATCCCAGTTCTATTTTTTGCAAAATCCCACTTTCTCCTATTGTCCCAGTGGCCGGTACCGAAAAGTCACGGTAAGCATGTAACAGCCGTTGTGGTCGCTATCCTCCGAAAATCAGCCTTGAGTACTAGCAGAAATGCTACAGTAAAAACCTACTTAAAAAATTGGTTGAAGTTGTCAGCAGCGGCTGGATAAAATAAGCGGGTAATTAGCCAATTAAGAAAGTGGAAGAACCAGATAAATGTTCTACTTCTCTGTTCGGTCATGAGTTCAAATAAGAATACAAACAGATTTCTTCTAATCTATTAAGACAAGAAGTTACGATCATTAATTTGGCCTACGGATACTCTATGGTCATACACTTGATCTGAGTCAGCCCGTAGCTGTAGTTTGCTTCATACGGCTGCTCAAAGTTTTCCTATGACTTCAGAAAGACAGACCTACTATTACCCCATGGCTGTGTGTATGAGTAATGGGTTAAATAATTTTGTTAATGAGGGATCTGTGAACACTTCAAAGCATTTTTCACC
Organism: Dicrocoelium dendriticum; assembly: GCA_944474145.2. Classification (NCBI taxonomy): domain Eukaryota; kingdom Metazoa; phylum Platyhelminthes; class Trematoda; order Plagiorchiida; family Dicrocoeliidae; genus Dicrocoelium; species Dicrocoelium dendriticum. The sequence goes on along the minus strand of OX104068.1, from coordinate 52,602,610 downwards.
GAACAAGTTGTCGCTACTTAATTATATCCTTTACACCAAAAATATGATGCCGAAACAAATTAGCTTTGCTATAACAATTAACAAAATGTTAATGGTAAGTGAAGGAAAACAAAATGATAAGCCGAATGTCTCTCTTTTATCAAATACGCTGATTTTCTTAAAACATATGTGCTGAGGAATACAACTGCGTATTCCATGCATCTAGTTTATACATCCGGCGAGGCCTTCAAACTTGACTGCGTTCTGCGATTCCTGCCTGTAGAATTATTAAGACCCAAGCTTTTGGTTTTATTATATTAGCGTACTTTCAACATTTTATTCGGTCGATACATATGCGCCGTATCTTGAAATTGCTGTGTTTCCGCTTTTACACGATCTGGCTTACGAACAAACACACGATAAGAAATAAACTGAATAGAATTCACAAGCAGCGCACCAACTATACGCAAGAAAACACTGCGATGTTTGAAATCTTGCTCTTTGGAAGAAAAACGGGGAAGCATGAGCATACCCAATTTAGTTACCCCAAAAATCCGTCCACTTTTAGGGACAATGAATGAACTAACGGGTACCATAAACTCACGCAAATAATCGCATCAAGTCATCATTTTTCTACCAGACCTGGCGTCACGCACTTGTATCGTTCGAAAGATTCCATTGCCATCGGAACGATCGCCATTGCGCTTACCGTAACGGTGGCAGTATGGTCCCCATTTACAAATTTCTAGGTACAAATCTACGAAAGCATTAGGTTTTTTCTCATCGCAAGGCAGTTCCAGCTTAGCCTTGAGTTGCTAGTCAAGATGTATCAGTGGGTACTGCCCAATGTTTCTAGCTAACATCTACATCTCCCCAAAATTTCCGAAAATCGAAGCAGAGGCATTTTACGGTGGGTTAACTGTGGCTGCTATTAAACACATTGATTTTTCACCATGTACTAATAATTGTAACCGAGTTGTAATCGCTTTTCTCACTAGTGTTGGGCTGCAGAACATCGTAAACTGCCCCACCAGTTTCATTGTGACTCTGGATCTGGCTGCATCAATCTAGAGACTCCCCGGTTTTACTGATAGACTTGTGTAAAATACTAATTAAAATTACCGTCAGATTGTATACTTAGAGATTGCTTGCAGAATTCTGTATGTTGCATTTGTTTGTCTCACTAAACACACATCCAATATATCAACATTTGCACTCTGATTCCATTCAACACACTGCATAATCGAAAGGTCCCTTACATCCAATCCTTGCTAGCTTCGCGTCGTCCGGTGTCTAACTTATTTTAGAGAATATGCAGAATGAGTGTACACCACAGTACATCTTCGTCCCGTTAATTCCGTGCCTTCGCTTTACTCAAACGTAACGGTAGTTGCCGATATTCTTCCGAATACTCCACCTTGGTCAGCGTAAGGCGGCCACTATCGCTACATGGCATTCGTTAACAACGTGAGGTTGTTTTCCTTGTGTACTAGGACGTGACTTGGTAGCTTTGATCCATTAATACTTAAGCTGTGTCCTATAATCTATAAATAAATAAATAAATAAATTGTATATGGCTCGAAGATGCGAGAAGCCGTTCCCAGAAGGGACGGATCAAATAATGGTACAGCACTTTCATATCATGGTATAATAAATTTAAAAAATGTGAGCACAAAATGAAAATTTGTGTAGCGCGAAGCGGTCCAAAATATTTACATTCCTCTTGTGTTATCGTCTGACAAGTTTTTAGCAGTCACATGAGAGTTGATCGCACACGAAAAAAAAGAGAGAATAGAGTGTTGCGGGCCAACAAAATATAACCACTTGTGCACTTGACCACATGCATTTTCAGGCACCATTAACTCCGTTCTCAAAAGCGTTATCTAAGGACTGTGCTGTTCGAAACATTATTATCACATTTTGTAAGGTTAAATGATCTTTCTTCAAAAGCTTAAACAAACGCAATGTGCAGCAAGTTTTCATAGCTCTTGGAAGTTTGTTCCAAAGCTTTGAGCAGTGTAGTAAGAAGAAACGCTCCCTAATTCGCGTATTGAACTTTGAAATCATGACCGTTGTCTCCTTATTTCGTAGCTCGTATCTAGTGTTAACGGCCATATGGACACAGTTAGCATAATTGTGCATGTGATGGTGAATTATTCTGTACAGGAAACACAAGTTCATCTTCATTATCCTTAGCCAAATTGGGTCAAGTCCAAGTTTTTCACTGCGCTCTCTGTAGGTCATCTTGGAGGAATATCCGCACAGCTTCTTTGTAAAGCATCGCTGTACTCCCTCAAGAGCATGCTGGTCAAATTTCCGCAGATTCGACTGTAGTGGTGAGCAGTATTCCATGCCAGGTAACACATATGTTTTGTAAAGTCAGATACGAGATTCTGTGAGTTGCAATTTATGACAGATATAGCCAATAGTCATCATGGTTTTCGAAACTTGGAAGTCACAATGTTCCGAAAAGTTGAAGGTAGTGGAATACTGCACATCCAAGTCACGAATCACTTTGCACTGTGATATAAACGTGCCTTGTAATAATAGACTGCCTGGTGGAACTTTGCATTTGTACGACAGAATATTACACTTGTCCACGGAAAAGGATATCTGCCACAGTTTGCTCCAGGATTCAAGTGCCGATAGATCTTCCTGAATGTGGCACAAGGCTGCGCGGGTATCTGCACGTTCTTGTGAGCAGACGATTTTAATGTCATCAACAAACAGAAAAGTAACACCATGTCTTATTGGATGAAATACCTCGTTGACGTAGAGGAGAAAAAGAAGTGGACCAAGTACACTTCCCTGAATTACTCCACTGGTGACTGCTTTCGGTTTAGAGACACGGTCGCCAATACGCACCACCTGATGTCTGTCAGCTAGGTATGACGACAACCAAGAAAATATTGGTTCTCCAATACCTATTTCTTTCAGCTTGAGGAGTAGTCATCGATGCGGCACTCTGTCGAATGCTTTTTGCATGTGTAAGAACAGGACAATAACACTGTTGCCTTTGTCTATGGCAGCCGTTGTGAGGTTTAAGAAGTCTGTCTGGCATGTCGCGCAAGATCTGCCCTGCAAAAAACCGTGTTGTGAATTGTTGACGACGTTTTTCTTATTCAAGAAAATAAGTAATTCATCTTTCACTATCCTTTCCATAATTCTAGATATTACAGGTGTGTGATTGATGGGGCGATAGTTTTTAATTTCGTGAACCTTTCCATTCTTATGCCGCGGGATAACAACGGAAGTCTTCCAGTGATTAGGATATACTGCACTGTTAAAAGAGAGCGTAAAAATGTTGAGCAACATAAGAGTCAAGTCGCTCCCACCGCTTTCTAACAAACAAGGGGGAATTCCATCAGGTCCTGGGTAAGTTGAGGAAGAAAAGCGGGAGACTTGACCGGAGATTTTTGCAATGGTGAATTCCACTGTGCATAAACTTTCAGCAATGTGTGGTGTGACAAGCGCTGGTGTGGCTAGCGGTTCATCAACCACTGATTCGGCGAAATAGACGCTGAAAGCCTCACGAATTTCACTCGGAGCATCAAGGTATGTGCCATCCGGCATAATGATAAAATTGATAGAATTACTGCGACGCAAACCTCTGGCACGAAACAGTTTGGACAGTTCCGTTGTTTTATTCTGGCCATTCAAATCTTTGTATTCTTCAAATATGAGATTACGAACATTCGTTGCAATGATCACAAGTTCAGGTGGAAGCAGTGTTCCTCACTTAATTTTGACCGTCCGCTAGTACTGGTATCATCCATCTACTACAGTATTTTTGGCACTGATGTACCCACGTATTTCTATCAGTTGACAAGAGAGCTGAACGTTGTTTTGCCATTTGCTGGTTATACGGAAGACTGTTATTCGTTCAACCAGGTTCATTTTACCCCAACTGAAGCGGCCGCGTGGACAAAAGGAGAAAGCTTTCAAGAGGAAAGACAAACCCTAAGTAAACTCCTTATCTGTATTTATATAGGAAGCGTCATGCCGTCTCAACAACCTGTACGTGAAACCTGGAGGAGGTTAAAAATAAGTAAGCGGGTCCAATCGACGTACATCATCTATTGATGAAGACGTGGAGTAGTTGAACCTTGCCTTTTGCAACTGCTACAATAATCCAATTTCTGACTCATCTTTTGCTCAGCCTAAATGTTCTGCGGACTAACCGCCCTCTGTCGTTAACGGCTCTGTGTACAAGTTATATAAACTTATTCGCTCAGGGAAAACAAGTGGTCCAGACAGACTGTCCTCAGTTATCTTCAAGGAAGGGGCTTAATTCATGACCAAACTTTGGCTGCTTTATTTACATTGTGCATCTAGCAACATAAAGTTGGCGACTGCTGGAGTGGCATCAACATCACGCCAATAACAAAAAAGGGCTCAAACAAATATCAACCAACTGCTTGTAATTCTGGAACATTAAAGTTGTTCGTAAAAATCATTCTTGAGAGGAACCTAACAAAACAGCAATGAATTGACTCTTTTCAACCTGCGTACTGCTGTTCTATGTCAGCCAAAGAAGCATTAGTCTGCCATGCGAGCTCGATTATGTCAACACTGGACAATAAAATCAACTTAAGCTGAGTCTATTTTATTGCCTACAACAACGCATTCGGCTGTTTACACCTCGAATTGCTTTCGTAAGGTCCAATATGTGCTGGATTACATACTTCATTTGTCCTTATGTTTAGTAATTATTTTACCCATCTTAATCAGGTTACCAGATTTGGAGTCAGAAGCTCCTCAATCCTAATCACAAAATCCAGTGATCTTCTCATCTCTGTCCAGCAAATGTAAATGCTACCGCAAGTATAGTCCCAAAAGTGCCTGTTGGCGTAATTGCACTGGGCGTCTGGGTCAGTAGCCGTTATGCCGTCCGAGATCATTAACAGGGTTATGGACTTTGCCACACTACTGCTTCTGCGCTTAGCAGATGAACAAGGACTTTAGGATATTTGCGGAAGTGTCTTACGTTTCCTAGCGAAACTAGTACCTAACTGCTTGTTCCACCATTCCGTTTGGAACGCATTAAGACGTATAAGAAAAGGGAAATCATTAGCCCTTCTGTATTTGGCTAGCATTTTCATGTCCTTGACATCCGTTGCACTCATAGGACCTACACACAGTAATGGTTTCATAAAATGTCGGGATGGTCTGGGTGCAAGCAAATCTACGCAGAATGCTAGATTGCGGTATAGTTAGTGTATTGCAGCACAAATATCAGTAGTTAAAAAGAAGCGTTCCTAATTCATCGACCTTGGGATTGTGGAAAAGATGTTCCAATCAATGTATTGCGTTGGTCTGGGTAGTGGAGTAAGTCGGGTAGTATTGGTCTTTAGATTACTTAGTCAGAACGACAGTTGTACCACGATGTGGTTGCTTCCTTGGTTGCTATCCTGCACACTAGCAAACGTGTGGGGGATGACACGTGTAACGTAGAGTTCTGTGATATTGGACGGCCTGGTAGGTTCCTTTAAGTGTTGAACTCATTCATTTGCTATGACCGTGTTCAGGAAGGATGCGTATTAAGCAGACACCTGGTTGTGCCAGTGGATGTTGGCAATGTTGAATTCTCCTCCTAATACCTTAAGTCTGACGGGGAGTTGAGACACATGGGAAACAGCTCAAGAAGTTCGTCTACTCGTGTTTTATTTGAATGCGGGGGGTTAGAGACACAGCCTAAGAGCAGATTAAGGCCAAGTGGGTTATCCCCTGACTAAATCCAGATGGAATCTACAGGAGTTCCGATATTAAGGAGTTCAAAGAAGAAGCATCGAAGTTTTCATGGACATATATGAAGCAAACTTCCCCGCGGATATTGGCAAGGCTAGTGCTAAAATCCTGGGGTTAGAAATAAGTAAAGACGAATCAGACGTTAGGGAGGATTGTCAGATTTACTAATAAGAACCACTTGTGAAGTGGAGGGAAGTATATAAAGGCTATTTGACGCAGTTTATTTATATTAGATCGCCTATTAAGGAAAAGAGCGTGGAAGTGTTTGGTGGCTCTGAACGTTGGGTGAATTGTGTAAGAACGAATCATTGTGTCTGTTGCAACTGGAGAGTTCGCTAAACGAGAAGATTAAATGCAGGTTTCCTTGTGCGGCGTGCGAATCCGTGGGCTAGAAGCTAGTCACAGAGGAGTTCCGTTGGAAACGATTGTGTGGCTCAGCTGAACTTTTCGCGAGTGTGTTTAAGGAGTGGTAGGGTTTGGTACTGGTGATGGCTGGCCAGCTACGTGTCTTGTGTGAGAGTGGAGTCTGCAGGACCCAACCAAATCGCTGAAACTAGCCAGTTGGAGAGAGACGTAGTGTAGGTAAGTATTTTCGGGGGTGACGAAGAGCAGCTGATGGCAGATCGTCTGAAGCACGCGGCTAATGCTATCGTGTTGGAGTTCCTCACATGCAAGTCAAGTGACAGAAATCTTTCAGTTGTGAGACGCGGGCTGCGAGATCGGTCGCAAGTCGATTTCCCAGAGGTAATGTCTCGGGCTTTAACCTTGTCCATTGCTAGAGCTGATGGTAGGAGGTGAGATGGCGTGTTGAAGGGAGGTAAGACGAATTGCGTTATAGGTATCACATGGCGGCTTACTGGGTTGCAGGGAGTGATTAGTGCGCTAACCTAATCGGGCTGACAGTTGTCAACCACTCTAGTGTTGTCAGAAAACACTTTGGCAACTTCGCTAGGTTCAAAAGATGTGACATATAAATATAGCGAGCTCGTTTCCTTGCTGGGTGGACAGTCATGCCTCGTCACCTCTCACAGTAGAGGTATATTTATGTGCTAGTGAATCTGGGCGTTGTAGTCGTGGATAAGAGTCCATGGGAGTAGTGGTTACTAGAGTAAACGTACGAAGATGGCAAGCAGAAACGCTCGCGTAGTCGCGGGGGTCATCTATGCGGGCGGTGGGATGGTGCAATGACGACCTGTTAACGGGTTGGTCCTGAATACTCGCAACGCCATGATGAGTGTTGTCTGGTTTCGCAAGTAAATACAAACATCGAGAGCTATTAGAACTTTCCGCATCAATTAGGTTAGCCGGCCGTGAGGCACGCTGCATTTTGCGTTGCAAAGAATATTGCCACACGTTTAGTGAGAGTTCACGCCAGCTCTACTCATAGGTGTTAGGTCCACAACCCTGTGCCAGTTGTTATTAATAAATAAATAAGTTCTTTCCTGTCAGACAATGCGTGACACGCATATGTAGGCATGATCTTGGTCGAAGTACAACTAAATGTCGGGGATGGTACAAAAATGTTGCTGGTTAGCCATATACTTTGGAGCTATGTGTTCATACATTTTTGTGGGAGTGCATGTTTGTAGCTGTTATTCGAGTTTCAATGTGTTTCGCTGCGTTTGTGATTGATGGCGTGGATAGTGTGAGAAGGGTTAATTGACGTACTTGGTAGGGGTGTGATTGGCTGGGTGACCATGAAGCCGTGACTTTAGTTGGAGGCCATTCACATCCTTCTCATCGAATTGCTGTTAAACAGACATGTTGGGCTTTTATAGGGAGATCTTTTGCCCTGCGAAACCTACCACGTCCAGGATCATGTTCGCGGAACATATGTTGGAACGGGGTAGACCCGAAGCACCCAGCTGTTGCCACGGGGAAAGCATAGTTGCGTTGTCGGTTAAGGAGTCTGTGTTTGCTGACAAGCCATAAGTGAGTGGTTGGACGCTTGACAGTCAGGATCACAAGTTCGATAGTTATGGATTGGTTCAGGTTGTTGCGGTAATCATTTGTTTCGCTGTTTTTTTAGGCAGGTCAGGGCTGTCCCAATCCCTTAGATATAGATATGCAGATCCAGTTGACCAATGACAGTATACCAGAAAGGAGGTGTGTGTGTTGCAGGTCCGATATGATCCACGTGTACCTAATTAGGTTCGTTTGGTCGCAGACCAACAGAAAAGATGGGGCACCTTGGTAATTTCTTGATGAGATCAGTTGATTTGCCATTCTTGTTATGCTGCTGGCCATAAACGAGTCGTTTCATAATGGGAAATGGACAGTATAGTTTGTAGCCTGTTGACCAGGAACAGGCGGATCAGAGCTTGCTGTGGCAATTGCTTATCATTGTCCGATCGCATAGTGTACATGATTAGTCAACCCACTGCGGTTAAAACCCTTAGATGACTCAAGTAAATACGGGCGCCGAGTCGTGTTGGCGATTTGTGAAGCGCGATGGCCGTTGCGTTACTTAAACTGTCTCGTAGTTGAAGAGTATTTCGCACGTAGAATATTCGCAGGCAATGGGTCGGCAGCCTTGAGACATATAGTTACCAGAAATTAAGGCATGGGGCTGTAGGTTTTGTAACAGGAGATATGTGGCGTTTTTTGTTAATAGGTTCTAAGGTGCTCATGGGTATTGTACTAAGTGATAGAGCATCTATCATTTTATGGTCGCTAGGTAGGAACATGCTTAATATAGTTGGACCTTTCTCACATTGAGCAGATGCAGTCGTCTTGTAAAAACCGTGCCCCTTGTGAAAGTTAGGGGCATACCAGTGACGCCAGCCGAAGAGGCGATTGTTTTCATAAGGTTTTTTCGTATAGGTTCTTTGGTTACCGTGCCGTGTTATAGGCTGAGACAATGGCTGGAGCCTGTTGTGGTGACAAGTCCAGATCTGTTAAGTGGTGTGGTTGGTTGAATATCGGCGGAAATGCTTATAGCCGTGCTGAGGCACTTTTGCTTGTTTGGGACATGACTTGATACAGTAGACGCTCATTGTATGGACCTTTCATCCGACTTTATTATAGCCTGTCCGAAGTTGTGGGTCGGTCTTATTTCATATTTGCTTATTAGGAAGTTTTTGACAAACTTTTGGCTAAAAAGCTGAAAGTAATTGGACATGGGTGTTTAGTAATGCGCTTCCTCAGCCGCTTACATGTGCAAGAATTGGAAGAAAGATTAGCGTTATTCAGTAGTATACGGTTGGTTTCATCTAACGGGAGACAGTCGTGGACATTAAATGCGATTGCGTTATTGGATCGCTTGATAAGTTTATTTACTTCAGTTGCAAAAGAGGATAGCAAAGTTGCAACTGTTTGAAGTACAACGGTGCTGCCGTCTTCATAGTTATCGACCAGAGGAACAAACGGGGCAAGTTTCGCCAGACTATCATTACTAAACGCGACTTTCACTTTTAGAGTGCTTATCTGCTCTTCAAAGATATGCATTCTAGCAAGTGCTTCCATCAGTGGATCTGACAGAACAACAGTGTATTTTCAAACTCTTTAGAGGATAATACGGATATATTATTTGGAGCCTCAACCGTATCCTTTAAAGAAGTAGCTGAAAGAGTTCTTATGATAGCGACTAGCAGAGGAACAAAGCCGCCTTTGGTAGATCTTGTATCATTCGAAGTGATGTTTGTACCTTTGCCCCAGATCTTAGTACTGATAGCTTTATCTTGTACACAGATTCTGGTAGACATTGTGAAACAGGAGGAAGTAAAGGTGGTTCACGGAATAACTGAGCTTTATTATAAACTAACAAAGAGAATCTAACTATTCTAGTGAATAGTAACAGGATGCTTTTAAACTAGCAATAATAAAAATTCCGAAAGCCTCAGAAACACAAGTGACTGATAGTTTAACTGAACCGTATAACAAAATACAATCCATGGAAGCGGTGTTGAAAACCTTAACTGTCAGATGAATATAGTGGAACCTATTGTAAAGCTGTTGACAACACTAACTTATATTCTGGAACCAGCAGGCTCCCAATGCACTGTATACCTTGGAAAATGTCGAAAGCTTTATAAATAATGGTATATTTCTAGTCTTCTACCAGAAGTTGTTTCCTTAATGGATCAGATCATTTTGTAAAGAGGTTCCACGCCCTTACATGAATGAAATAAGTATTAGGATTAGAACTTCGGTGTTGCCCGCCCGAAAACACTGCACGGGCTAGCAACACCCAATTTCCATCCACTCTGACTACAGTCCCAGTGGGCGCAGTGAGCAAACTTCACTACAGTGTGAATCGCAGACCATATTGAGAATGCGCTTCGCAAACTAATCACATAACGTGCAAAATAAATTGACCCACAATTATTAATTCACTGTTATGACAAACGTTGCCCGTCATGATCTGGTGGTCAAAGCAGTAGAGGTTTCGACTACTATTTCAAGGGCTGCGGGTTCGAGGCCTGCTAGCTCCGTCGGATGAGATGGAATCACATCGAAACGCGTCGTGGTTGTGCAGTGTTTTCGGGCGAGCAGCATGCAATTTCCATCTGTGTCGGCTACCGTCCTAGTGATCGCAGTGACCGAGGTACACTACAATGTTCATCGTGGTCTACCTTGAGATTGTGCGCCACAATCCAATCACAAATCACGTAGCCTAAAAATGACCCACCAAAGTATTAGGAGTAATTTGTGGGTTAGGATTAGCTCCTCCTAAATGCACGAAAGTGTACAGTACAGTGTGACAATTTTCAGTTCATAGCATTGTCGGGAATTCCGTTGATAATTGTGCATGCTTCATTAGTCGATTTCCGTGTGGTTGCTTACTATTCCGTGGATTCCACAATACAGCGGCGTAATTATATATTCTTCGTTATGTGGCAGGCCAATGATCTCGAGCTAACCACTTGATGACCCTGATTCTACTTTCAGCGGAATATTTCTGCACATTCATAGCACGCTTATAAAAAGAGAAAAAAAGAAAGAAAAAATCTAAGGAAACTGAATGGATTAGTCGCTCTAGGAATGTTGTGATATTTAATATACCAGACAGGCACCAAATGCGGAAACTTGAGCTGAGAATTATGCAGCTGCTTTCAAAAGGGTGGAAAAATTCACTGCCATAAGCCTTCGTAAAAAGTTACAGAAAGATGATGTAATACTCCTCTAAAATTCGCCACCGTAAGTGCTGCACGATCCCTCATTGACAAGGGGTCCATGATTATAGAGTCAACGGAGTTTAAAAGAGCAAGGATTCTGGCTGATTGTACTACACTTGAAAGAGAAATGCGAGCTAAAGGCGGTGCCTCACCATTAACGTTAACACCAAAGTACCCAGAACCACCTTTGAAAGCACCGTTTTAAAGTGCTATCTAAGCCCCTCAGGTTTATCTATACCACTTCCCACTTGATAACATCCTTAACGCAATCACTTATATCCTTAGTGCAGAAGATAGCATTCCTAGTGCAGAAGCTCTCATTCTTAGTGCTGAAGTTTCCCTCCTTAACGGAAAGGCTATAATCCGATAGTCATCCAACTAACATCCACGTAGCACTGCGTGGGCAGAGGCTACCAGCGAATAGAATTCGGTATAGCGGAGCGATTGAAAACAGTTACGCGCAGAACACTCACGCGTTCGGAGCTAGGTAGGAAAACAGTGAGCTTTGCGTGAGACTAGCGTGGTCCAACTCAAATGGACGACAATTGAGACTTTTACTAAACGGACCTCAGCCGGTGCGCAGTGCTCCACGCGCTCTCACTGGACAATGGTGGTGCCTGAGACATCCATCGGAGCGCGCACAGTCCCTGAGGGAAGGGAAACGCTTGCACTCAGAACACCGGGTATAAGCCTGAAGTGGAGTCAAAGCCCCTTTTGTAAGTGAGTAAAGGAGATGTCATAGGCTAGGGCGGACAATAGAACGGCCCGCATCTTCACGTGATACCTTATTAATTTCAAAAAGCGATTTATTATTCATCGTTTTGCACCTATTTGCAGCAAGCGAAGTATTATTCCTGAATTTGTGGTGGCCATTAAGTGGGGCAAAATCAACTGGATGCCAAATGGTTGTTTCGGATTATGGTTTCCGTCAGACTTTGGCATCCTTATCACGCATTGTAGCAGGCCTTTTCCCCTATAACTTTTATATGTATAAAAGTAGTATTAAGCACAATGTGGTTGCACTTTTGAATGAATTGGTTAGAAATAAGTTTCTTTTGAAACTGGAAAATTATGGGACACGCGTAACGCATTACATTTTGCGTAGTCTGATGCAGCTAGAGCAACAAGATTGCATACCGCATGCAGTGAGAAGCACTTTCTGAACAGTTTCTAATGAGAATTTGTCTGGCAGATTAAAACCACCGCGTTGCCTGAACAGCGTACTCGATTGTGTACTTCGGTCGAAATGGATTCTATCAGTACACTGCACTTTGTGAGGTTTATTTTATCAATATTTGTGGGGCAATTCAAATAAGGCAGCTAAAATTTGCAAGTTTGCATTATCGATATGAGCATGTCGACTTTTAATGCAAATTAAACGTACGCAGTTGCAGTCACGGATAGACATTTACTGGTGTCTTTCTCAGGTCAGCATGTATTCCAAGTGATTTTCCCACAGAGCCTACACTGCTTTGGATATATTTTTACTACTGCTTCCAGCTATGGTGCGGAGTACCTTAGTTCGCCATCTCAGGTTTTGAACTAAAATGGAAACATTCTAGCTTCTAATGCTTTTCTTCCTCGTCGAGTAAGATACTGTGATCAAAGTAAGATACATTGAAGCAAAATCAGAGGAGCTAATACCATGGGTACTAGCGTCTGATCTTTAACCAAAAGTCCGCATCTAATATAAGCCTGATAAAATTGGTAACTCTCGGACACTGGGCGATTTAGTTAGGAATAAAAGTACGCACGGCAGTGAACTATTTGAATCTCCGCCTCCGATTTACACACGCCGTTACTTTAAAAACCTGAGCTCTCCACCAATTCCGAACGTGTTTTTGTTGTCTCGCCTTTCTAATGCCACACCGGTTAACAGTCGCGTCAGCATAGGCGTTCCTGATTTTGATGAGTAATAGTGATTATCCTCGTGACAGGTCACAATCTGTTGCTGGTGACAGGTCTTGAAACGAAACACAGGCTATCGATCTGGTCAGAGTGCCTCTTGGTGTGGCACTAGCGGTGGGTGGCCGGTGGGTTGATTTTAGGTGGCAGCCTCAGTGACTGCGACACAATCGAAAGATTAGCGATAGATCCCTTATATTGCCGCCTGTATCTGCCTTACGCAGCTACCGTTAAAGCAGTCTTGTAGTTTTTAGAGAGCTCTTATATTGGGCTACCAACAAAGCACAGTTTGTGGTGTAGGATGCAAACCGAAGGAAATTCCTCGCGTATAACACCACAGCAAAAACGGAAAATGTAAAAATCGACGGTCGATAGTCGGCTGTAATGGGTGGGTTCGATACACGCTGCGCGTAGGAAAGAGAACGTCGGACCTGATCAAATGAGTGTATGCACGCTGGATTAGGATGAAACTTGGAGGCACGGTAGCAGATAATCCAAGCACGCTAGGGTTTTCCGACTAGCACGTCACGTCACGTCACGTATATTGGGCTACTTATCTGTGCGTTTTGACACGCTGTTACCCATTAGTCACTGGCGACCTTTCGCTCCTTGGGATTTCTTAAGAAATATTAGCTATAGGTAAAATATGGCACCAACCAATATTTCGTACATTTGTAATGCAACTAAATAAATTTCTCTGCGCAGTAATAAAACGCTCGATTAAGGTATCAACAAGCAAATGCACCTCATGCGTTTTTGGTCATTTAATTTAGCTAACATTTCTAATCGTAGGATATAATCCCTAATTTGCGGCCGTTTCCGTTGGTATTTCATAAATTTCGAGACACTTATTTAGTGCACGTTTAACTCCCCGCAAAGTCAAGTGGTTTGGCATTTCACGCAACCCATAATACTTCGTCTGTTTGAATTTTCTCACGGTGGTACTTGATGGAAACTCAAGTCTACAACACATTGCCAATGCCTACACTAACCATTTGATCAATTGACATGGCCATACTTGTCATCTGTTTTCCTCTATCTACATAGTCTATCCACGTGCTTAGGTCTTTCATGCTGCCGGATAAGAACAAAGGAATTTCGAACCTGAAACACAAGACGGATTAAATCGAATGTGACAGCACCTATCAATTACGACAATATTGACTAAACTAGTGCTGGATTTATAAGTGTTGGTATTCTGTAACTTGGTATCACGCTCGGTTGGCTCATTTCCTTCACTCAGCGGAAACGGTCTACGATATCTAGACATTTGCAATCTTAAGAAGTGAAGGAAATGAATCTGGTAATCGACATGTGAGGTTACGCTGACCAAAGTAAATTCATGTAGCATTCCACCTAATGCCCAAGCTGTAAGACAGAATATTCAATGGCCAGTTTCACCAAGGCTTTATTCAGGCTGTACTATGCGGCGATGTGGATTTCTTGTACAAGTGTAAGTTACCCCGCAAATGACATTTATTTCTGACAACTATTTGGGTTGCGCAAATGGTCCTTTTCTATCATATTGCAAAGCTATGCAAAGAAATAAAACACTTTGACTTGGAATGTATAGATAAACAGACAAAAGGATGATCGAAAAAGGCACATTCGAACGGGTGGAGTGAACTTGAGCGAAGGATCCCGTAGTGCCATAAAGTGGATAAATGTTTTTGCGAAAAATGAGCCGTTCTGCTACCATTCTGGGGTTTTGGGGTAACCACCGTGTCTAGGTTCCGACAAACAGTCACGAATGAGGCTAATATTTGCATTGATTTAAACAATGTCACCGATTAATTTGACCACATCGGAAGTTGCGAAGCTGCTCTACCCAAACACTTACACTAACACATCATTTCATATGTGTTGATTCTTCATAAATTTCTCCTAATGCATACACATCCTAGGCAACATACGCGTGTCCAAAATGTAACACGGCTTTTTCACAAATAGGTTTGCCAAAGTAAAAACTAAAACATTCAGTTGATTAATATTAACGAACATAATTTCGGATATAATGAACGAAGGCCAACGTGTTACTAAGCTGACTGTGAAAAATAATGTACCGTTTCTCCAGTGCCCCACTCTTTGTATTTAGTAAATTTGTCAGTGCATTAAACAGCACGGATAATAAAACATGATACTGTTTCATGTCATTTACTGTGCCTTCAACGTCGATCCAAATCGTTGGTCACGTGCCGAAACGGTAATCGGAGGCCGCGGCATAAGAACGTGACACGGTTTCCAGACGCCTATCATCGGGACACGAGGTGCTACCCAACCGGCAGTAACACGGCTGTCACGCGGGAAGCTGATGAACTGAGACCGTCCGCATCAAAAAGATTGCTACGAAAAATGATAGATTGTGACCTAGAAAAGTAACCATGATATGCCTAATATAATTCGGTCTAGCAGGTTTCTGTGTTTTGTGTTGTCTCCGAATTAATTGGCGTGGCAGAGAGCAGCGAGTAACCAGCGTTATAACAAACGCTTACTAATTTGTAGCCACCAGCACATTGTAACCACCAAAGTATCGGGTCGTCCTTCAAGCTGTCTACCGATAAGGTATTACAATTGTTTTTTACACGGTGGTTGGCTACATCCAGATGCAGATTTGCCTGTAAATGTGCCCAGCCACAAGACGCCTGCGCCTACAAAGGGACCATGGGTGGCTTGCGCTGCAACACCCACAGACCCAACCACACACCTAATATCCAGTGTAAACTCGAAGGAATAAGATCAGAAGACGTATGGATGGGAGTCACCTTTCTTCAACGAAGCCGACCAACACCCCATCATAATCAAAATCAAGCACGATCTATCTAGGAAAACAAGCGCATGCAAGAAGGTCGCTGTACTGTAGTCTGCTCCAAAATGGATTATTGATATCTGTTCTATTAGTATAATTATTGCCGGAAACATCTATGCTGTATCGTTACGTTACACAAAAAAGCAATCAAGGTGAGGCATGGTATACTACCCAAAGTTCTTTTGCTCAGAGCGCAAAAATCCCACAAATTTAATCGCACTGTCATAATCCAAAATTTTATAGGAGGAAGTTCATCACATCTAGGCTCACTCATACAGCCGTCACACGCCCGGAAAAGCACTGTACGCTCGGTTCACCTTTTCGGGAATCGTCAGCAGTGCGCATTCCATCGGGCCCTGGTTGGGCTCGAACCCGAAACTCGACTGTTGCCAGTCCGTGGTTGAGACCACTAAACTACAGGGGACGGCAACGACCATCGTGAATAAGTTACTAGATGTGATATAGCGCCACTCACTATCCACTGACTTAAACGTTACTGCCGTGCAGAGGACAGGGTAGCTCCCTCACCAAGCGACGAGCTTACCAAACTTAAGCCGCCAATTAACTCATGGCATTATAAGCAGTTTGGTCTGTGTACTGATTACAGAAGTAATAAGAAGAGTTGAATGTTATAGGAGGAAGTTCATCACATCTAGGCTCACTCATACAGCCGCCACACGCCCGGAAAAGCACTGTATGCTCGGTTCACACTTTCGGGAATCGTCAGCAGTGCGCATTCCATCGGGCCCTGGTTGGGCTCGAACCCGCAACTCGACTGTTGCCAGTCCGTAGTTGAGACCACTGAGCGCACTGCTGACGATTCCCGAAAGGATGTAACGTGCGTACAGTGCATTTCCGGGCGTGTGGCGGCTGTCTGAGTGAGCCTAGATGTGATGAACTTTCTCCTATAACATTCATCTCTCCCTACTACTCTTCTATAATTCAAAATGTCTTCCTCCAAACAATACAGACACAACACAACCCAATCCTCAATCCTAACTAAAAATAAAATTACCAAAGACAAAACAATAGCTTTAAAGCAGTTAGTTCACTTCAGCAGCGTAAAAAAGACGGAAAAATGATGAAGGCTAATAGATGCATGCATTTCTATTGTCTCCTCAGTACCATTAACAATAAAAGATGTGCATGGATATAGCTAACAGTGGGTGCAACCAGACAAGCTTGAGATGTCCAACGAATGTCAGATGTTCACACCTACGTCCAAAGCAGCTTTAGGCAGACAAATAATTGACTCTGAACACACAAGGCTGGATTTATCCGGCTTATAGAGACAGCCTCAGCAATCCGAAGGAAGCAGGGATCAGTGTGATGTAACATAAATGTAAGCGCTGAGCCCAGCTCTATCCGGTGACCCGAGTCTAAAAGGTGTTTGCTTATCGATGATGCCGGCGGTCTGTGCGAACGGGGAATCTGACTAGGGCAGGCAAGCTGAGCAACTTCACGCTGAACCCATCTTGGAACATGCTGCTTTATTCGAGAAGACTGTTTTATTAGTACTGCCTATGTAACTGTTTCCGCATTCACATACAAATTGGTATACGCAGTGTGAGTTTGCCCCAATAGGCTGAGCTACCTTCCTTGGAGGCATGGGTAAATTTCGGGTTCGGTTGCTGACGACAACCTGTGCAGCATAGTAACTTCCTTGTGTAGCCGAAATTATACGCATAGTTGTCTTCAGCGTGGCTAAAACACCTTTGAAAGGTAACTCAATATGTACTTTCTTCTTGGCTACCGTGTGTACCAAGTCCTTTTGCCCTCTCGGTTGGTTGTTTTTTGATAAATCTTCGAGGGTAGCCGTTTGTCATTAGTGTCTAGGTAATTAACACTAGCTCATCGTCCATTCGGCCGAACAAATTTGTCTGGCGCGACCAGCTAAAGTACTCACAAGTGTAGGTTTGTTACGCACTGGTGTGAAACTGGTGAAGTGCAGGTACTGACCGGACCAAGTTGATTTTCGGTAAATGGACCTATTAATCCATCCGTCAACCCTGCGACTTATGAGTACGTCCAGATATGGCAGACCATTTTGCTGTTCTACTTCGCTTGTAACCCGTAAGTTAGCGTGAGCATCATTGAGCCGTTCTACCAAATGCGTTAGCTTTCGCCCCCACGAAAAGAAAGCTAAGATATCGTCGACATAATGTTTGTAGTAAAGCATCTGGGTTATTCCCGTAGAAATGCTTCTTTCTGCCATCAGCTTCAACAAACCAGCGAGAACAGGAGCTAATGTGCAAAGCATTGCTGCGCCGCCAATCCGAGTTTATAGTGCATTCCGAAAGTGAAAAACTGCATTCTCCGTGCACATTGGTATAGATTCTCTCAGTAATTCAATCGGAATTGGTAGCGAGCAGCCACCTTCTTTTAGCTAGTTCGCACACCCCATCAACCTTCTGATGTAGCGGGACTTTGGTGAATAAGGCTTCTACATCCAAGGAACATTTATCTTTTTCCGACTGGCTGAATTCATTCAGACTGTACTGATTGAACTGTTGTTTCAGCGGCGATAATAACTACACTAACAGAAGAGGGAGTTTATGCTGGGGGCGCTTTTTTCATTGAAAGGATTGGCCTAAGTGGCACTTCACCATTATGTATCGTTGTGAACCCATGGAATATTGCTACCACTCGGCTTCAAGCTATTGAAGGTAACACATGCTATCACGCAGTTGATAAGAAGCAATTCCAACTGACGAACCATGCGGGTTTTGACATTGGTTATGTCCCCTCATTTCGTGAACCGTTCGAATTTAATCACATCCTTGAGTACGGCGCACATCTTCTCATCGTACTCGGTTTTGTTCGTGATCACCACTGCTAAACCTTCATCTGTTTTCATTGCGTCTGCTTCCTTAGCTTCCTTAGTTTATGTAAGGCCTGAAAATGTGAAGCTGTGATGGTACAATTTTCATTAAGCGTCATGGTTTATCACCTCATAGGCGGTATCGATTAACTTGTTTCTGAACCAGATATTCTCATCCGGGCTGGTTGATTTGTGCTCTCTAACTAGTCAAAAATGTCCTCAACTTGGGCTTCTATAATCAGCCGTTCAGATTTCTAGGGGGACGTTGCAATCAAGCTCAAGTGATAAGGCTTCTTCTTGCAATGCATCAAGCTGTACTTTCGATAGTTTCAGCACTTGTCTCTAGTCCGGACTTAATACCCCCAATAATTTGGTTGTAGGTTGCACGGTAGCAAAGCAACTGCGGCGTATCGAGTCTAATGCGCGACACGTTTATTTTGCTTGTGATACCCTCACTAGACGTAATGAAGCCAATTTAGTGAGTGACCGAAAGTGCTCACTTTGACTTCTCAATTTCATTTGAATTAATTAGGTTGAGATGTAGAGAACGAGCACCATTATGGTTATGACTTATGACCCAAGTCAAATCTGGTTCAAAGGGTATCGTTGAAGTATTATGTAGAGAACAGGTAACTGGTGACTGCACAGTGAAAAAATGTGCTTATCGTAGTTTTTTCGAGAGAAATGAATGTTCCGTTTTATTGCTTATCGAAATCATAAAAGCACCGGGGATGTTGTTTCTGGATCGACGCCTACGGACCACATAATTACGATCAATGTCAGCAGTTATGTAATCTTCATTTTCTTTCCATTCTCCTAGTCGTAATAAGGTCAAATGCTTTATTAAGTAGTGTGTCCGCGAAAGGCGTTTCTGCCCTACTGTAACTATTTTCTGACACCGGTATCGAAGTGTCCATACACGGAAAGCCACCAACTAAAATCCTACTGGGTAATAAGGTATACTTAGATATCTTATAAACCGCTTCGTCCTAAAATTTGCCATTAAAGCTATCATGAAAACCCTGCCATTTCAGCTTGATGCGGCGCGCCGTAGTGATAGATATGCTTGATTTGAATCCAAGCATGCACAAATTCTCTGGAGTAATCTTAGACGCAGGCTGCACGCAACTGGGCATGACTTGTGAAACTGAAGCATACGATTCTGTTGCATGACGGAAATGAGTTCCTACTGGTTGTAGAAAATGATAAACGACCTATGGAACTTGACTCATCCATTCACCTAGCTTAGTCGTTTCCTTTTCTCTCAGGTGGTGACATCACGAACTTACTTGCTCATTTTAGCCAACCACGTCGGCTTCATGTGATCAGAAACAGCTTTGCAAACGAATAGACCTAAGCTTTTCAGTAGATTTTTGTACGCACAGAGCTGAGGTTAGGTTGCGTTCCTATGGATGCAAAACCACGTCTGTGCGCGATTTGTGATCATCGTACTAGCCGAGTGTTGCTTGCATACTATAGGAACTCGAGGTGAATATAACTGTATATAAATAGGTAGTCTGTCAATATGCCCTTTGGTATTCACTTGAGTGTTCTGGATGATATCTACCAATTAAAGTGGTTGCGTCGCACTCTTTACCTTTCACAGCTTGTAATTTATACCGTCACGTATTAGAATTGGTGAAGCCCTGAAGTAGTGAATACAACTCGCATGAAAGTAATGTAAGTTTAAAAGCATTGCTTTAAAAGACATACTGGGTATATTGGCAAAGTAGTCCAAAACGTCAACACAAATAATTAGTATAAATTTACTAGAACAACCATAACTTATCGTTGTACGTGGTGGTGACATAACTGTTCCGCAATGGTAAGTAAATCCAAGCATTTTCACACCATTGCATCTGAGCGATATTAAGATCGATAAATTTTTGTTAACTGAGTGTCGTCTAACGGCCTTTCAAATGTATTTAATCTCGGTGAGGAAACGATCAATTCGATGGGTGCGTTTAAAGAGAAAACAATACGAACACAAGAGAAATGTTTCATGGATGAACTCTGACTTGGAATGACAGAAAGGAAAAGTAGAAGTTGATAGTGTGTGAGTCACGAACACAACACAAAGAGGGAATAATCGACACAAAAACTATGGTGGGACTCCACCCCCAAGGCTCAAGACTCCTTCTTATGTATGTATGACTGAAAATACGCAAAGAAGAGTTTTCACTACGTCCTATTCTTTTAATAGTTGCAGCGCCGCATCAGCGACGGGCAAGATGGTTGGCAAAGCGACCCGAGCCTGTACGTTCTGAGATAGCGGAGCACAGTTTAAAAGACGCTTTTGAGTTCTTTGACAAAGTTAAACACTCGAATGTTCAAGATAAACACATGGTTTCACTTGATGCATGTTCCCTCATCACGAACGTTCCTTTGGATGAGACCTTGAACATCATATATGCATACGGACCAATTTGACCTGCCTTAATATCGATGGAAGACCTTACTCAGCCTTTGCACGAAAGATGTCCAATTTTGATTTGATGGGAATACGTATCCTCAAATTGAAGGCGTTACGATGGGTAGTCCACTCGGACCGATTATAGCTGACATCTTTATGGGTCAACAGAGAGCAACATTACGCGCTGTCATTGGAGCAAAACACTTTTACACGAGGTCTATCGACCATACTTCGGTTGTAGTTGAGATTATCCAGTAAGAGAAAGTCCTTTTGGCAACGTTAAACAAATGCCATCCTAATATCAAGTTCACTATGGTAAGCAAATCAGAGGATTCTTTCTATTTTCTTGAGGTTGCACTTAAAAGAAGTGCAGCTGCTTCACGCAGAATATCCATTTATCGGGAAACCGAACTGAACTGGACAATACCTACATTGCAACAGTTACTGTCCAAGGAACTATAAACGATCCCTAGTTCGAACTTACTTTATTAGAGCACACTGAATATGCTCTGAAGAGTCAATCGAGACTGGGTTGCGATACAGCGAGTCTAACATAGGCAATAACGGCTATCCGAATAAATATATTGCCAGGTATGGGAAAAAGGTTGCTAAGAAAGTAAAACGAATGGATGTCCCAAAGAAATAGGTCCTCTTCACGCTAACATAAAAGGAGAACAGAACGACAGGAGATTGTGCTCCTGATTACGCCAAGCCAAGCTAAGCTCGTGTTGTTAATTCAAACTAAGAAGTTATTCCACGATTCCAACTTGGATAAGCTTAACTCACAGGTTATTGCCTCATGTGTTTACCAATAGACCTTTACTTGCGGTAGCATGTACGTTGACCGAATCGAGAGAATGCTGTCAACTCGGATCATAGAACATGTTCCACGGAACCTGGCAAATAGTGGCCCAAAACTCACCGCCAGCTCAATCGCTCAGCTTCTCCTCCATTGCACCTTGTGCGAAAACCCACGTGACGCATTCAAAGTTATAATGAGGCAGAACAACGAGAAATTACTTTCTTTCGCTGAAGCCTTTGCCATCCGGCGGATGAAACCTAACCTTCGCAAACAGGTCGACCTTGTGGCCCGTCTTGGCTTGCTCTGATAAGAGGTAGGCAATGAGCTTAATTTTCTCATTCGTACCTTGATATCCTTATTGACCCCCTTTTCAATTACATTACTTTACTCTTTCCACGATTTGTCTGTAAGTGGCTGAACGAGAAGACGCAAAATATTCTGAATTCATGTTATCCCGCAAATATGTTGCTCTCTTAAAATTTCTGAAGGGAAATGGTTGCATGCAACTCTTGGTTTGTGTTGATGCCGAGCAGCAGTAAACGCGACACGCAAGGTTTGAATCACATATGCTTATAACAGGCGGCCTCTTAATCAACAATGTTATCAACCAAATACGCTCAAGCATTTCAGCCCCAGTTTGCTTGAAGGATTACGAATTACAATGACATACTTTGCAACTCCAAAAGGAGGCATCATTAGAACGAGGACACTGGGTTTTAGCCATGGTTGTCAGCTTGAACCGAATATTTGGCGTAAAAACAAATACCAACGCTAGGCATCCGTCACAAAACGCAGTGATATTTATGCCCATACGCTCACCTCAACCTGAGCTGTTCTAGCAGTTGATGCTGGTTTGGGTTGCCTAGAGTAACCAATGTCAACTTGAGCCAGTGCGCTTAATCCCCTTTCGACAGCAGACTGCTGAAGTACATGCATTCCGAGCATATAAAGGTATGTGTACTAGTAGTAGGCAAAGCACCTTGGATTTACTCACGACTGGTTGCAGTAGATTCTAGGCTCTTATTTGATTCACCAAGCAACAAATATTGATTCCCTATCGCTTGAAACTATTTCTTGTCCTTATGTTGTCCGAAAAAGTAAGAAGTTTGAATCAAAAATTCAAACAAATTTTTTTCTGTACACCAAAATTGCCCGTAGTCCTAGGGCTGGGGTTTGAAATTTACCACACTCTACCTGTCTGGGTATAGATAACAGCTCCTTACTCTTACCACTAAATGCCGTTGAAGAATAGCCTGCTTATTACGATCAAGAGAGGATCATCAATAATAAAAAGGCTTAAGCTCGGAAAAGGAATCATGTTTTTTGACATTTGCACGCCTTTGCACTGTACAGGATAACAACAAGATGCTTTCAGTTTCAAACAACTTTGTGCAGCTACTCCGCATTATTAGTGAACTCATGGTTCACTAACCTTGTCCAAGTAAGCTGCGCTATTCAGAAGCTCTACTAGTGCACGTTCATAGGTCGGTCACCAACAAACTGGCAATGACGGATTCTACAAAATTGTAAGTCTCTTACAGATTGAATACTTTTAGTAATTATAGTGATGTCTCGAATTTTCTCTCATTGATCAGGATGAACATGCCAATACTTCACATGATTGGAAACGATTCCAGATCCAAGCAAAGGTGCAAGGACTAAGCCAAACCGTTCTACCTTTAATTTTACTGTTGCCACCAGGGATTTTGGGTATGTTTTCTCCACCCCAAGGAAGCTGTGATTGCTGACGGAAGTCAGCTTCTACAATACAGCTACCTAAGTAATTGGGATGCAACAGCTTACTGGCAACAAGGCAACAAAACCAGGAAGATCTCCGGAAGCCAAGACGTGCTAGAGGGTAGGATATTTTACATCTTCCTAGCATTTGCTTTGTCTGTACTTGCTATTTTGCACCATACGCTGAGCAGAAAGGAAGAAATCTTTGTCCCGTATTTCAAAGCCTATAGACCTATTTCTGCGATAGCGTATGGTCATCACTTAAACGTTTTAATTTTCTGCTGAGGTGCAACTTTGTTCTTATCTAAACAATTACCTACATTTATTACATACGGTGTTGTAGGTGCCCCAGTTATCTGACTTAGGGGGTGAAATATGCGGTGGCAAAGCTACATTTGATTTTATTCACAATGTTCGTGTTCTGCACTACACAACAATAAAACTTGTGAGTCCAAATCAAATTGTTGTGCCTATAAAAGCTTTTATCAGTTCATTTTAGCTACCAGTCAACTGAAATCCTGGGCGAATTCAGTGAGGAACAACATTTTTGCGATTGCAAATTGGATTAGAAAGTAGCAGCGGTAATGTTACGCACCAACTCAGGGTTCCTAGCTGGCTGTTCCGAATAGCAAACGGAAATGAAAATGATCTTTGCCTCCCAGAGAACGATCTACATGTAAGAATTCAATTATATGTTCCTTGTTCTTAGACAAAAGGTTTTGGACATGACTTTTTGCTTTCCATCAAGTGAATAGGCAAATGACGTGGTTGCAAGGAGAAACGCTAACAATGAGCTAATACGAACCGGTCACAATTCGTTCGTTTCGAAACAATGAACGTTGTAAGCACCCATGATGAGTAGATAAGTACATTTCTATCTAGAATACGCCTTAACTTGCTGAATGAGCGCTAGTATATGTCTGTTTTATAGTTTGGCTCTACACTAAGATTATGCGGCAGTCTATGTCATGAAATAATTAAATGAAAATGTTAACTGAAACAACTGGTTATAATAGTTCTTGCGTATGGTAATTGTTTATATGTGTTGTATGTATATTGCATACTTACTCCAAACACGCTTTTGTCATAGTTTTCTGTTTACTAGTTTCACATTAATAGTTTAGTAACAATCAGTGTCCGGCCGAACAGAAATGACTTTTAATCCAAATAAAACCAACCAGACTTTCCGGATCATAGTTGTTAAAATTGTACAGAGCAGATCCTCTTCACTTGCTCACCAAAGTTGTTCACCTACTGTTATCAGTGCTCCGCATTATTTCAGATACACCCACGTTTATCAAATGAAATATAAGTCTGTAGAAAATGAATCGTCTTACAAATGTATCAGCCGTTCTTCGTACGTTTTAGCAAATGGTATCTGGAATACCATAACTAGATATGGAAAGGGAAATGGAAGCTGCATCACACATTAAAAGCATACGCGTCATTAGGTAAATGACGTTAAAAACTCTATTGAGCGAACATTGTGTAGCTGATAATTCCCACTGAGATGATTACTAGCGAGAATGGGTTAGTGACCCTTAAAAAAAAATTTGTCTATATGCCACTCTGTGACACAAATACTCCCGGAACTTTAACAATGATCTGCAGTGTGGGATACGCTGGCTTACATTTTGTTTCAGAGGTTAGTCTACTGGAACATGGATATTTACCGTTAAAGTAACTCGGTTTGAAGAGTAAGACAAGGTATTGTGTTGGTTTCAGTGGTTTAGGATTTATGGTAATGGGGAAGCTTCCAAAAGCACAGCACAGAAAATTCAAACGCACATAGTGCGTATCATTTACGTAAACACCGAAGCCGCAGTGTTTGATGAAGCTGTAATTATGTGGCGTTTTAGCGAGGTGCGAAGTATGTGTGGCTAAATATAAGTGGAACAAAATATAAAAATAAAACAACGAAAATAAAAGCGACTTGAATTGAGGTTATGGTAAGTACCACTACTCCATTGGTCATCTAATGTTAAAGCTAAATGTTTCGAACAGAGTCTCGCAGATATGAGTTCAAAATATCTCGCACGTCTTTTTTGCATGGGCAAGTGATATTCACGTTCAAATCTGTGGAAACCATGTGGTGCGGCACTAATTTAGATATTTCCTTATCTAGGGAAATGTGCTAAGCGATCTTCTGTTGCGTTAGTATACAAACGCAATACATCTTGCAATACAATACAAGATCATGGCTCTTATGAACGCGCAACAAATTAAACTCATTTACTGTTTTCTTCAATTTCAAGCAGCACACTTATGAAAGAGCTTTGAAGTACTTGGACCGGATCAGCAGTGTTCTTTATCGTAACACGTGAAATAATTGGTCATTATTCATACCTCTTGTGTGAAAGTCACCCAGCAAAGTTAGATGTTGCCAAACTTTGTTAAAATATTGTCCACAGCAGCTTGACATGGTTTCACATACATTCGCTGTCTTCATTAATACGTAGGAGCAACAGATATTCTGCACAAAATTTCTGCATAAGATTAAGTCTGGAAACCGTACTCTCTGTAAGAAGCCACAAATGTTCGTTTAAAACACTGCGATGTGCCGAATGTGATTAGCCACCGAATAAATTCACAGCCTATAGCTTCAAACTGGCAAGTCAACTAGCGCCATAATTTACCATTCTTGATACGCCCTGCCATTTTCCATCTGCATGTGCAGTCGCCAAGTGTTTTTCTGCGCACTCACCGTTGACCTTTATGTTACATTCCCATGAACCCTGTGTATCGTGAAATCACTGTGGATCTTGCTCTTCATCAGTCGTTTTCTAACTGATAATCCGTAATTCCTGATTTCTTCTTAGCGGATATAGTGCTGCAACCTATGGCAGACTAATTATGCCCATACAACCATGCCCAGCCTCAAGACAATTAACTTTATTCATTTTAACACTTGTACCGCGTGTGCAGCTTCAAACATGAATATCTGAAAAATTTTCGATTGCCACTGTTACAGTTATCGTGAAACATTTGTGTAATGTCACTTATTTGATCAAGCCCGCATCATGGAGAATAAATAAATAAATATTTATTTATTAAAGCTCAATGATGTGTGGTTATTTAATTACGCTGCAGGATGTTCTACAGCGCGCCACATTAGGCTCTCTTTTTCAGTGCGTAATCCAGATGGTATTAGAAGAATGAAGATGGTAAGGTAACTAAACGAACCGACTGAATCTTACTTCAGCGGACAGGTAATCATACGGCAAAGTAAGTCCATTCGTTAAGCAACCACGTGAAGAAAATCGCTTTTGAAGTGCACGGCTCTATGGGAATTAGATTTACCTAACACACAGGGAATAACTAATAAATATTCTAGTTTGATTTGAGTAGGAATGTGCATGGTCTGAATTCTTATGAATTATTAGGACAGAAAACAATACATGGTTGAGAATCGTGTTGAGGCTGCCACCATTTAAGTGTTTAGTGTATATTTCAGAAAAACTTTACCGGTTATCGATACTTGCCAATCTGCTGGCTCTATCACGGAAAACCATGCCATTCACAATCATAACAGCCTATGGCGATTTAAATATATAGCACATGAAAACTGTGCATGGATTTTATTGCAAACTTCTCTGGTGAAGTAACCAATAATACTGTTGCTTGCGTGAAACAGCACACCGGAATTTAACAGCCATCTGTTAAGAGGTATTTTGCACACCATCCTCATGACACTTGGCACGTGATTCTGACAAAACGTGCTTGACTAAAAAATTTTGTTTAGCTCACTAAAATGCAATCTAACCATAGGAAGTCTTTAGTTTCATTCATTTTCCTATTGCCCGCGTTAAAATACATTGGTATTGAAGTGCATGCAGACATCATCCTAGCATTTGAAAACAGCTAAAAAGACTACGCTGCAAGCCACTAGAACTCGGTCAAGATTTTAACCCTATTTTTTAATACAAGGTCATCGATATGCAATGAAATTAGCTTCCACTGCGTAAACACATTTAAACATTGGATAGAAAATGTTTTAATATATGTTTCTCAACATTCTCTCCAGTGAGATTACATACTGTCATACATTGAAAGTTCAGTTCTCTGACAAAAATCAGTAATACGAAAGTACCTTTACGTAAACACATGTCTCTGGTTAACATTAAAAACATTTTCAATGTAGAAGACAGTCTCTGTGAATGGAGACTGTAACGAAGTACTTCAACTTGTCGAAATTAAGTCAATTCTATTAATTCAGTTGAAATGGTATTGTGGTATTTCTAGTTCACGTTCATTTTCTGTACCAGTGCGTTATACTGCGTTTAACATTAAATAACACCATTTTGTGATAGATTGTGAATGCTGACGCAAATCGTTGTGTAGCCATCAGTGGACACATAATAACAGAAAAAAGAGATTTGCCTAAAAAAACACAAGAGCAGCTACATCATTTCAACATATGTTTGCACTGGATTTTTCAAGAAACTGCCGCAATGTAAATCTGAGTTCGTACGGCAATTTGCAAATTTTTTCAGCCGGGCAGTGGTGAACAATGTTCAACTCTCATGCTATGCGCACTGCTAAAATCAGATATCTGAATGTGGGACGTTTAACGTATGCATCTCCGTATGTTGCACTTTTAACTCTTTGCAGAGACACAATGTTTTTGTTATTTTTAAACATTTCATTTAACCTACGATTTAAACTTCTTGTTATTCCTGTAGTTTTCTGAAGCATGACTGAGTTTATACTTTCAGCAAACAAAAGAATGTAAGTAAGACCTAGAAGTCATTCAGAAGCAACACCTGTATTTTATAATTAAAAACGTTTTGTTACAATATCATCGTCATTGATTCAAACTGATTTTAGAATGTCTGGATACGCATCACCAGTCATCGTTTTGGGTTACGACCGACAACTGAAAATGCACTTCCCTACCGAGGAGGCGATTGTCGAGTACAATGCGATCGAACGTACTCATCCCCGTTGCCTTTACTTCTAGAGCTACGGACACAACATGCATCTCCTAGCCTGCAGAAAGCTTCAGGTGCATTATGTGGTTGGTGACAAAGCCACCTAATCTGTTTATGGTGTAAGACCATTCGATGCAAGGAACGCGAACGGACAGGTTTTGCGGTGAGATTCGCCTCCCAGCAACATTTCATTTGAATTATATATATTATTTCAAAGTATGTCGGTGTACGATAAACTATTAGTCTGAGCGATGAAGGAGATAATAACCACAATTCCACTGATGTTCCTTGGACCTCATCCATGTTGCAAGACATGTTTAAACATTTTAGCCGACTTTCAAATAGAGTCTGTTTATTGCACCTGTATAACACTTTGGCTCAGTACTAATAAAACATTTACTACTTTATGCTTATGGTTCGTTTTGCAGCCAGAAACTTCCTTTCCAACGACGAAAAGTAATAGTAATAGTGATAGTAGTAGTAGTAATAGTAGAAGAAATAGTAAGCTATTCGTAAAAACCACGTTGTCCTAGCGTACATTTTCTTTCTCGTCCTCACAAGTCGTTGCGGACGTGCCGAATATGAGCGATTCTTGCCGTTGTAAACAAAATTACTTAAAACAATTGTTGTTGCTTAAGCAAATTAAAACCACATATCCTTTTCATGGTATGTTCTTGTGGATACTTATGTGCGCATAATATCAGGGAACTTCAAGACAACCAAGCCCAAACACCTTGGGAAAAATAGTTTGCTTCCTTTCTCAGGTTATACTTTGAAATGGAATTTCTGCTACAACGTCGCTTCCGTATTTAAAATAATACCTTATTTGCATACCTGCGAATGTCCCCCTATCATCTGCAGAGTTCATTTGTGTATCTTATGGCCACCATATGTTCACGACATTTACTGAAAACAAAAATCGCCTGTCATGTGCTTGAATCAGCGCTTGCTGTCGAATTGCGTTCCTCAAGACAAGCAGCACGTGCCATTCAGAAATTTCATCAACACCTGCCTAAATGGTAAACGTGTACAAAAGGGAAGTTAGAAATTCGACAGGTTTAAAGGAAATCAAGTGCCTTTACAAACCAGAACGAAAAGTGAGGCAAATAATTTAAGGACTCAGCAGGAAGACTATATTTAATCGGAGATGACTCTACATTTATGTTTAAGCATAAATAGATGATAAGATACCAAGTTTCTCCATGGCATTTAGGAATTAATTAAGTAAGTGGTAATCTTCAGATCGATGGCGATGACGAAAAGTGATCGATAGAGAAGGTAACCATTAAATTAACTAGAGATTTGTCTTCAGAAACGCTGTTACATGCGATTGCCCATGTAATACTGCGAAGCACTGCTTATGAAAAATCACATAGCATGTCATGGAAACCTGGGATGAACACTGCTAAACAACTTAACTTTGAACGATAAAAGTAATCTAGATTGATTCATGGAATCGTTGGGAACAAGCTTCGAAACTGTCGATACTTGCTACCGGTGCCCTTACGATTGCAAGCCAGGCGTGCAGACCACTCGGCCGGGAATCAATCGAAAAGGGAAGTTCCAACATGTTTGCGCCCTTTTGTGCTCCGGTAACAGTGGAGGTATAAATCTTAATCACCCGCCTCTAAGCGAGCAAACCACTGTGTTTTAAGAACGGGAGACGGCGGACTGACAAATAAGAGTACAATAAGTAGATAGTACCTGTAATGCGCACTGATCCAGACAAAAGAAGACTGAACTTGGGACGAAACAATTATAGTAAAAGCTATTCAGACTACTCATTGAAGCTATACGACTGTCTAAAACATCCATAAGAACCCAGAGAAAGCGCATCGCAAGCGGGCAAACGTGTGTTATGGCGAATATTGATCGCACTAGTTTGAACCAAACGGGGTATTAATACAACGAAAAAGGAAGAAATACAGGGCAAATTTACGCAGCTCACCAAAGTGTGCTTGTAAGATAATAACAAGAAACGAACCAAGGTTTAACAAACATGTCATTTAGGACTAGCCTCCACAAATGGTATGTAAAGGCAAACTATTTATGGACAACTCAAACATATATATATATATATATATATTGGCATTGCGTAGCTCTGAGGGTGGCTCTGATCAAAATTTAGGCAGGAACAACCTGTAAATATATTTCCGTAAATCTGTGGCTTGAACCCCTGTCGAAGACTGGCGGATATATATAGGTTCTTTCCCTAGGAAATGGGGAGAAGAAGATGGAGCTAGAGAAAGTGATGGCTGCACGCGTATGTGTTGTTGAACGTATTTCCACAGTGGGTGGCGTGTGGCACCACATTAGTGACTAGGTGACAGCTGCTGCGGAATAGACTATCAGGCGGGCAAACTGTAAACGACCCGGTTAGTTCGATGGGAAGCATACGACGATTGGCACATTGGTGTCTGAGAAAAATGCGGCATTTGATTCACATGTAGCAGACCCGAGTGACTTTGGAAGAAGAGTCATTTTCGCAGAATTCGACGGCGACTGGCCAGAGAGATTTGTCGTATTGAAAATGAATGGTTGACGGTGAAGGCAAAGCAGATGGAATGCTATGACGAACCTCGCTAACACAAGCAACTCTTTAACTCCTTGAAGATGGTGTATGGACCGAGGTTGGAGCCGTTGAGGCACATGCACTACAGTATTCCAGCCACTGCCTGCACACAGGCTGCAGTCTTCTTGCAGATCTATTGTACTCACTTTGACCGCCTCTTGAGCAATTGCTCAGAGATTGACTGGCCTAATTTGTACCACCTGAAGCAGCACGATGTTATGGTGAGTTTTATGGGCACTCGGACACTGGATGAGACACAGACAGTATTTGCTCAACTGCGAAACGGCAAGTGTGCCGGTGCCGACGGGATCCCGCCTGAAGTATTGAAACACGGCTGACCCGCGTTGGTGAATGATCTGCACCAGTTGGTGCAAACCGTGTGGATTAAAGAGCAGGTGGTTCGTGAGTTGAAGGATGCCCTTGTGTTACCACTGTACAAGGGTAAAGGGAGTAAGCAATATTGCACAAATTATCGTGGCATCAACTTGCTGAGTTGTGTGGGCAAGATGATTGCCCAATCCTGCTCAACCGCCCCGTCAGTCAGATTGTAGAACCGAATTTGGCGGAAAAGCAATGTGGATTTTGTTGGGGTCGCAGCACCATATATATGATGTTTGCGGCTGGTCAGTTACAGGAGAATTGCAGAGAACGACACCAGACATTGCACTCTTTTTTAATTGATTTCGCCAAGGCATTCTATACTGTGATCCACGAGGCATTGTGGCTGGTGTTGGGTAAGCTTGGCTGTCCGTATAAGTTTGTAAGTTGGTGTTTGCGCAGTGGTATGCGGACGTTTGTGCAGCTGATTGGACAGACCTTAGATGACTTTGCAGTTGTCTCTGGTGTGAAGAAAGGCTGTGTCTTAGCTCCTGCTCTGTTTAGTTTTTATGTTCATGTCGTAATGTCGTGTGCATTTGAGGTTGCTTTTTACTTAGATGTTCTTGTGGAACACCGTACTAATTGTGGGTTGCTGAACATCTGTCGTTTCAGTGCAAGAACCCTATTATGTGTGACAGCTATCCGTATGTTGCTTATCGCTGTACGTTTGCACACAGCGCGAATAAGTTGCATCACTAGACTAGTGCTTTCGCTTCGACGGCGGCCAAACTCGGGCTCACCATCAACACAGGCAAAACTGTCTGTCTCATGCAGACTTCACTGTATGTGCAATCCACAATGGTGGCGCGAATCAGCTTTGGTGATTACGCATTGGAAACCAACTTCCGCTTCTGTTACCTTGGGAGTGTGGTGTCGACTGACCAGCAGCTGCACAGTGAGCTTTGTAGCTGCGTATTGAATATAGCGGCGAAATTTGGGAAGCTAGAGTACTGAGTGTATAACAACGGCTAGGTTAGCGTTGGCACAGAGCTGATGGTTTAGAAGTCCGTGGTGCTGTCCGTCCTTTTATACGGCCGCGGGACGTGCACGATGTACCGGCGAGATGTGAGATATCTAGAACGGTTTCACCAACATTGTCTGCGACGGCTTCTACGCATCGGCTGGGGCGACGCACTTACAGACACGGAGGCGTTGCACCGAAGTTGAATGGATGTAGTGGACTACATACATTCACTGAGATACCTGAGGTGGCTCTTTCATCTGTACCATTTGGACTTAGCGCAGATACCGAAACAGATGTTATATGGTCAGTTAAGTGTGGGAAAGCAGCATGTGGGGAAACCGAAGCTTCATTGCCAGAACATGATCTAGGTGCGCATATCATGTTCTAATGTTGATTCCAGGTATGAAGAAACGAAAGTGGTTGACGGGCGTGCATGGAGTAATCTGGTCATGAAGGCGGTTGCCGAAGTGCAAGAGTAAGCCTTCATGCATATGGAGAAGAAACTGCACGTGCGGAAGCAACAGGCACCGCTGGAGTGTACTCCAGCGACGTCGCGCGCATGGCGCAGTAGCACATGTGGTGGCTAGTGCTGATTCACGCTATCATCGATTCTGTAGGTGGTACGTTCGGTGGTAATATAACTAGCCTTTTTAGCAACTCATTCTGCACTACCCATGCAGAATGGATACCTGATTGCATAGGAAGATCATCACTTCTTTTAGACGTGCCACCATTGCAAATGTCCATTGGAACCCCACTCCATTTGCCTGATGATGTGGCGCTTGAATTTAGGGTGGACAGTTTCCCTCGCCGCTTTGAACCGCAGATCGGTTAGCAGCCTGTTCCAGAATGACCGCCAACGTTCTATTAGCCTAGGTACCACCTGCCCATTTTGTTGCACAAACATAACTCTCCTTGAGCCTCACCCCTTGTAGCATGATGATCTTAGCAGTCTCGAAAGAGGCGGCTACAACGCCATTCAATAGCTGGGTCATGCAAATATAACACCACTAAGCGTGGAACGGAGTCTCTGAATCCCGTGCATCGTGCTCATTAGACTGGGGGACGCCGTAGGCAAAATCGGTTTTGGTTGCGTTGTATAAGCGGTACTCTTCTAGGCTCTGCTCCTTTCGCTTGAGCTTACCACGTGGAACGGCTAACCAAATGCGGAACTAACAGGGTTAGTTTTGGAGACGAGCTCCGAAAGCTACGGTGGGTTCACCACATCGGCAGGGCTTAGCACAACCAGAAGAAGTTTGGCTTCACCAAAGTTCTTAGAATGCGGGTGGCGAATTGAGCACGTCAAATTTGAGGGAGTTGTCGGGATACAGAGCAGGTTGCTTATGGTGCTCCATTGGTTCAGTTTATCCACCTGTTTACCTTCACATAATTCGAGTTTGGCTCAGGAACTTTGGTACATATTATGGACAGCGTAACCAATTTTGCTGAGTATGTTCATTGTGGGTGGAATACCGAGTAATTTGCTTTGCGTACGTGCAGCGTTGCCGTTTATATTAGCCTTGGGTGTGAGCGTAGTAACTGTAGCTGCTGGGTGCTATCGGATGCAACTACGTATCTGCTGCTACTGCTATTGACTGGTTTCCTGAGTTTTGGCGAAACCTGGTAGAAAGAAATAAATTTGGGGGAAACTATTGCAAATGGACTAAAGTGTTCGGAAACGCATGCGAGACAGTGTAGTAGCGGAGTTACAGGAGTACCTTTATTATTGTAACAACCGGTGTTTTGAATTGGCTTGCAGTGGAGCTTATTGCAGAGAGCTCTGTCATACATTCTGTTATGTCTGTTCCTACAGAAGCTATTATGGTACACAAAACTTGACAAATTATGTTCTTAACTGGTGGGACGATATTGTAAGTTGCGCGAAATAATAATGAGTCTAGACGGCTGCTGATCAACCTAAACGCACTTGGTATGACGTTTGCGCATTTGGCATGAAAATAGGTCGAGTAGTCCGCATATGTAACCCTTATTTTGACCATCTTATCGCACGCTCCACAGGTGCCCTTAGGTACAGCGGTACGGCCACTCGAACCCAGCAAGTAACTTGAACCTTTTACTATTATACCAACCATGGACTCTATATTGATTTTCCCCGCCCCAAAGTCAGTCTGCCGAGACCGATGGATGTCGCTCTATCCCTCTCTGTCTCGGTCGCGAAGGTGCCGGCGGTTGTTCGCCTCGCAGTTGAGTGCAAACACCCACACCGAGCAGCGGCTTGCATTGATCAGCGTGGGTTAGCGGACGATGCAATCGCTCTTTGCTTGGAATAGCATCGGCTGACGGAGCTGCTTTTGTTGTGCAATCGATAACCCGTGTGACGGCATCTAGATCGACAGTACATTGTGACCTTACATGGCAAAAATTGTACGAATTGGAATCCAGTGTAGCGGTTGCCTAACCTAGTTTCATCGTAAAGGTTCCAAGCTCACAGTTAACCAGTGTAAGCAGCAAAATAGTAAAAAAGATTTACTGTGCCTCGGTTCAGTGTATATACTCCTCCTATTGCTAAAGCTTGTACTTGAACTAGCGCAAATGTTCGAAAATGGTAGCTATGATTGAACACCTGAAGAGTACTGAAGGCGAGTCATTTAAAAAAACTCGAGAGAAAGTAACTCTCTGTCATTCCCATCACAGCCCGCAATAAGTTTGAAGAAAGGAGATAAGCAGCACGCCAAAAATGCACCAGTTATTCACCTATTCTTGAAATAACCACCGCCAGTCCGACCGCAGTGAGCACGGTCAGGGCCTCGTCCACCCTCCGAACGGTTCCGAAAAAGAAGAACGATTTCGAACAGTTCTGTTTGGAACTTGGCTGCTGCCAAAGCTGACTTAAAACCTGGACTTACGACCACTGCCAAGTGACCCAGAGTAACTAAAAAAGACGAAGCTATACACACAGCGTCCCTCGGGGAAATACAGATCACCTTTCATTTACTGTCAACACGCGTTGCACTTAGCATCCCAGAGATACTCTGCACCAACTTGTCAGCACTGACGTCAAATTCCTTAACAGGAAAACAACTTGATGACATGAACTAGTAGAACAACCTATGTGACCTTATAGGTGTTGTAGCTAAGCCCGTCAAATTTAAACGCGTTACTCGTCACTCAAACAGCACTACGTGAACCAAGTTTGCAGAGTTGTGCTAACTCCCGCGAATAAAGTAGAAGCTGTCCTGTTATCAACAGCTTGCCTCTGGAATGGGACGTGTTTTATCCGCCTATTAGCGGATATTCCGTGGTGTGAGCGCAGACAAACGTAACAATACTTGGACGAAAACCGGAAGGAATTCGTAACCAAGATCATATTCGTACAAGGCCTTCCCGAGGCTAGAATTCACGAGGAGCCCAAAGCGACCACTCATGACCAGGAACAGTGGCGATACATTCGAGGGACCCTCTCTCTGGGAAATGTTCTAGCGCAATCAATCTCGAGGCTGCGCCGATCGCCGAACTATAATAGAGGTAGCCCGAGGATCGTGAACGTAGTCCTTCAAGCTAGACAAACGTCAGCAGTAGTGCTAATGTATTGGTATGCAAGCCGCAGCAGTCTTCCTTACGCGCTCCGGATCAAACCAGCATCTGCTAGGAAAACACACGAGAGAAGCCACTTAGTCAGACAACGTCCCGACCAGAATATTGCTATCCTTCCTCAACTGGCCAGCGAAACGAGCAAACACTCTCCATACCTTACATGCAAAGAGAGAAGCAAAGTGGAAATGCTGGGATCCATGGATCTGATATAGATGAGTCCGTCATAGCCATGCTCAAAGACGATTAGTTGCCGAACTTCCACCTGGCGTCACAATGATTTATCCAGGACGCGCATCCCACGATTCATTGCTAAGATCAGTGAAGCTTTCCTGCATGTACACCAATGCACAAGGTCTCCTAAACAAGCTTGCATAACTGGGGCTGCGTCAAGCGTAACATGCCTGGGACATCATTTTGGTCACGGAAACTTGGTTGCACTCAGAAATTACCGACACCGAGGTCGCTGTAATTGTACCTCCCTTATCCGAAACCATCGCCCTAGGAAGCGAGAGTAATGTTATGCTACCGCAACGACCTGAGGTGCGAACCGGCGGTCGATCCGAAAATGCTGATCAGACTCATTATGAAGCAGTCTACCACTGAGAAGCAACGGCCCCTGTCTTTTGGCCATTTTTATCATCTCCTAATGTTCATCCCAGAGCTGGACTCCAGACTGAGATTATCCTTTGGAGGGTCCTACGAGTACGATACAGACATCACCTCATCTCCGGAGACTTCAACATTCATGATTTGGAAGTTCCGGCATCCCACAACGAGCAATTCAAGGCAGGCCTGCAAGAGTATCCAGCAATTATTCCATTTTTCAACCATGTATGTTTGCCTACCCGATCCACAGTCGGAAATAAACCGTCCGTGCTTGATTCAGTGTTCACGAACGAAGAAGGCAAGATTGAGAAATCAAGGATGCACAGACTCCTGGGGCGAAGCGCTCAATAACCATAATTTACGACTTCGTGTGTTATGCAGAGCATCCACAAGAACATACTAACTTGCTTCGAACAATCACCCAATATGACAGACGGGCAGAACTTGTGAGAGATGCAAGCTGGGAGTTTCCGGATGAATGTTGCATCGACAGTGTTACGATGGAGCTTGCGGGTAAGTTCAGTGATCTGAGTTAGTCGGAATCGATCAAAAATCCCCTTCGTTCCACAAGAGCGCATTTATGCATTCGGAGCAAAACCCGAAAAGACATGACTGTAAGTGATGCACCTTGGCACGTGTATAGAGCGAATCCTGACCCTGACAACTGAAGCAACTATGTTGTGCATCTTAGTCACTACTGCACGCTTGTGCGTGAAGGCAAGTTAGAATAGCAGCAGCCTAGTGGAAAAGCTTTGTGCTAACAAAGAGTTTCTGTTCAGACATGTGAACAGCCTCCGGAATGTGAAACTTTGTGTTCCTCCACTAACCTCAGCAGATGGATGTGCTCAAACCAGCGTGGATGCAGCTAACGTTCTACAAATCCATTATGCTTTAATTTTCCAACGTGCTACTAGCATGTGTAAAATATCTGTCCCAATCTCCCAGACGCCAGTAGTTACACAGTCACCCTTAGCTCCGTGACCATTTTGAGGAAGCTGCTATCATTGCGCATGCGTAGTTCCCTTGAAGTTGACAACATTCCCACAAAAGCACTGCAGGTAGCAGCTACGAGGATAGCTGAGCCACTAATGAGATATTTCAAAGATGACTGGACGAACAGTAGGTCCTTAACATGTGGAAGCAATGCATCATTCTCCCGAGTTTCAAGCGTGGTAGCCGTACAGAGCAAGTCAACGCTCGCCCAGTGATTCACATCCCGGTGTTCCCAGAGATATTGGAATCGACCATACCTGAGGCTGTAATAGGATACTGCGAAAGGCCTAACATCATGTTATCGGAGCAACAAGGTTTCCGTCAGCGTCGCTCATGTACTACCAATATACTCTGCCTGTGGCAATTGCCCCCAGATAGCCGACATTGGGACCGACAATGTCGTCATCTACCTAGGCTTTTCTAAAACCTTCGACTGCAAAGATCCCCTCATGCTTTTCTAAAATTCTGCTAACATACGAAGTTGGAAATCTGTCCTTTGATGGATCAGAAACTTCCGTTTTCAGCGGAACCTACGGCCTCGAGTGCGGTGCCTATATGCTGAACCAATTAATGTGGACTGCGGTGTTCCACATGGGTCAGTGTTTGGGCCACGGTTATTCTCGTTCTTTAATAACAACCTTGCTAGTGTCAACAAGTTAAATTACTGCTATTTGCCCATGACCTCAATATGTGGAGGGCAATCGACTGTCAGAAAGACCACAATATGCTACCACGAGACTTTGACCATGCCATTGAATGGTCAAATGAAAAGCTACTTCACTTTAACACAGACAAGTGCAAAACCATGCATGTTCACTACAATCTCATGCAGCATATAAGCTTAAAAGCGACGCGCTGAGAACGGCCTCACAAGGGTGAGACCTTGTTGCGGTGATGCAAGACGATCCTGACTGTTCGGCGCAGTTCTTGAAGGCGTTCAAGACCGTAAACCAACATGTTGGTCTGTTACGGAGGACGTTCGGTAGGTTCGATCCCTCCAGCTTCCCCTAAATGCTCAATGCATATTTGTGGCCCCAACTGAAGTACGTGACCCAGGCTTAGCAACCCTGGTTAACACGCTGTCTGGTTGCGCTGGAGGCCGCTAAGCGAAGCGCGACCAAAATGTGATGGGGCTGTCCCACCTGCAATACAATAGGCGGCTGTGACGAATAGGAGAGCACATCGGCAGTTATCGCCGTCTACGACGTGACCTCATCTTGGCGTTCCAGATCTTGAAACACTCCGGGCACAACTTTCGCCACCTCCTGAAGTGTAGCCGCAAAACAGTATTGAGTTGTCATAATTTGAAGATTGCCACCCACTAGAGTCAGCCGGAATGTAACCGGAAGTAATTTTCCTTCGAGTTTGTCAACCAATAAACGCTCTTTCGACTTTTGTCATTTCCGCTCCCGCGCTACATATTATTTTAAAAACGAATCGACAATGCTTTACACCACTTACATTACTTGAGCTGATTTCTATTTCTTGAGTGATGACATGACGAAAGCAAACACTTTGCGCTCACCAACCCCACGAAAGCGGGTTAGACGGATATACCTTTGTGTTAATGTGGATAATATGTTGAGTCCATAGATGCGCTTTTTACTTTTGTGCAACATTTTTGAACGAAGTTAATTCCCACTAACCATCACACGGACTTGTCAAGCTTTGGCTTTTTTAAAATCTCTATTCTACCATTGTTCCATTTATTTGATAAGCGATCTTAAGGGTTTCGTGCTCGATGTTCAGTTTATGAGTGAGGCAAAATTTTCCCGTAACTTGGTTATGCTGCAGCCTGCAAGAATGGTTGCAGCGTCGTTTCAGAGTCCACAGGTTCTTTTTCCGAAGGTGACTAAAAGTATTCCAGTAAGCTTAGGAGGGACGTAACTACACACGTAGAACATGACAGAATGTGCTAAAAGTGCGAACAAAGCAACATTATGATTCACACAAGTTAGAGCCAAGAGGTGAGAAGCACTGAGTAGCGCTCGTCGAACGGGTTCGGAAGCGCACGCACAAGAATGTGTGAGGAGAATAGGAATGGCCTCAACCGGCGAAGAGAGAGTCGAGTTAGAGTGCAGTCGTACGGCATGACTGACTGACTTGCGGAGCAGTCAACAGTTAACAATTACTCTTGCAATACACCCGGAAACACGTGTTGCATTTTACTTGTAAGAATATTGTCTGAACGACTGCTGATCTGCAAACGGTCTACGCCCACTATTGCATGGCGCTGCTAGAGCTATCCAATTGAGTCTAAGCGGAATTAGCGCAACTGCTAGTGCTTATCAAGCCCATATGGCAAAGCTACTATTCCCAACCATTAGCTTCCCTATGCAGTTGGATCCTAAGCGGTAACCAGATGTGTGAAAACAAAAACTCTGATCGGTTCAAAGCTCATAACTTCGCACTAATACTTGCTAAACATGACACTGTTGAATGAACCCCACGAACGATTGAATTTATTTGTAAAATATGACCTGAATTCTGAGCTGAATGCGCCAGTTGGTTACAGTGTGAGCATCGTTACCGTACTGATAACTGGTAATCCGAGAGGTTAAGTTGTAGAACTGTCGATTAGTAAGTTATACTTAAGCAACAAGTACAATTTAAGCCGCCGTAATGAGAGCGAACAGGTATTAGAATTCTGTTCATCTATTTTCGAAAGCAGAAAAATTGCGAAACAGCGGTTGCCGTAAGGTTACGTGGTAATCACCAGAATTTTACAAGATATAGACACAGATCTATCACAACTCTCGGATTTGCATTTAAAACTTCCACACGATTTTGAGTACTTGTGTTGATTCTGGCTCTGCACTTGTGTGCTCTGAGCTCCGGGTTCCATTCGGCGAAAGCAAGGAACGGTGTTGCGAAAGCATACATATTTAACAGCTTGCGAAGCCGGCTATCTTGAAAACACAACAAAGCGTACTGGCTCGCGATGTGCGTAGGAGTTCATTAGAATCATCTGAAGTTCACTGGGCACATATTCCATGACATACTAACCTAGAGCTATGATTTGCTATAGAAACACTCTTCCCAACCAGAGCATTTGGTTTCTACCCAGTCTTTATAAAAAGTTGTTGGGTACTGACACAATCTGACTGAAACCAAAAACAAAGAGGCTAGCCAAAATATTAGTGGGAATTAGCGCGCTAACAGGAACAGAGACTATGAAGACCAATGGTTTCATCGAATATCGGATATGCAGATGGCTACTACTCCCAGGAATCATGGAAATTTATTCCCTCTCATTTGACAAACAAGTAGCAAACAAAATCGCTGAAGTAAACTTATATGTAAAGATGGTGAACAACCTATCCGCAACCTGTTAAAACACTT
Organism: Dicrocoelium dendriticum; assembly: GCA_944474145.2. Classification (NCBI taxonomy): domain Eukaryota; kingdom Metazoa; phylum Platyhelminthes; class Trematoda; order Plagiorchiida; family Dicrocoeliidae; genus Dicrocoelium; species Dicrocoelium dendriticum. The sequence continues at coordinate 52,561,941 of OX104068.1, read as the reverse complement.
AGGCATTTAAACCAAGCATCCAGAATAATAATTTGATCACAGAATAACCAGAATCGTTGTTGGTTAAAAGCAGCTCTGCTCCATATTACGTAGTAACGAATTCAAGCAAAGCACACCCCAGACCGCAGTTAGGCAAGAACAAGACACAGTACGAAATAAAGTGTATCGGGGGAAGCAGTGCGACATGGCTCACATAACGCACGAGTTAAAGCATGAGTGAGGAACTACTGATTGGTCAATGAGAGGAAAATCAAAAAGAACGCGGTGAACTAACTAATCAATATCATCGACTGATGTTACATCCACTCCTCTCTTGGAGAAAATCATACACGCGGTACGGAAGGTTCCATAGGTTTAGGTACGCGTTGAGATCTGAGAAGTGGTGGACAGTTTGTTGTTTACGCCGTGTCCTGAGTGGTTTGTTTCACCGTCGGCTGGACTGAAGCAAATATATTTTCCTCATTCGCTCTTGCTTCTACACAACGCGGACGTATGTGGTCTGAATGCCGCCTCAAGACGCGGCCATTTACCTCTAGCTTAGCCTAGGTACCATCATTTGTGACCACGGTTGCAGGCTGCCATGACTGTTGGTGGGGAAATCGTGTATACACAGAATCTCCCTGTTGGAAAACCACATCCTGATCCCTGTCTAACGTAGCTGTCTTCTTTGGTCTTGCTTGTACTTGCGCTCGACGATTATGAAATAACAGATGTAATCAAGTACGAAGTGTTCGACCGAACATCAGCTTTGCGTGGGATTTACCCGTGGCTTCTATGTGAGTTTTTCTGTAGGCAAAAAGTAATCGATCTAATCGCATTCGTACGGTTCCCGATAACTGCTTTCGCAGACCTCTTTTACCGTCTGCACTACTCTTTCGGATGGTTCATTTGACTCAAGATGATATGGGGCTGTACGCACGTGTTTAATGTCATTGCTTTGCATAAAGCTCTCAAAGTTCGTCATCTGTACCAACGGTTTCAGGTATTCCGAAAACCGAAATCGATGATCACATCTTTTAAATAGTAGTTCACCCGTTGGATAAGACAATGGACAAACATCGATGGATCTCGAATGGACATCGACTATCAACAGGAAAAAGGTTTCTTTCCGACGATCATGGCCTTTCAGGCCAATGCCAAAGGTGTATTGGATATGGAAGTTTTTCTGACTGATATTGTTGGCAATGACCACAACTTTTCAAGTAGTTTTCAATTTCGGCATCTAAGCCGTGCGTCTAGCAATAGCCATCATTCTGGCAACATCTGGATGTCCATTGTGAAGTTCATTTAGAATGAAGGGGCACACTTTTGATAGTGGAATCAATCGTGAGCCCCAAAATAAGCAACCATCTTGTATATTCAACTCATGTCTGCGAAGTCCAAAAGGTTTCAAATCAGCCGGAATTCTACTAGGCCAGTCCAGCTTCGTGCTTCGTATCACGAGGGCTGGGTTGGGTACCTGGTCGGTCCATCGACATATGACGTCACTTTTCAAAGGCGTACTGTCGAGGTACTGCATCAAAGGAACTAACTTCACCGGTGCCTCTATTGACCCTGCAGGGGTCGCGTGCAGTAACCGACTCAGGGCATCCGCCGTACAATGGTTAGGGCCTGGGATGTAACAGGTTTTGTATTCATGAGCACTAAGGATTAGTGTCCACCGTTGCATTCTAGGTGAATACATTTGTTGGATCTCCTTGGATTCATCCAAGAACGACATCAACAATTTGTGATCAGTTTGGATCTCTAAAACAACTGCCCCAAATATACTGGTGAAATTTCTTGACATCAAAGATAACTGATAGGCCTCTCGAACAATTGTGAATTTTTTCAGCCGGTTGTAAGGCACGCGAAGCGAAATCATTCGGATAAATTGCACCACTTGGCGTTTTATGACAGCAAACTGCTTAAACTCCGTATGGATAAACATCACACTGAATGATCGGAGGCCTTTTTCTACTATTGTGAGCTATAACTGGCGCTGATGCTCATCTTTCCACACCCATGAAGTGCTTTTATGTAGCAATGCATTGAAAGAAGATAAAGTAGTTGATGCCCCTAGTAAAAAACATGGATAGCATGATAACATTCCGAAGAATGATCAGAGTTCACCAACATTCTTATGCTATGATGCCTGTATAGTTGGGGACACGTTATCCTGCAAAACACACAGACCACTTTTATCAAAGTTTGTAGCCAAGGTAACAAATAGATTCGAAAAAAACTCATTTTCAATCCTTTCGATTCCAACATTGTCCGAAATGTCTTTAAATGTTCAGCATCAGTGTGACCAAAAACCAGGATATCATCCAAATAAGCACAATTAAAGGGTATATCATTCACCATGTCAGCCACAGTCCGCTGGAAGATGCTGGAGGAGGAATTTATAACAAAGGAAGACGGGTATACTGAAATAATCCAAGATGTATAGTTATGGTGATTTATTTGTGTGAGCCCTCATCACGTTCAACTTGAGAATATGTGTGACTAACATCAAGCTTAGCAAATTTTTAACCACCGGATAACGTAGCGTACAAATCTTCAATGTATGGCAGAGGATACCTTTCCACCCTGATAGCTTGATTGAGAGTTAATTTCTAGTCCCTACAAATACGAAAGATGCTGTCGGCTTTAAGTACAGGAACAAGTGGGGTACCACAATCCGAGTGTTGTACGGGCATGATTACGCATTCGGATTGTAGCCGTAGTAATTCCACCATAACTTTGAGACGCATAGCGTAGGTTAATGTTCATGCTTTGTAAAATTTGGCATTAGTATTCTCCCGCAGATTGTTGGAAGCTTTAAAATGGCTTAGCTTTCGCAACTTATTTTCAACTAAGATCGTTAAGACTGCTGTCATTGATCACGACCTCATTAATCTACATCTTTTCGAGGAAGTATCGAATCCAACTTCTGTCCAAGAGATTTGGTCTTTTCCTAGGTACCACGATCAAAGTTAGAATTAATTCCCGCTTACCGTGCCTGAGTTTAACCATGCACTTTCCCAAGACCCTAATCCGGATCTCTCGTGTAGGTTGGCAATTCGGAGTCACATGGTTGTAAGGGCGGCAGTCTCTTGATGGAATCATTGTTTATAATGGTAACTGCAGCCCCTGTATCCAGTTCCAAATCGATCGGTTCATTCTGGATCATCAAACGAATCATATATGTAGGGCACTTGTTAGATGATATAGTATTCAAGTAGATGGAATTTAGATCGTTGTTTGGGTCTTCCAGAACGTTTTTCTCCATGCGCGACAGCATAGTATGGCGCCTCGATTGAGTGATATTAACCAGTGGGGCGGGTTCCGATCTGCACACGCGGGCTAGGTGGCCTATTCTATCACATTTTCGGCAGATGCTTCTATGTGGCAACACTCAGAAACACGAGCATGTTGCATCCTGAAATGATAGCACACGAACTGTTTACGTGGTTCACCTGCAGTCCGTGGTTTAGGAAATGTGAAAAGCATCGACGACTGGACAGGCAGTGGGTTAACGTAGCTTGTGCGAGATATTCTCCATGAAGTGAACGCTTAGACAATCATTCGCCCACGTGGTATCTGACTCGTTCAGAGATAACAATTTTCCTCGTGCACTTCCGTTCAGGATCCCCGCAGTTAAGCACTGTATTTTCATTTATTCTTCCAATTTGTCGGGTGGAATTTCTTTATATTTACACTCGGGAATTAACTGATGGGTGAGTGCAACGAAGTTGTTGACACTCTCATTCCGTTTCTGTACAAGCTTTGAAAAACAATTTCTCGCCGTACCAACATTCGGTTTCAATCCACACAGTGTGGTATATGTGTCCAAGGCAGATGTAATAGTGTCACAATTTTCGGCATAAGATACATCATAATATCGCTGTCCTTCATCCCTCAGCACTTGTCTGAATAGTCGTATTTTGTAGGACTACGAAGGTGAAATCATAGGATCCAAAATGAGCAGTAGTTCTAAGTAGTTAAAAAATGGGTTCTTCCACGTCCTCCAGTTTGCTAAAGTCTGTTTGTCCTCAGCGGAAGACCAAAAGTTGGCAGTGGGATTAATGATAGGGCTAATATGTATCAAGTCGCCGGTAATACGTAGTAAAGAATTCAAGCCAAACGAGCCCCCAGACCGCAGTTAGGCAGGAACAAAACACAGTACGAAGCAAAGTGTATCGGGCGAAGCACTGCGACATGGCTCACATGACACTCGAGTTAAAGCATGAATGAGAAACTATTGATCGGGCAAATGCGAGGAAAACCAATAAGAACGCAGTGTGTTTGAACTAACTAATCAATATCGCCGATGGACATAACACTCCACAGGTCGCCCGTTTGAATTTGTTGTAAATTGTGCCAAAATTGAATATAATGTTCAGTCATAACTTTTTAACTACGGTGGACTAATCCTTGTTGTTTATCTGCACGGATATTTCTTAAAGCAATTCGGAAGATTTTTTCAGCTGACTTCATTTGGCCCAAGATTTTTCAGAAGTATAAAGTGATTAAAATCACCAATAATTTATTTAGACAGATCCGTCTTTTATTGTCATGGCTCTAATTTGCTTGTCACTATTATTTTTTGAATTAAGGCTAAAGGCTTTGTAATACTGATTCTGGGATAACAGATTGAGTTCTGCTGAAGATGAGGATGCACCAGACGTATATCAATTAACGTCAGTCGTTGGAGGAGACTATGTGACTTGGTGACGAATATTTGTGAGTTGACTCAGCGTCAAGGTTGTTTCGTGCCTGGTTCTCCAAGCCGCATCAAGAGAAAGAACTCACCCGCCTCTGCAAGCAAGCGTTCTATTCCCAAGTCTGAGGTAATTTACAGTTGCCTGTGTTTTTAAAACACCCGCTCACTCGATCGATCGCCTGATCAACTGCGCTGAGGCAGGCGATTCGCTCCTACCCAGCTTTTATATACCATCACAAGGAGTGTTATTTGCATCGTGGAATAGATGCTCACCTTGTGCGTAAACGGTTTGGAAAGAGTGAGAAATAAGTAAATTTCAGGAAAGCAGTTTGCATGCGTATATTGGACATAGTGATGACCTTTGAAAAGCTGTCAATACCCACAAGCAATTCGAGTGATGTACGATAATTATGGCTGATGTTCCTTTTTATCGTCAGCCATGATGAACTCTGGAGACTGCATTCATCGGATATAATTAAAAGGGTGTAGAGTTGTTTCCAGGTATGACTTCTTGACTTGGGGCAAACCTGCGATATTGCCCTTAACTTAATCGCTTACGAGCAGGCCAGGCACCACTTCACTCATAGCGGCTGTCAGTTGTTTTGAATCGAGTTGAAGTTTGCTTCAGGATTGGGTAAGGATTACCACCAAACCAACGTATGTTGGGGATAAACTAGAGGTTGTTAAGAATTGCGATTAAATGTACAAACTTAATGGTATCTGTAAAAACCGTAAAGCAAATCATTTGGCGCATTTATCCAATTTCGTCACATATGGTACCGGCTCGAAATCATCCTTTCTCTCTAAGGTAACTTTTAAAATGATGTTCTTCATGCAACTAAATGTTGCCTTTGGGCTATTTTTCCTTTAAGTCGATGTAGGTAAATTAGCTGGTTATGTTAGACCATCTTTGTCTTCGTGTTTATGTTATATCAAGTGCAAAAACTGCGTGAGCGATAGGTGCGTTCGCCGGCTTGTTTCAAGAAATTGCACCACTCATCTTGATGATTCGTGGGTCAAGATGCGAATATTCAGTCATGTACTTTGTGTATAACACACATTTTCTCGCTTTACGAATGGACAAAGAGAAAAATATGTCTGCCACTGACTTGGCCATTAGAAATACTAACAGTAACATCGACGTTGTCCCTGACTTGTGCCTAGAGACACGCAGGTATGTAGCCTAAAAGTGTTGCAAACTGAGGTCTCCTTAATACCCCGCTTTGGACTCTTTCGCTTCTCCAATCACGCCGCAGTGAAACTGTCGTGCGATGCGTAATAGGTGACAACGTTTTCAGTTGATAGTTATCCCAAGAAACATTTACTATTTGGCCTATTGCTTGATCTCTCCGGTGCTACCGCTGTCAGGTGGTACTTATGTCATTGATATCCACCGCGTTTAATTACCAAGCCGCAACCACGTCACCCACCAGATAAAAAGGCCACCAGCCTTTTGAATAATAAGCCATAGGTAGATACTATACATACATAGGCGATACATATATCGATCGCATTTGGCTTGAGACCTACTAGTACTTATGCTAAAGGTATTTTGCTGCTTCTCTCTCTGTGACACGAGTAGTTGAGCTGTGACCATGTTAATCTCTGTACAACAAAGCAAAATCATTGCCACCTATTTCAACTGGGGTGTGTCAACCCGATCTAGATCAATTACTTATCCGTGCAACACACGGCCACAAGTGCAGAACTGGAGACTCGACTATAGGCGCTGTTATCAAGCGAGGAGGTTATGAAGGAAAACGAAGAACAAATAAAAATAAGAATATCCATTCATGAAAGGTGAAATTAATTGCTTGTCTTCCATTTTCTTCCTTGTTTGCGATTCTGTATGAATAACCCTTCAATTGCGAACCTTTTAGAAGAATTCCGAGATCCTTATCCTGTGATAAACTTCGTCCCACTCAATGATCCCCTTGATGTCACTCTCGCTCTCATACGCTCAACTGTTTTACTTGTCTTAACAGAGTTGTTGTGCCCCGGCTCTCAGTCCAGGTTGCGTAATACTGTGTTAACTTAATTCCTTTCTCATTTTGTACTTTCATTATTACGCTCACCACATTCTGTTACCTACTCGTTAGCACTTCGCAAGAAACTTCATTATTGCTTGAAGTATTATCAGTGCTCTAGAATATTTCAATCCCTATTTCTCGTGCTAACCGGACACAGATGTGTTAAGTACATAGCTACATTGCTGCTCACACTACTTTACACTGCAGTAATTACCGCACAACTTTGCAATAATTATGCATTTGGAGGGCAAACACCTTGTAACTATTTGGTACACTTGGCCTAATGCTTTTTCGTAGAAAGTAGAAGTCACAATTAAAATTCACGCACAATAATGTGCCTCGACGGGGAGTCGAACCCCGGTCCACGAATTTCCCGTCCGCTGCTCTACCACCTGAGCTACCGAGGGCTGACCATTAGGTGCGCAAATTTTAACACATGACTTCTGCTTGGTGCGCGACGTATTGCCAATGGGCTCACAGTACCTGTCCTGATGTTGCAGATTGACTCACTCACACGTCACTTCCCAATGGACCGAAGTACCTGTCCTTCAAATGTCCAAGGGGCGATGGTAGATTAATGTTGGATGTTTGTGAGTATGGTAAAGTTTGAAGAAAGTAGAAGAAATTCGTAGACCGGGGTTCGACTCCCCGTCGAGGCACATTTTTGTGCGTGAATTTTAATCGTGACTTCTACTTTCTACAAACTTTACCATACTCACAAACATCCAACATTAATGTTTTTTCACTTCCTATGTAAAAGTTAACCACTTGCATTGTGAACACTTTGTGTGTAACGCACAGCCTCTTTAGTGCCGACGGCTAAGGGTTGTCTCCCTTTTGCTTGGTCACTACCTGAATCCATGTGTCCCGTAGGTGTCCGCGCATCGAGACGATAGTCTATTGTACTTATGAGTTGAATCTATACTGCTTGTTTTTTGCTTGAACTGAAGAGGTTGATACAATTGTGCTGGAAGCACAGATTGTTGAAGTACAGTACATTGCCCTTTTCCAACTGTTTGCAAATTGTACCGTATTGTGGGACCAACTTTCTGTTCTTTGTTTGCAGTGAGAACCTGTTCACTCAAAACACCGAAGCGGTCTGCGGACTGGGATCTTTTTGATAGAACAATTTGTCAAAACAGTGTGATGCTTTAATCACTCTCATAAGCCCATCTTTGTGAAAATATTCTGACTGTGTCGCATAGGAATCATATGGCTGTTTCTCAATTCTAGATAAACATGTAGACTTATTAGACCATCAACATTTAACTGCACAGCTAAGCAACGGCTGAATATCTTGCGTATTCTTTCCATTTAAAGCAGAGGCTGCTGGGAAGTGCTTGGCCGTTTAAAGAAATCATGGGAAAAACACATACATCCGACGTGTCTACCACTGTTTCTGATGTGTTTCTACAATGTTTACAGCTTCATAGCCCAGTCAGTTAAAATTCATTTGAGTGTATCACAAGCTGGCTATATTTATTATATATTTCCTCGAAAATGTATTACAACGTTGCCACTTCAAGAGTTTCTTTAAATTCGCGAAGTGGCAATAGTCGACTGGGCTGGTTCTGGTGAGTGTAGGGAGGTGGTGCCATAATTAGAAACCCAAGATTGGTATTTTGATAGCCTTAAACCTTTTCTGATTATGATCACTGAACGCACTTTTCGCCACCTGCTTACCGAAAAGTATAAGCATATCTAGGTTAGTATAGCAAAAATACCAAACACAGTCTCGTGAGCTGTTCAGTATCTGAGCGAATGTTTTTAGCGTGTATTCGCTAATGGACATCTCCGCAGGTTGCTTTGTCAGGTGTGTTCTGGGAGCGTTCAATGCAAGAGTATTGAAATAACAATTGTTTAAAAGACATATGCAAATTTGGACTTGCAATAGGAAGGAAACTTCATCCAAATTGTTTGTGGCATCTCAATTTGAGTTTCAGTTGCGTATGAAGAGTTCTGGACTACCTGTTACTTAGGCGATGTATAACTGGCTTCTGCCTCCGCCACCAAATAGTGTAAGTAAATATAACTGATTCGCTGGAATCATAAACAGCTTAAATTTACACAATTATTTACGAAGATGTGCAGGTCTCATTTGTCGCTAGACATTTTTTCAGTGCCTGGATACTGTCAGTATTCCCTCGCTTATCACATGAATTATAGCATATGAAATGAGACTTTGAGGACCAGCGTTGCCAATTAAATCAGCGGTACTTTAGCTTTTGTTCCGATGTACCGCCGTTAAACATTGAGGCCGAGTGAAAACAAGGATGAACGATATTCTGCCATGTATTGTAGTACAACCTGTTTAACGATCAACATTAATATGTCTGCGAATTTTTAACTTTGTCACTTCCCAAACAGGAGGCCGGTACGGTATGCTACTTTAGCCTGTGTTGAACAAAGACGTAACTGTCTAAAACAATGATGTCCAAAGTCCGGCCGGCGGGCCAAATAAGACCTGCGTTAACATCTCAACTGGTCCGCGGCCTCATCATGAAATAAAAAATCAGTTTTGCACATTTTTGTACACGTGTGATTGTTGTTGTCACCTTAATGTGAGACAGAATATGGCCCGAGATATTTTTACCTCATGAAGTGTGGCCCTCATTACAAACAGTTGGATTCCACTGGCCTACAATACGTCAGCATCAAACAACAAGTCAATTACTCTAATTGCGCTGCTCGTATCATGATAGTTAGGAAGGATAATGGCTTACTTCGTGTATGTGTGTGCAGACATTCCAGAGGTCCTGCTGTCGCTATTCAGACACACAACTACGCACCAATGTTTCCAGAGGACAGTTTTACTAAACGCTAAGGCGGTAGATTGTTTGCCAAACTGGAGCTTACTTGCGCATACCTACAGCATAAAGTGGAGGAAAACGCAAAAGGATTATTAACAATTAACACATATCGTTGATTGTTCCAGTTTGATCGATTACTTTAAGGAGTCAAATCCTATCCAGCTATTTTTTGGCAGCTGGTTGATTCTATGCTCCCCGGTATACAAGGTGTCGCCATCTACCTATAGGACATCTCTGTTATGGTGGTGAATCCAGCTTAGTTCTCATTGAGGGTCGACCAGGTCTTGGATGGAATAATGGATACTGGTTAACGTCTGCGGCCACAGAAATGCAACCTAAGTCTAGCACAGCCTAAATAACAGGGATATAATTTTGACCATAATGGAGGACGTCCTGATCCAGGAACCAGCTCATATATTGGCAACGTGCCAGCACCGACAGACGTGAGAACCCTACGTTCTGTCATATAGAAACAAGCGTCGGTAGCTCAGGCTGTTTACTTGGTGGTCTGAATGTTCGCTGATCTCGACAGTTTGGTTATAAACATTTCCTCACCATCCGAGATGACATTGTCAGTGCGCCTTTATGTCGCAGAGCGGCGCGGTACGAGGCGTCAGTGAGTGTGATTGATCAATCTTCTAGCCGTCAGTCTGAGTTTGGATCGTTCCACGGACATGTGACCATCGAAATCGATCACTGCTTCTTGCCTCGTAGCGTAAGCACACTAGCCTCTTCGGTTATCGTCATCGTTTGACGCATTTGTTCGGCTTTCAGTTCCGTTAGATTTAGTCCACTAATTCAGTGATCTTTCATCCGTAAAGATTCACATATGATATCTATTTCAACGCGGCGTATTATTGAATTGTCTGTAGAATGCCATGCTTTCAAGAACTCGCTAGCTTGCCTCGAATTTCCATGCGCTAGGATCTTGACAATCTCTAGGTCGAAGTGTTGCCTTTTTTTTCTTCATACATGGAAACCAGTGAATGCTTGTCGTATCTCCGTACGGCAATTATGTGTTCCTTGATCAAAGCGCGTTTACGCTATGAGGCAAGAATCATTGATTAATTTCGCTGGTCTTGTGAACGTCGAACGATCCAAACTCAGACTGACGGCTAGAAGATTGATAAATCCCAAACGCTGAAGTTTCGCACCACGCCGCTCAGCGACACAAACGCACCCTGACGATGTAACCTCGGGTGGTGACGAAAGGTCTGCAAACAAACTGCGGAGCTAAGTGAACACTCAGACCACAAAGCTTACATTTTTTTCGTTGGTATGGTTAGTCACTATTCAAACGATCAGCTGAAAAGTTTCGGCTGTGGAAATCCCTAAATTTCCTAATCACAAAAGGTGTCAAGTAGAACTGGTCCACAGAGTGCCAAACAGCATTCGATCTGGTAAATTATATGTAAACCGTTTTCCTCCTCCCACACATTACGATGCAAAGCTCCTAAGTTTGGTAGCCGCCAGTGCAAACAACTATGACATTATTCCATATGGTGTTGAGAAATCCATCATCCATATGCCATCGTCGTTATCGTTAGTAGAGAGAAATTAAACAGGTAGAATAAAACTCCTTGTATATTGAATTTTTTGTCCAGACATTCACAAACTTGTGTACAAACTTTGCTTCAAGCTACTTACTGACGACAAATCATTACGTCAATATTCCGCTCACGTAAAGGTATCCATAGTACCATAGCAATCCGCCTACAAAGGTGCGCTCTATCTGTACTGGAGGATGGTTTTAGCTCGAAGCAACGGTCAATTATCTATTTTGGACAAGCGAATGCTATGTCAGGATTAATGGCTCTTTCTCCGGCAGAAGACAACAAGATGGTGATTGCTATTGATCATGTAAACGAGGAATCCAATCTAGTGTTCCTCGATACTGCAAATTGACTTCCAGGTCCGTTGACATCCTTACAGCAACACGGCCAAGGAAGTCACACTTGGTAAACACGTGAAATCAGGCTGGCCAGCACAAGTAACAGATTCCGAACCGGCCCCTATCATCGGCACTAGAATAGTTTGTCGAACATTGACTCATGTTAGCTTTATGCTGAACCTGTGATACTACCCACATAGATACAACGATTCATTCTCGCCCAACTCCACAAGGGATAACTCGGACTATTGGTCAGAAGTCATCTCTATTTGTCCACCATCGACGCTGAAATCCGGCACATGTGCAAACAATGTGGCTGCGATGGTGGAATGAGCACCCAACCGCACGCGTTTAATATCGTGGCCTGAAGCAACAAAACCCTGGCCTCCCGCCTGTATACTTCACTGGACCTGTTGTGAGTACCTTATATCTCACTATGATTGACGCTCAGTCAACATGGCCATCAAAATGCTTAACCTAACCACAATGACCACTATGAAACAGCTGCTCCAGGTGTTCAATCGTTTCGGTATGCGATAGAATTTAGTACCAGATAATGGGCATTCGTTTACCTAAAAGGAATTTGCAACGTTTTGTCATTCCAATGGTATTATGCATGTGTTAGTGATACCCTAACACTGCAGTTGAACGGTCACGTTAAGCGATTTGTCGATATGTTCGAACGATCACTGGTCAAAGCGCGGTGTGTCTGCCAAACTGATGACGGCATACATGTTTTTTCTTCAGGTATCGCATCAGTCAAGATCCGGCGTAATAGTGAGTCACTTTCTGAGATGCTACCAGTCTGACAAAGCAACTCTATTTAGGAAACGATCAGTCCTAAGCAAAACTGGTGGCGGACCAGACAGGTACATATATGTCGCAACATCTACAGAACGAAGTCGTCATGAATGTTAAAGCCGGCCACTTGTCGTATGCCAGAGACTATGGAAAGCAGACAAGCAGATGAGCTGTTGGTACAGTTACCAAAGAACCTGGTATAGTCATTTATTTAAATGAAGTCGAAGGTAAAACATAGCACCGACAACTTTGCCGACTAAGACTCCGCTCAAACTGCGATCAGCGTCTGCGTTACCGCAATCCTAAGCTAGATTTTCAGCTGCCGCTTGCAAAGTTTTCCGTCGAAGCTAAAAGTAAGAGATCCGGAACCAGTTGCGCATGCGGGCAAATATGTTATTTTAGATTTAGCTATGCTTAGCAGACATCCAACACAGGATCGCTGACACCGGGATCTATTCATATGGACCTAAAACCGGAGGCCCCAATCAAACATGTCAAGAGAAGAGGGATTTGTCGTTTGCAGAAGTTCAATCCACATAGTACATCTGTCTCTTTTTCCCAATATTTGTTCACATGGAACCAGTCTGTGGCACAGACCAACCAACAACCGGTGAGTCATCAGCCATTGGACTATTTAAACTAACAGTGATCAAACAGTGACTTGCTTGAGATCTCTCTGCATCAATACTACCGGTCCTATCCACGCCTTATTATTCTAGTCACCAACTGAGAGTACTTCAGGCCATAACAGATAACTAGGTATTTGCATTGACCTAACGCTAGATGATACCAAATTTATACTACGAAAATGCTAATCAAATTTATCCAGGAAAATCACTTTGCCGATTAGCGTGAACCAGTGCGCTAGTTAGAACAATATGTTATAAAAGCTAAAAATATGTACAAAGTGTTGGTAAAGTCAAGTCATATAGAACAACTACTTATCTTCCTTAAAATAAAACTAAATATAACATTAAAAATAATAAAATAGTTTTAATCTCCACAGATTAAACATGGTTTTGTCAAAGGAAGGATGAGTTGAGCTGGTACTTTATGGCGCGGTCTCTTCGTTCGAAGGTGCACTCCACAATATCACAGATCCTAAACACTTGACTAAAGGAATAATGAATGAACATAGCAACATTGACAGTAATGTGGATTTGTTAAAATATTCACGAATGTTTTGTGAAAAGCATAATCATTTGCATTGCTAACGATAGAAGTCATATTGAAGAGGTTATCTGAAGTAAAAGTTGCTTTTTAACCAGTGTGTCCAGAATTTACGAATAACTTATATTTTGACAAACTGAAACGACATATGAAATATCTACACTGACTGTTCTCGAATGGGAAAACGCAACATTGAATACTAACGATTCCAACTTAACTTCCTTAGTTGCCACCTAAGCTGGCTTATCCTCTGCACTCACAAAATGAATGAACACGAGGAATATGCAGTATATTTGTTGAATGGTAGTCAAGTATATGCCTAATTGTAGCAAAAGCTTGATAGTGCTGGAGCGAGCTTAATGTATTCTTAATCGAGTTAGCTACTACCCAACTCCATTTATATCGTTAGCAAAAGAACAGTTTAAGGAAAATATCAGTATCAAACTGACTCAAGTGCCGATACGTCAAACATCAAAAATAGTAAACATCCTTTGGCTCTCTAACGTAAAGTGAAAATTGTAGTCCCTTATGTAGGAATTATATAATGTATGTATATTCAGCTACACAAGGCTAGTCGGTTTAAGCCACTCTTTTCTCGCTGACTAGTTCGGCTTTCAAGAGTGACTACACTTTTGCCTATAATTTGGTTAAATTTTATCTCTTCTACAAAAGCTGACCAAAGCTAACATGTACTAACATATTGTATAAATCGGAACGGCCACTAGATACACAAGTATCCTCATCAAAATAAGGGGAATATATTATTCTGCAATTTCTAGGTTACTCATTCGCTTAGTGCAGTCAATGGCACCAGTGAATTGATCGTCTATGACAACCTAGGAATTATCAGCGCCTGATTTTCAATAGAATAAGAAGTAACAACAGTCGCTCTCTAACTATGAAGGCAATATAAAATATACTACGTGATTATGTCTTAAACATTTGGGAAACCAGATATGGGCTAAAATTCACTTACTCAAATTATGATGGAAACGGTACATATAAGCAAAGGATTAAGCTTTTGTCCCTTGATACTCTGAACCAATTAAGTGGTTCTATCTAACCGAATTATTGTATCTTGAAGAGGGAATGTAAAAGTAAAACAGCCATTTGGTAAGTGTATTCGTGCATGTTTGCAAATTAAGCGTATTTACCAAAAATTGGCAAATTCAATGAAAGAGATAATGAGGTTATAAACATTTGCCGCAATAGAGGCAGTTGATAAGTTCAACTCAGGGCTATCAGAAGCAAATATGGAGTGGTGGTTTTGTTTTTCTATGCAATAAGTTTTATAGTTCCTTGAAGATTGGTGTACTTGGTTAAAAGCGCTCATTGATACTCATCAATTCTAACGTGTTGAACGAGTTTTGTGGCCTGGATTAAACTAATACGTCGACCAAAAGTGCTTGCATGTTAAGTCCAGTACCGAGAAATGTTTGTTTATAACAATTCTGCATGTGTTCGTTGACTGCGCCCTCTGGGAAATGATAGCCAACTATGATTTTAATTAGAATAGCTGTTTTCACATTTGTAGAGGATGGTATAGCGGTATGAAAATTTCTAAATGACTAGCATCCAAATAGCGGATAAATTGGCTACACCGATAGGCTGATATCTTTGGAGCCATAAAGGAGCATTAGCGTCAACCTTACTTTCGTAGACTGACTGTATTTTACCATATTACTTAGGAAATCTTTCAACATACTACCATCACTACAAAACTGGGATAAACGCGAGTACACGGGTAGACATTTGGCGTGCAATGGTCCTAGTGGGAACAGAACTAGATCCGTTGTGCGGAAACGAAGGAATACGTGATGCCAACGGTCGTCGTACAACGAATGGTAAAACCAAATTGGGTCAAAATCAAACTCAATGAGAAAGTGAGGTGCACGTTACTAGCCGAATGTATCGGTAATATGCGGGTCAGATGGTGTATAAGCTTATAAACAAGAAATATATGGCTCTTGTGAAAGTATGCTAGTTTGTGCTTAAAAGTGTTACCAGAGATGTTTATGGGATCCAATTCCATATAACGTCAGTACAACTATAAGTGTGATAGAGGCATTTCGCTACAGACAATGTTTATTAAACTAGGCGCAAGCTTTCGCTTAGGGATAATTTCTTATCATCTTTATACGTTTTAAACGAAATCAAGTCTTCCACCAGTACTATCAAGTTTGCATGTTTTTTCCAAGTAAATGTTACGCTGAACTGCCTATGTTTTAGGAAATAAAGACGCAGAATTATTTGGAGCCTTCTATCAGAAAATAGACGGTCTTCTCAAAATACCTTTAATGTAGTTTAAGGTTGGATACCTAGGCTTAAACATTTTCGGGAATTTCTATTTTCGACCTTTGATGAATATTATGGTTTCCATTCTATACATCTCACTCAACCATATGTAAACAACAATATTTAGTACCTGCTATTTCAGAACCATATTTGTGACCAGCGGTGTCGTGTCGATGAAATCTTTGATCGTGCAACAGTGCGTAGGTAGCAGGTCACCAAAACCCTAAGCATGATTTAAAATACCTTTGCATGGTCTTGGCAAAATATTTCAAATATTCAACACAACCGGGTTTCAATAAAAATCATTTTAACAGGATACGCTGAATTCAGGTATTTCAAGTGTTCTTGTCAGCTGTTTACACACATTAGTGAAATTAGCGCTTTTCGTACCAAAGGGGAAGCAATGTACAAGGTCGTTCAGCTCAAAGGAAAAAGATCAATAACCTATTAAAGAGCGAGGCTTTGCTTGCTCACATTGAACATAAGCCGCCGAATAACTGAGGCGTCTGCAAACTGAAGCAATCGAACATTGCTCTGTAGGTAAATTACTTTAAACAAATCAAGAAAAGGTTAACACATTGGGCAATCCAGGAAGTGTTGGGCAATGGAGCTAGCCGGCAGTTTGGGTCCGTTAGCTACCATATTTCGTGGAATGTGCTTTGAAATCCTAGTGGATGGGTTCCTCTCAGTTCGGGCAACGTATTTGCTACCACAAGATCAGTGGAATATATAAACACAAGCGGCGATAACTTGTGGGTATGCATTGTCCAGGTTGGATTTGCAGAACAACTTCTTAACTTGGTGCAATTACCCAATCCGGTCGTGTAATGACATTTCCCAACTGCCTGGCGGAGACGGTGCTGGAATTTTCTATCGTTTTGATTGCCATTAAATGGCAGTGTAATGAACACTTTTTTCTTAAGGACACATATCACAGGCTTATTAAAAATTTCTATGTTTGCATACCGAGCTATGAAGTTTGCCGGGTGTTCATTTACCTGTAGCGTTGACAGCTGAATCGTGTAGCTGAGGTGTTAATAGCAGGTTGGGTAAATTCAGTTTTCCCACATACCAAAGCCAGTAACTTTGTTCAGTGATAATTTATGGGGTATTTATGGTGAACTTGTGCTCACCGTTGAACTTAGACTGATTAGCTTAACACAAGTGACTACCGTAGCTAGCTTCACGGCACTCTTAGTCGTTTAACACTACACTCAAGCTGGTTTGTATTCCGATGCGGGTGTTGACTGAAGTTGTCTTGAATAAACAGAACAAAAAAGGAACGGTGGTATAATACGAGTAAAATTAAGTCATTACTTGCTGAATCCTGTAGGGCAGATCGTGTAAATTACACAAGTTCAAAAAAGACAAAAAATTAAGACGCTCAGCTGTCGTTTCATCACAGTATTCACGATAACCTACAAGTATATCAGTTTACGCTGATTTCGTGGTTGGTGAGCAGAATCTTTATTCGCCTGTTGTTGTCACTCGAAGAACATCATTCAAACAAGACAATACAAAAGGTGTGTTCCTCGTCAAGTCGTGTTTCGAAAAATGGGAAACATGGACGCGGAAATGAAAATAGTCGAAAGAGTGTTCCACGGCGTATAATACTAATAGAACAATTATTTCGGAGGCACTCCAGCCAACTGTAATGAGATACCGAAATAATGTGATGGCTACTCAGTTTGTGTTGGTGCAAGTTTAATTAGGTGGGGGCAAAAGTGACTAGTGTTTTTCAAAAGCTCACGCCAGGATGAGTTCACTTCGAAGGTAATTATAGCATTTTCTACACCCCCAATCTTTCAGTTGCAGATGGTTTGGCAGCTGGAACAGTTTCTTCCCATTTTGTTGCCTTTCGCTTTAGGATCTCAATCGCGACCAGATCGCATTTTAGCATAGGTTGCCAGAGTTGAATCGCGTATTCTACATAGGTATTCACATATGCGATTAGCATTTGGGGGAAAATGAGGAGTTCGAACTACCCATCATAAGAGAGCAACATGTTTTTTTGCATTTTGGCACCTTCAAGAGCTGCTGCAAACAGCTGAGTTCGTCCTGCATCACGACCCTATGGTCGCCATCTCGTGAGGCTGCCTTCATATATGATATCCAAGCTTATATGTGTTCGTGGACATGTAGAGTGCGTGTACAGTTTTACACTGGTCCTTGTTAAACGAAATTAACTTAGTCTCCGACCACTCAAAGGTACAGTCTAAGTCTCGACGCAGTAGACTGTGGTTTACCTGACTGCCGTTGCGTAGTTTTAAAACAATGCGTATAGTACTCCGACCATTTCAACAAATTCATTTTCGTTCCGTGGTGTTCTTTGAATTTGCTACAGAATCTTCAGTTACTTAATTGTTAACTTTACATGCGCTGTTTTAATCCTATCACTAACATTTCGCAGTGGCAGCGCATGAAATTAAAATTCTTCACAGCAATTACTGTTACATTTTCATGTCTAACTGGTTAAAATATGCCAGTTCGACAGCATTGAAATAATTGCGTTTCCCTCCATTTCGTGGACCATCAATAAAATAGGCATATAGAATGGATGTGCAAAATGCCAGATAGGCTAAGAAATTCAACACATTACTTAGGTTTATACAAAGGCATTTAACTTAAGCCGTGTTATGTAATTCTTACTAAACAGACAAGTAAATGCACAGTACTCAGAAGTATGGCGATATGCCATTGTTTCAAGTTCTCATTTTCCGTTTTGCAACCAGTGACATGTTCACCTGCAATCGTACTGTTCAAGCGATCGTTCAGTATTTATAAATACGAGTGTATGATTGCACTTGTCATTCGATATGGAACATAAGAAAAAGAACGAAATTTAGTAGAGAAACTTCGCAATAACGCATCATGCAGATTGGAAAGCGCAACCTAGAGAAAAAGCTTGATACGATAGCTTTACCGTTTTTACTCAGAGCACATATTCGATTAATTGCGGGAAATTAAAGGATATAAATTGTGAAGTAGTCTGTTGTGAATATGCATGATTAATCAGCATTCACATCAATACAGAAGAAGCAGTTTTAATGCTTGGCGGATTAGCCCGCCTACGTGTAGCACATATGTGTACCTACGGAAAAACGGAAGGTATTGCACGCATCTATATTAACTAGTTATAGCGTTCGCTGATCCAAATATATATGCTAAAATTAGCAGACTACTAGCTGTTAAGTGAGAAGTGCAAACTATAAAGACGAAAAGTCTAACGTTTTGTTTTATTATCCAACATATATAATTTTGCTTGTTGTATCAACGAAACAGCTAAGATGATTTACGGTAGGTACGCCTGAAAACCTTCCACAGAGTTCCTGAAGTATTCCTTCCTTTTGTTTGTTAGTAAGTGTAGGATGTCTGTCAAGGCTACTATTACAAAGCTCAGCTAACTTTGATACCTGCAAAATCGTTTAGTAAGATTTATGCATAGTATTAGTCAGCAATTTCTGATGTTTTCTTTCTGCCATAGGGCACAAATAAAACCTTTTACTAGTGGCAATTAAAACGATCCCGATTGAATACTTCAGGACAAAGCGCAAAATTGTCACGTGCTGCGAAATCGCAAGTTAAGTCTCATAGCTCTCAAATTTTAAAAACCGCGAATTTCGGAACATATTACCTCGAAGTAGATATAGTGGTAAAGCAAGGTAATCGAGGTACAGCCACAGAGTTTGAGGGATATTTAGCCCCTCCAAACTGTTCCATTTTGGACAAAAAATGGAGTTGCAAGCGCCTCAGATCAAGCTTAACCAACCGGCCTCTGCTACAACATATTGTATTCAGCGCTTTGATCGTAGCTGCGAAATCAATTAAGTCGGCTGAACAGCGCGATGTCTGCGTAAGCGAGTCAGGAGTCTATTCCAAAATAATTTGATGGTACTACGAGGAGGCAGAAGTAAAGCACCAAAATATCAATCTAAACTATTTACAAAAGCCTGCGATGAAAGTGGTAAAAAGTTGACTCGGACAAGGTGTTGACGGTTGTTCTCCGCATTATGAAAGCCAAATTACTCAACTTCCCCACTAATGGCAATAATTTTGAAATTTGGGTGAAAAACAGCTGCATGTCACATAAATCCGTATTAGGCACCATAACACTCCTCTAACAAATTCTGATTCTGTTGTAGCTCTTGTCGTTACGCGTTCCCTATATCCTTCTGCTAGCATACAATTTAATGATTGCTTCTGTTACTGATCGTATATTATGTGGTCGGTTGGCATGTGATCAGAGAACGAGAAATAACATAACTTTACTACACACGTCTTCTCGAAAGGATTGTTAATGTTTACTCAGAAAAACATAGTAAAATGCTGGTACAGGAATTTAATTCCGGAAATGGATAAATTCAATAACAAATCTTACTGTGACACTGATACAAATTGTGGGTGGGATTTGTATCGTTAGCTTGGACCATGCCGCATTTTAATGTTTAAAATTCAGAATGATATTATACGAGTAATAAAACACGAAAGTTGAAACAAATTGAACTGCCTACTTCTTTGCATAACACATATAATTATTTCTATACAGCTACCTTAATTACACATTTGCCTGCACAGACGTCCTCGTTCGTCCGAGGTGACTTACAGCGTTCATAAAGAGGATGGTCAGCGAGTTTTTTAAAGCGTGGCTGTGATTGGACTACATAAATGCAAAACAAAAGAACGATTATGAATTTATACTAGATAAATCGATGCTCACTTTCTTACCGTTGGGAAAAAAAGATTTTTAGCAACTTTAAACAGAGTATCAGCAAGCGAATGTCAGCCTTATGTAAACCAAACCAAAGAAAATAGTAAAAAATAGATGAAGCCTCGCGTACTTAAAAAAGTTGTTTGTATGATTGGCAAATAAGTTAAATGACATCAACAATAATATTTATAGTAAAACAAACAGCTGACTGTAAGCACCGCGTTAGTTAAATGCAGAGAAGGATTATAAAAACAAACAATTACCTAATACAAAATTGCGGTCAAATGAGAAAATAGTTAGCCAAACGCTTGTCCATGGTTAAGCCCCACGCTACCGTGATGGGTTAAGATTCAGAGTCAACTGTTTCTGCACACAAAGCAGAGGCCGCGTCCGATCGGTGACCATAGATTTCAATAGCCAGGGGATGTGGGGCCGCTGAATGCGCACCAGAACGGTGAATGAATTCGCAGGGTAACTAAGTAGCTGATGCTCAGCAAAGGCCTTGTGATTGCCGAGGCAGTCCGATATCTCAAATCACCCTACTCCTTCGTCGCCAAACCCCTCTGGCTGCGTAACCACTTAGAAATAAGCTCATTTAACACCTAAACATAGATTAGTGCGCCAGACATAGCGGTCTCTGCAGCTACAGGTGAAGTTGTATAGGCAATGGGACATACATTGCCTTGTTATTCGTGTCCTGATGGAATACGTGAAAAAGTCAGGTTGACTTGAGCATCCGTAATTCAGCTACATTGTACGCTCTTTTCACTGCAGTGCTAATACGCTTGGTGATTAGTTTCATAATCCGAGCACCTTTGAAAGACAGTTCGATGAAGATTGGCTTCTTCTGAACTGTTGGCACAAGTTGTCACTTAGACATATGGCTAATGCGCTTTATAAACTGCGTCGGATAACAGTTTGATCGTAGTGTCTCGTACTGGAAATACTTCTCTTCTTCGAATGTATTGACGGTGCAAATCATATAGGCTCAATGAAAAAGCGTTTGGACGAGCTATTGTTTGGGTTGTATAAGGGAGCAACTCTGAAGATGCAAATACCGGCGTGTCCATGTTGCTCTTCGGTAGATGGATATTCCGATCGAACCATCCATTCGCAGTGCAATCAATATGCTTAATTACAAGAGACAATTATTTTGCTCCATGTCACATGTGAATGTAAAGTTCGTGTGCATACAATTCAATGTATCAGTTGCACGCACTTGGTCCTCCTTGGAATCTACGACAAGCAGTATATCATCCACTGCAGTGAAAAAAGCGTACAATGTAGCTGAATTACGGATGCTCAAGTCAACCTGACTTTTTCACGTATTCCATCAGGACACGAATAACAAGGCAATGTATGTCCCATTGCCTATACAACTTCACCTGTAGCTGCAGAGACCGCTATATCTGGCGCACTAATCTATGTTTAGGTGTTAAATGAGCTTATTTCTAAGTGGTTACGCAGCCAGAGGGGTTTGGCAACGAAGGGGTAGGGTGATTTGAGATATCGGACTGCCTCGGCAATCACAAGGCCTTTGCTGAGCATCAGCTACTTAGTTACCCCGGGAATTCATTCACCGTCCTGGTGCGCATTCAGCGGCTCCACATCCCCTGACTATTGAAATCTATGGTCACGGATCGGACGCGGCCTCTGCTTTGTGTGCAGAAACAGTTGACTCTGAATCTTAACCCATCACGGTAGCGTGGGGCTTGACCATGTACCAGCGGTTGGTTAACTATTTATCTTAAATGTCTGCGTTCTTTATATCCATTATTTCTGCATGATTTTTGATTGAGGAGCTCGCGTCAAATGATTAATTTAGTTCACAATTTTCTTTTTCTTGCCTTTCAGGTTTGAATTTTAATGGAAATGTCCTTCTTGGTTTACTATAAATATCTGCACCTCTATGAACAACGATGTTTACTTGTTTGTACCCATAACATGGCGATTGCCTAATAAATCCCTTTGGATGACTGGGATGCGGATTATACATTTATTTTTTTAATGTGACAAGGAAAACTAAAACTTATGGTTTCAACTGACTAGGTACTTTATCCACATTAATGTATGCTGCTCTGCACACCCTTATATAATGGATTGGGCTGTTGAGCACTTTTATTCGTCTTTCTACGAAAACAGCTTATTTTGCTTAATTTAACTGGGATAGATCGTGGTCCACTCATTTTTAAAAGTCTTTTTGTTGTTGCAAGTTTGACTTAGGTTGGAAGAGCATCCCAAGCTCTGGATACTCGAAGGTAGTAAGCGTCTTTCTCGGCAATCAAAACGACTGTGGTGCGTGTTCAGTTTGAGCTGGGGGAATCTCATTTTGACATTGTGGTTGCTTTGCCATAGATCAAGACTGGCAAAATTAAGGTAACGCCATATAAAGTCATCCTCACTACCGCCGGTGTACGCATCTGTACAACCCTAGTGGTTGCAGTCTGCTTTGGTATGAAGGAAGAAACAGTCCTCTAGCGATTTTTGTCGCCTTACATTACTGAGTTTTGAGCAAGACCACGTCGAGTTTATGCTGTGGTCACCTAGCTGGATGGCGTATTTCGCGTGAATCCTCACGTAAAAGTTCAACATTCGTAAGAAAAATTGACGCCTAGAATTTCCACTGCGATCTTCGTTGGATGCCAAGATGTTGACTGGCTCTTCGCGATGCCTTTCCGGCCGGGTTCGGACAGCAAAGTTCGTTCATCAAGATTGCTCTAATTTTGCTTTCCAGCGTAGCATGTTGTAGCAGCTGCTCTCCTAGTCGATTTTCCTGGGTACACTGATAGCTTACCCTCAGAAGGTTGCACTTCGCTAGGTAAAACTGGAGCCGGGTTTCGGAGGATCATATGTACTCCCTGTAGAGTTCTCTTTGTAGTACCGCGTTGTTATTTACTGTCTTAATCTCATACCAGGTCTTCATCTCTGCGAGCAGTGCGAAGTCTGGTTTCAGCTTCCTAGCGAGTTCATGACTGGATACTAGGAACAGAATTTGTCCCAGTACGGATTCTATGGCACACCACACTGGACTTCATTTGGGTCAGATATGGATCTGCGGATTCTCACCTTCAGCAGACGTTTAATAAAAACGTTCCTTAGCCGACTTAGCACAGGATTACCCATTCTATATATTCAAGGATTATGAAGATGAATGCGGTGAGCCAAGCGATCAAATGGTTTAGATGCCCTGGTAAACCATGTCAACTCCTTGTCTGGCATCATCTGACTTCGTCCAGTTTGCTCGGGCTAGTAAACATTTTGTGCTGCAGGATAGATTTCCGTGGAATTCATGATGCTATGATACTATGGCGCTACTGCCCTCAAGTTATCCCATAAGCGCCTTCGCCATAACTTTGGATAACACAAGGAGGAGGCTGATCGTACGGTAGTTAGAAGGCTGCTCACATTTTCCATTCTAGAAAGTAGGAGTAACAATTCCCTGTTTCCATATGGTCGGAAGCTGCATTTCCTCAAGGCTTCATTGGGAGAACCAGGCCAACGGTTTGGTAAAGTTCATGGCTATTATCTTTTGTATCATTTGGTCTCTTATTATACACACCGAGTTAGTTGTGCACACGCAAGTGCACAGGACATAATGCTTGGCTAAATCCTGAGGACCGAGTGAGAAGTTTCATGAACGTGTAAAGTAAAGATTTACATTGGAAAGTGTGAGTAAACTGTTGCTGAAGCGCGTTTGCGTCGCCAGACTCTCTATTGCATGTAAAAATTGGATCCGCGCTGCACTCTCCGGAGCTTGTTTGGGCACAAGTGGAGCATTTTAGGATTAGAAGTGAATTTCATCGCATAATCGGGTGCCTGTTCAATTAGGAAAATCCAGTATGTTTTGTGAACAAGGTTGGAGAGCGTACCGTAAAGCGTGATAATTTGGACATAATCACTGTTTTTCTCGAAGGATTCCGCGTAGCAAATGGAGCGCAAAAGCAGCGTCGTCTGATCTCTATTTCCAAGCGGTGCATTTTTGTTTACAACATCGATCATTGGTTCCCCGTTGTTCAACAAAAGTCCTATGAACGATGGGTCCTCGCCAGTACTGAATCCTGTGGAAACAGTGACGTAGTTGTACAGCGGTATATTAGCAATTACTTCTTCGAAGTCCGCTTTGAATTGCTTACAGAGCCAATCCAGGATTTTGATTCTGTGCAGGTTGAACTCCCCTCTACCTGAAGTTTTTACATGACCGTTCGTTTATTCGCTGAAAAGCAGTGGGCAGGTGATGGTCTGCTTCCAGAGTAGACCTCACAGTGCGATGTACTATAGTAAGTGAACACATATCACGAGGCTTCAGCTGCAGGCGGCTCCACAGCGGATCGAAGATTTGCGTATCTGGACCTTCGATGATATTCATGTGCAGTCAGATCGGTAATAATAGAGCACTTTGCATTGTCTGCTAGATCGATCGTTTCATAGGAAAGTCATGTTGGACAGCTATCTGGGCCTCTGTGATCTCAGTACTCAAGCATATTTCGGGTACCATGATGATATCCCAAAGATTTGAATCGTGAAGACCACGAAGCTCGGTCAACTCCCTAGGAAGTTCTTGTGCGTTGGTATAAAAGCAGGTAAGTGTGTCAGAGTTTAAGAGATATGGATGTAAGACGACCGTTTATCACGACCATTGTAAGGTCGGCTGTCGGTCGTCTTTCTTTAAACTGTGATCAATTGCTCAGTGGCAATTCCGCGTTGGCTTGTAGAGTTCTCGGCGTCAGTATGTGGCTGCAAACCTAGACATCCTTCAGCTGACAGAAAGTTTGGATTGCATCACGGTAGCTTGTGACATGGTGACAGGGTCGCACTTATAGAATGTATGTTTAGCGTGCTCTCGTCCAGTTGTGGTCTGGTGTCAATCGAGTTTATACATATTTCGGATGGCAGTTTCTTTCGCACTTTGAGTCACTTTTCCATTGTCTTTTCTGCCATGGATTTGGTTTACAACGTTCTTTTATAACCTTTGTCTCTTAGATTTTTAGTTAAGTGATGATGACAACCGTAAGATCGAACTGGTGATCAAACTTTTTAGTGCGAGTACTTTACTGATGAAACGCCATTCATCCCTGTCATGCGCTTTGGCCTCTAGCTCCATTTGGAGTCTGAGGCTCGTGGACACGGTGGACAAAGAGCGAGTTTAGTTCCTTTTTGTTTGCGGTAGTCCTTCAACTTTAGTTTGCGTTGCTGGCGTTCGCTAATGGAACATCAGGTGAAATGCAAACAGTATATTGAGTTGTTTGAATTCGGGTGGCTGACAAGAGAACTGTCCCTGCAGCAGCCCTGACCGAAGTATTACTTGGATTAGCAGTGGTTTACCGTAGTGTGCGGAGCTTGGATGACTGCCGAGGTGCATCATAGTGGACGGTCTTACTAAGACGCCAATTAATTGACACTCGGCTTTCCGCAGTTTCTCGTCGTCTAGCAGTTTGCCTCTAATGGAGTTCCCCTCGCATTCAGGCACAATAGCGCATATAACAGTAAGGGAATTATGATCCTGTCGAATGTTCACCGTTTTGTAGGTGTGGGTGACTGCTTTCTTTGGTCTGTCAAAGGGTGGCACAATAGATCGCTTGAGTGCACCAGTGGCCATAACCGCTACTAGTTTGTCATCGGTCGATGCTGTGATAGATAGTGATTCTCTAATTCGGGTTAGAGCATTGGACGCGTATGTTTTTTCTCCATTATCAGTGTTGAATTTACCGCGAGGCTTTGAAGAATTATTCTGACAGCGAGCATCATTAGAAGCGGACCCCCGTACCGTGTTAGAAGTCAACGTGGTTGAAGTGTCCAACACCAAACCATTGTTCTCACTCCTGTCTTGGATGATTTGTTCTGAATTGTAGTTTGATGTTGCACATCCGGCTCGTGGATCCGATTCCTTTGGTCCCAGTAAAGCAGATCTTCCTGGAGTTGCTCGTCTTCTGCGCTCTCTGCCAGTCTGTCGCACTTCTGCACCAGCATAACTAGGCTACTGAAGAGTGGAATAGCTTTACGCAGTGTGTAGATTGTTTAAATCACGGAAAACGACATAGACAACATTCTCCAACATTTCTTTTATACTATAGTCCACTTATGCTGACTAAAGAGAAGGGGCTATATTTGGATAGTCAAAGTTTGTGTACGTTGGTTGTGTGCCGTTTCGTACAATGTGGGTAGTATTGCCCCCTGCCTATCATTGCTATCTGGTGCATATTTTTACTCAACACCGTCATGTACGCAAACGTTTAAAACCTTGAGAATTTCACCTGCTTATTTGCTACCTCAGTTAAGCGGATTGTAAAACTGAAATAGCTAGCACTTGATCCATGCCACCTATCTTGCTAACAAGAAGCGTTTTGGTGGATAAATATGATTGTAGAAAGTAGAAGTCACGATTACAATTCACGCAAAAACTTTACCATACTCACAAAATTCCAACATTAATCTACTGTCGCCCCTTGGACATTTGAAGGACAGGTACTTCGGTCCATTAAGAAGTGAAGGACAGGTATTGTGAGCCCATTGGCAATACCTCGCGCACCAAGCAGAAGTCATGTGTTAAAATTTGCGCACCTAATCGTCAGCCCTTGGTGGCTCAGGTGGTAGAGCAGCGGACGGGAAATTCGTGGACCGGGGTTCGACTTCCCGTCGAGGCATATTATTGTGCGTGAATTTTAATCGTGACTTCTACTTTCTACAAACTTTACCCTACTCACAAACTTCCAACATGAATAAATATGAACTTTTGCTGTTCCAACAAAGGATAAACAGACAACCCTAACAGACTTCTAGAAATGGGTGTATTGAAGTATACATTAGGCAAGTAACAAGTAGGTACGCTCTGTTTCAATACTCGAAACCGGTCCCCTAACCAGTCACATTATTACAAAATTGGTCACACATCTTCCGTGCGACTACTCGTACATATAAAACCGGTATTGATGTTATTTACATAGTCCTTATGTACATAGCAATCTGCCCTATCTACGAGGGTTTCAAATCTGTTTGACACGGGATGTACGATTTGACGCTATTTTGAGGCAGTTGCATGACCCGACGGTTCAGCACACAATACACCAACAATCCTTTTCGCACAGGAAAAGTACGACACCTACTTGCGAAGGTGAAAGGCATCCTAACTACAAACCAATGCTGGCAGAAGCTAGGATTCCTTTCTTCTTTCTATCCCAAAAATATACGTAAACGTTATGCTTGACCCGAACGAATGTACATATACACTATGTAAAGTGTGGTTTATTGGAACTTACAGTGATCACCCATAGACTGGTCAACATTAACCTGTTATCGGTAACACGCATCAGGTGACAACTTGACTGAGGGCACGTGGTGACGTTGAGCGATACCCGATTTTCATCCCTTGCTTGCTGGCCAACTTAGTTGCACTGCGCTGCCTAACTTCTGAATGCACACATTTGCTGGCTGATGAGCGTATTCAGTAAACATTCCTAGATCCTAGTTCCTGGTGTCTAGTCATGCGTCCATTTTACCTAGACGAACAGAAGTAGACAAACCGGTGAAAAATCATTGACTAGGTTTAATTAGACACTTTGCTTTGCATGTAGGAAATATCAAGGCTTTGCGTGTAAAGACGATGTTTGATTGCGCTGCCCCAAAATACATTCTGCAGCCTTGTGTCAGTCGTTGTTCTCATAGTCCACCCACAATTTCGCGTAACCTTGTTCTTTTGAAGTTCATATCGACCATTTCATCGGCTCGTTATAAAGTAAACTGAATTAACACATGGAAGTAAATTTATCTCCTGCAGACATTTAAGCCGAAGCTCAACGGCTGCCGGATTGTCGAAAATCAATTCTCGCTGCGGTATCTTGTAAAAATAGTGTTATTCTAGAGAGCACATTCCGGAAGCTTGAGATATGAAAAGTACTGCTAAACTATACGTATTACAAATAATACGCGGTCAGCAAATTACCCACAGCTCCATCGCTTACTCATCTAAAAGTGCCTAACCAGAATTGTAAGAATTTCAGTAGGAATAAAATGGATCTTAATGGTTCTACTTTTCATGAAAATACCATCCTTGGTGTTATTGAATTCAGCGATACTAGAAAGGTTATTTGCATAGCTGTCCGCATACTCTCACACTTTGAGTTTCATTGCCACTAAGAAGGATACAAAAAAGCCAAATTCAGCCTTATTGATTTCGGACCTGTCTACTTCATTCTACATAGTTCCGTGTGTGAAATGTTCAGCGGAACAACTCCCTACTTCGCAAATTGACTGTAAGCATATATATCAATATCTGTGGTTTGGTTGCTATATACCAGAGCCATCAGGTTGTCGCCAGAACATTGGAGAACCATCAGGAACTTCACAAGTTCCTTCATTACTGTGCGGCCTGAAGACCGCCGGCTTATGAGAAGTAAAGTTACCGACTGTTAAAAACGGTGTTTTGAAGGTAGAATGCTTTTCAGACCGGCTGGGAGGGTCGCCGAAGTTCACCGATCTGCCGCTAACCTAAATACTATCTGGATGTTTTGTGATATGCCAGTGTTTATGTTTAACTACTGATATTTGATTGCAATTAAAAGACCGCCTCAGTAAAATAGGTGGTGTGTTATGATGTATGAACTCGCGAAGTACCTAGGAAGCATATTCGCTGATTTGCTACCAAGTTGTGATATCTAATATCAGAGTATGCCTGGAGGCCGTAGGTTGACTGTCTCCAAGTTGTACGCTTGGAAGACACTTTATAGCGCTGATTTCAGCTTTTCATTTCATCAAAAATTCTGCGCAAATAAGCAGTAGTTGCTTGCTTTTAATGCTCTAGCGACATCAAAAAGCAAGTCAAATGTGGCTTGAAAGGGATTGTAAAACCCTTACCATATGTATACATATATATCATCTTAACTTATCGTGAGAATACAAGTGCTTGCTATTTTCTTATAATTCTAACATTAGGAATGTTCAGGGAAACGATAGTTGTATTCCTATAAAAATTTTTAGAAAAGTGCTAGTTATTTGCTCACCAATTAGCATCCCAACATGCATTCAACTAAAACGCATCATTTGGCGTGTAGGCGCTGCCGGACTATCACTTGACTGACAAACAATTTAAATGGAACCGAATGTAAAATAATCGAGTGTAAGCATAAAGTAAAGATAGCAACATGTGCAAACCGCACAGGAAACAAGTTCAAGTGGGACTGGAACGATATGATGAATCCCGTAAGTGTATCTTCTTGAGCGGGTCGTCAATCCAGGAGTTGATAGGGGTGCTCCGACTTCTTGATGGGTCTAAAACGAAAACACCCGAAAAAAACACCCTGGTCCACCAATTTAATGCCCACATTCCTTACATTAGCAGTCCCTGCTATGTCAGTTACGTGAAGTAAGTGAGGAATAAAAATGGAAAGTAATGAATAAGGGAAACCAATTAAAAGAAGAGAATAATACCAATGTAGAGGAAAAGTAAAGAAAATAGAATAGAAGTATGAAGATGGGAATTAGTCAGGAAAAAGGAAAGGTTTCGTGTTGACACCCAAGAGCAGCTAATTGACACCCAAACCCTCTAACCGTATCTTCCTTGACAACATTTTCTGGGGGCAAGTTCCAGCGCTCCATGACTCGACGCGATAACCGTGTCTCCGCTCTAACTCGATCGGACCGCTGTTTGTCCAGCTTCATACAATGTCCGCGGAGACCAGCTAAACTAGCAGAACTAAATAGCCAGGACAAATCAGGGCCATACTTCCCAGCCAAAGTACGGTAGGTTAGGATTAGGCCCCTCTAGTCCTTCGATGGTGTATTGAATGCATCCCCAAACTAAGTAGCCTTTCGGGGTACGTTTGTCCTCGTAACCCCTCGACCAACCTAGTACCGCCACGCAACGCCCTTTCTAGTGCCATTTTGTCCCGGACAAGGCATTGTGGACAGACCTGGACGCAATGTTCTAGGTGGGGTCGCACAAACGCTGAGAAGAGCTTCATAAACACATTAGCCGTTAGGGTCTCGAAAGTACGACGGATATACCACAACACCCGGAAAATTTTACTAACCAACTTCTTCCAGTTGTCTCCAGCGTGTAGTGTGGAACAGTAGACGACATCTAGATCAACCTAATGAGTCACGTGGGGAAGTTCATTCCCATCCAGTACATAACTTGTGGAGGAATCAGACGCTCCGATACGCAGCACTGAACCCATTGTCCGGTTTACGGGCAACAACCACAAGACAGACCATCCCCAGATTCTGTCCAGAGCCCGTTGAAGACCCACAGGACCTCCATGAATATCAACAATATTCCAGAGCTTTAGGTCGTCAGCAAATAAGAGCGATGGTACCTCAAGCTCCTCCGGCAAGTCATTCACGTAGACAGAAAAAAGTATCGGACCTAGGACAGAGCTTTGCGGAACGCCGCTAAGGACAGCTTGTAAAAACGAAAGACTACCTCCCACACGAATATACTGTTCCCATCCATCCAAAAAGCTGACACCCACTGGAGAGCGCGACCAGATATTCCATACGACCTCAACCTCAATGAGAATCGCAAATGGGGCATCGTGTCGAAGGTCTTGGCGAAGTCAATGAACCCCACATCCATTGCATGTCCACTGTCTACGGCTTCAGTCCAGCTCACACGATCTACCAGCAAGTTCGTTTGACACGAATATCCTTTGCGAAAATCATGTCGCTCCACGCTAAGCAGGTTAAACATATTTAACTGATTCTCCATTATATCTTGTACTAATTTCTCAAGTAACTTAACGACCACGTTAGTCAAGCCGACAGGCCTGTAATTAGCCGGTAGGTCTTTGTCACCGCACTTGAAAATCGGACAGACAACAGCCTCCTTCCATTCGGTAGGTAAGACACAGCTGTTGAGTGACTTCTGATACACACTAGTCAGAGGTTCACTGAGTTCCACTGCCAGTTCGTGCAACAATTTTAGATGTACAGAATCTGGCCCGGAAGTCTTAGTTCGGTTTACCCCTTTTAGCAACCGGACAACTTGGGACTCCGTTACAGAAATTTCATCCAGATAACAATCCTCAGAGACACTTGAAGCTAATTCTTTGCATGAAGTATTTGATTCGCGGACAAGGAAGCTAGGGTACTGCTCACCAAGCACGCATGCCTTGTCATAGTCACTATAGGCAAGGGTCCCATCTCCTCGAAGCAATGGTGGTATGGGTGAGTTAGCACCACAGTGTCATTTAACGTAAGCGAATAATTTCTTGGGATTTTTCGAGGCAGTATCAGCTAAGCCCTTTACATACTGAAGCCGGGCCAACCTAAGATGTAGTTTGCACTCATTTCGAACCAACCGATGGTTGTCAAACGTGCTGTTCGTCTGAACTGTTCGGTACGCTCGTCAATATCTAGATCGCTTTTTCAGCAGGCCCTACCCGGCGGAATCTATCCACGTAGGCTGCGCTCTCGATCCCCTTCTTTTTACCAGTAGGATGTGATGTGCAGAAATGTCGGCGAGGTGAGCCTTAAGTTTCTCCCAGGCTTTGTGAAGCGTGTGGGTATCAGATATCACACTAGGCGATGACCTAGCTTTATCCCGCATCACTTGGTAGTCCGCGGCCCAAATGTTCGGATACCAACTGGTAGTAGCTTGGCAAGGCCTGATAAGGGTACACTGGAAAGACAAGGAAATGTGTTCGCTGGCGCCAAGAGGCGAGTAGTAAGCAATGTCATTTACAAAGTCAAGTGACTTAGCAAAAACAAGATCTATAATGGACGGCTGCTGACTTCTCATGTACCTAGTGGGGAGGTCCACGAACTGGTGTACTGATACCTGCAGCGGTAAGTCCAGCAGTTTTGTACCGACCGATTCCAGAGACGAACCGCAAGGTAGAGCATCCCAACAAACCTCTGGGAGATTGAAGTCTCCCAGCACCAGACACTTGTTTGCAGAGTGAATGCGCATAAACTCAATGATTCCGTTGGAGGTGCTCATGGGGCTTCTATACACCAACACAACCCTAACCTGAACCGAAGTAGCGCAAATCAAGACTGCGAGAGCCTCAACAGATTTGTCGAGAGACTCAAAAACGCTAATCCTCAATACGTCGATGTGGTAACTCACATAAAGAGCTACACCACCCCCTTGACGGCCAATGGATCGGTAAGCGCGAAACAGTGCGTAGTCAGGCAGATATACTTCGTCATCTGTGGTTTCCTCAAACAGCCACTTTTCAGTGCAAGCAAGTATATCTGGACGAGATTTGTCTACGAGCAGACCCAGCTCCCACATCATATTCCTCATGCTACGCATGTTACTAAGTACTACTTGGAGGGCTTCGGCACGACCAGCCCTGGGTCGTGCGCAAGTAGTATAGGTTCTGGCAAGGCGGAAAAGGACCGCCAGCTGACCATCTGAAAACCCACTAATCGGAGACCTTGCTCGCCAGCTGCACGCCGGGCTTTTAAGTCTCTGATGGCTTCCTTTAACTTTGACTTATCCGCTAACGGAAGGTCTGGATGCACTCTAACGTTGCTACCTTTGTACTTGAAGGCAAATCACAGTAAGGCTCTGCGCTCTTCTGGGATGGAGAGGAGCAACCTAAGCAGACGAGGAAGTCGAGGATTTGGTTGACCAACTGGAATATTCCCCAAGCTGACGAGCTTCCTGACAATAACGCCAGGGAAATCTGACGGTAAAAGTCTAGTCACGCAAACTTTAAGCCAACCAAGATCAGCAAGCATGCCCTCGATGTGACAAGCGGCAGTGGATTCAGTGATGTTTCTGAAAGTCACACTGCTATCTGTGTAAGATTCGCCCCGACGAGGTGTATTTACTCCACATGCTCTACCATCCAGGATTTCAGTGCATGTGTTGCATTGCGTACTGGGGAAGCTGCAAGCAATCATAAGCGGACTTCACCAATACATAAGCTGTTAGTCCAAAACACAGACGATATCTTCATCTATGCCGGAACTCCCATGGTTTATTATTTAATTTTTCGACTAGAAAACTTAAACTAGACCACATTTTGGTGCATATAATATATATGGAGCTGCTGCAAACTGTTACTAACTATTGCTATAACGACAATGGTATAGATCTCACGGCGAAAATCACAGTAAACTCGAGTGGTAATAGTACACCGACAACACTAGTTCTTTACTGCACAGTTTGATCGAAGACATTAATGGTGTTGAAGAATGTGAGCTTCCGTAGATTACTGAGATCGTCATTTTACCTGATAGTTAGTGGGTAACAGACATACTATCGATAATGTTACAGGGGTACAGTGGTATATTACGAGCAAAAAAGCTGATGCCTAGCAAGTCGTGTAGGACGGCCAGAATGAGCACTACAACATCGTGAATAGAAAACAGTGAAAAAATGAAAATCGGTTTGCTTGACTCACTACACTGTTAACACAGAGGCATGCGAAAAGGGCCAAAACTCAGTTCTGTAAGCTTAATCTTGTTGTACAACGTTTGGCATATTATATCGTCTGTGGAGACACACAGGCTATATCTCACAAGGTTGGTGTGTTAGAGCAATGTCAAGACGTTTTTTAACCGCAGGTACTGTGGGGGCGGAAATAACGTAATTTTGTAGGGTGTTCCATGACTGAGACACATGAAGCGATTAAATGTGCTGTCAACATTCTAGCCGACTGTATTGCGTGGGTAAATTGAACTGGTGGCCCCACAAATAACTTTTGGGGTTCAGTTATAGTAGGTGGCTGCAGACGTGGTTGGGGTTCTGTAGTTTCTGGTAATCCATCATAAGGTCGCAATGTAGGAGCCGGTACCGGCGGCTGCATAATTTTGGAGTCCTCAGTCGAAGTTGATAAGGATGAAAGAACACCCCTTTAACTTGCTTCGTTGCTCGTCCCTTTGCGTCTCGAGTGCTGCAAGCTCTTGCCTGCACTATGGTTTCTGGGCCTGGATTGCCTATTCCACGTGCTGTTGCACATAGGTGTTAAATAACTGCGAACAGACAGAGCGATCAAACCGCGCGAATGACCACCGCAGCATTCCAACCGCTGCTTTTCATATTTGATGCTTTCTCAGCTTATTCCGCGCAGCCCATATCAGCCTAGACTAGAGCGACTAAGTCGCGCACATGGGTAACTAATCGCAAAACTTGGGCTCCAGGCTTATATGTGATGTTCGGCTGTTAGCTAAGGTGAACCACCTTACACTTCCCCGAATCGAACTGGAGCAGATTGTGGAATGATCACTTATACGCTCTGTCCAGGTCAAGCTGTAGTGCATTGTGAACTCACGGTTCGACGATCGTTCGCCACATCATAACATCATCAACGAACAGTAAGAAATCTGAAGCAATCAACTGCGTTAGCTCGTTAATTAACACGAGAAACAGACGCGGCCCCAGAGCGGATCGCCGTGTGACAACATTTGACAAAAATCGGATCGGACGGCACACTTCAAACCCTGACTTGCAGTTGCCGGTTCTTCAGAAAATTCCTTACACACCCAAGGACTAAATCCCCAACTCCATCGCTTTAGAGTCTCTGGAGCAGAATGCGGTGGTCCAGTCGCTTGAAGGCTTTGTAGAAGTCGAGATAAAAGCCCTTTGTTCCTATACCTTTATCGGCCGATTCCGATCAAATACTGCGTGCAACCAGTCAGTTAGTAGGGCATGAGCGGTGTTTGTAGAAACCACGCTGCACTGGTACCCTGATTTTGCGGCGTTCTTCATGTTCTACTAAATCCTCAGCAATGACTGACTCCATCAAATTTGAAACCACAGGTAGGAGGACCTCTGCGAGAAGGTTAACGGGTTCCGAGCAATTCCGCTTTTGAAAATCGGTGTGGTTAAACCATGTTTCCACATGGCAGGCACAATTTGCTTATCCAAGTACGTTTAGAAGTCATGCGATGATGGCCCGTCCAGCGTTTCCGTTGTTACGTTCAGCGTCTTTGGGTGAATATAACCGATTCCTGGTGAGCTGTAGGTGCATAGTGAGAGTATTTTCTTCAACACAGCTGTGGCAGTAAACTTGATGTTAGTGAGTGTTGAAATTGGGGCTGGGGTTGTAAGAGTGTTACAATGGCGTACGTCTTGTTGGAAAATTGGGGTATACTGCATCCGCTTGGCGGTGGCTGCTTCTTCAGCACTCTGTGCCACTTCGACTGGAGTGTGAAGTGGGTGGGATACAGAGCTTCACTTTCCGGATGGTGTTAACATGCTTGTATATGAGCTTTTTGTTGCTGACAACTTTACATGCCAAATGTTGTTAGTGGGTCAATTTGTCCTCACGTACATGCAAATTAAATTGGTTGTGCTAGGTCAAGTAAGCACTCCAGGTTTCAGGACTAGGACGAGTTCTGTAGTTGTGCCAAGCTACATTCCTTAATGGCATATGGTTGCGGCTTCTACTTCTGAAGAAAGACGTGGAATTGGTAGAGCGAACCATCTTCGCTTCTTAAGCCTTTGCGATTAGCTTACTGAAGCGTCCAAAAAACTTCTTATAGACGCTGTCAGGTGAGCCAGCTTTCAAGAACTCTCAATTGGTCGTTTCAACTAGGTCGTTCAGGATGTTGTAATGTGTAATAGTACGTGTTAATTCCGTGTGTTCCTCAGGATATTCAGCGTAGCACACATAGTTATCAAGTATGGTGACATGATAGCTTAATGCTAGTGGGTAGTCCATACCTGGATTGTCGACCAGGAGTTCCTCATTTGTAAGTAGGATGTTCAAATACTGATGGTTTGTTATGAGCTCTGTACCTGGTAGATGATGTGATGGGATTGTAGAGCGCTGTACTTCCGATAAGATCTTGCAGTTCAGCCTTGTACGTTTCGCTGTGGGATGTTGAAAATTACAAGACCTGCACGTTGAAATCACGGAAGATAACAACGTGGCTGTAAGTTGGGCGTAAGCTTTGCGTCAGTGATGATGTTAGGCTGGGATGCATCTCTGGAGTGGATGATGTGGGCCGATGCACGACTGCCACAAAGCAATTTTCGTTTTGTCTGAGACGCAAATGGCACTATTGACAATCGGTGGCCCGCGTCTCCGGATCATCCAGTGGTTCGCATTGTATGTCGTTACGATAGTATAAGATAGCACCAACACCCCTGCTTGGACGAGCATGTCGGAAAAGTGACATTCCCCGAGTCACGATCTCGGCATCCGTAACCTCTGAGTGCAAATAGGTCTCGGTTATGGAGATGAGATTCCAAGTGTTTGTTGCGCGGCGCAACCGAAGCTCGGCGATTTTGCTGTGGAGGCCTTGGGCATTCGTGTACATACAGGAAAGTGTTTTGGTTCACAACAGCGATCCGAGACACTTGCGGCTAGGATTAGAGCTTGTGCCGACCATTGTATGGTCGGTCGCTAGACGTTGTTTGTAGTATTATCGGCGAGTCTATTGGAGTTGGGTTCAGCGGCGTCGTCATTATACACTCTGAAAACTCTGTTTGCACAATGCATAGTGTGTGGCTGCAGGATTACACAGGAACATCCTCAATTGCTTCAGACCTGCTTTCGGTGTGAAGTTCAAATAACATCACTACTTTGTTTGCCCGCTGCGGTGGTGCTTTAAGTCAAACGACTATTTCTGTCATCAATATGAACCGGAGCTCGTTTGGCCGTCTGTTCCAAATAAAATGCCAGAGTTCCAGTAGTGTAGATGTAATCTGCCTGGTTTGCAGCACAAATTTATTTATCCTTGAGCCACACCCTTTGTGGCTTTCTGCTCTTGACAGTCTCCAGAGAGAAGTAGCTGGAACGTCATACAAAAGTAAGGTTTCCTAAATAAAGTGACATTGCTATAGATTGTGAGCCTTTGCTTCGCATTCATCGGGCCTCGACGGTATTTAAATTCAACAATGCATTCAAATCCGCTTTATTTCCCACCCGGTTTATAGCCCAACCTCACTTTATTGCCCAGTGTTTCAAACTACAAATTGTTTTCTCATAAATAGGCTAATCTTTCACTGTCTAATTGCCTTTTACCGTGGGTCGTCCCACAGCTTAATTGCCCAGTTGCGTGGGCTGTGCTCATGTCGCTTTGTCAATTTTACGCCCTCTATTTGACTCTATTTTCTCACATTTAGCCAGTCCGATCGAGTCAAGAACAACAACGATCTCGGCAGCGTTATTGATAGCACAGAAATGTTTACCTATGCCATTCAATAAACGAGCAAGATTAATGTACATACAGCTGTGGGCGAACCCTCGGATCGATTCAAAACTCGAGAACTGTGCGAAGTCAGGTAAACATTCCGCTCCACATTTGTCATTAATCTATTGGTTACACTCAAGTATGCCAAGTAAAAGAAAGGATTTGTTCTTGACAGAAAAGTTGGCGGTTTTGGACAAATTAAAACATATCCACCAGGAATCTCGCAGAACAACCTGTCGCGTGATTTACATATTGCTTGTCCTACCCTAGCCAGGTTGATTGCCAGTGAAAACGAACTCCGACAGAATTTGTCGCATGGTACTGCAGGCTATCAGCAAAGGAAGGAATGTGGAAAGGATGAAGAAGAAACTGCAGTGAAAGACTGGATGGTCTTGGTTCGTGAGCACAACCAAATATTTACAGGCCCGCTTCTGAAGAAAAAGGCAGAAGCATTTGGGGAAGGAGTTGGAAAAACCTGTGTTGCCACAGAAGGACGGTTGCGAAGATGGAAGAATAGAACTCAAATCATCTAGAAACGTGCACATGTCGAATGGAGTTCCGCGGACAGAGCAGTCTGTAAACATTGGCTGAAAGATTGACTGCCTGAACTTTTAAATGCTTTTTATGAGGACAACGTGTACAATGCAGACAAAAAAGGTCTATTTTACCGAGAAACTATAGCATGCTCTTTGTGGTTTGCTGCCGACTAGTGCAATAGATAGAAAAACACATGAATGGTATCACTTTCCGGTGCTGCGCGAATATCTCAGGCACGGATAAAAGAAATATAATATTGATTTAAAACGCAAGAAATCAAGATGTTTTAATTGTGTGAACATACGTAAACTAGGCTTAACTTACAGAGCTAACAAAAATGCGTAGATGTCGAAAAAACTTTTCACCGAGTGGGTCCTCGATTGGGACAAAGAGCTAGGTCAATTTGGCCGAAAAGTTATGTTGCGCTTGGGTAGTTGCACAGCGCATCCACAGGTAGAAGGACTGTAAGACATTAAAATGGAATTTTTGCAGACAAACACGACCAGCATTCTTCAACCCATGGACCAAAGTGTGTTTATAAATTTGAGAATCCGTTAAAGAAAGAAAATTGTGTACCGCACTCATTATCACATCGAAAACAACGTGTTGTCTCGCTCATCATCGGCGGTGGATGTCAACGCCAAGATTTCTGTGCACAATGCAATTAAGTTCCTTCCAAAAAGTTGGAGACAGATTAACAGTGCAAAAATAACAGCGTGCTTTCGGCATGCTGGCTTCAGTCGACTAGGATCAGATGCACTTTCTGATAACACCGTCATCGCTGAAGACAAGATCAGCGCTTGCACAATCCCAGTCATGAATGCAGCAGGGTTCGTCGCCATTGACAGAGATGTGGAATGTACCACAGATCTGACGACTTTTGACGATGATTTCGTCAGTGAAAATTTAGAGAACAGACTAGAACAGAAAGAAGGTAGCGACTCAGAGGATGACGTGCCGGATACCTCCGTGAGTAGCAGCAATCAGCGAGTGTCACATTCCAAAACAAATAACTGAGAATAATCTGTATTGCTACGGACTTTTGCATGGGCAAGGTAACGATTTCCTATACCAATTGGACTTCAACAAAGCCAAAGTGACCGGGGTATCTGCACGAAATCATATACAACTGACGTTGGATTGTTCTCTCAGCAAAAATATACAGTAGCGCCAGTTTCTATAACTATCTAGGTAAGATGCTTTATGTTATAACTTAACTTATAGGTTATGCTCTTCTGCACAAACCTCTTTGGTAGGCTTCAGTTAAAATTAAGTATTTTATTTTGCTTGGCCATTTACAATTTAAGGGATATACTGTACAATTATTATTGGTTGTTTCCCTTTTGGGAAAAATGACAACATCGGTTAATTACCCACGCCGCTGTATTGCCCACTTTTGAGATATCCCGATGGTGGGCAATAACGCGGGTTCAACTGTTTCTTATTTGTCGTCATTACTGTAATGATCTTTCAACTTCCTATATTATTCTATATTATTCTTTACTTAATTTTGGCCACCGACTGTGTTGATCTCCTGGGGTGACGGATTTTAGGTTCCAAACTAATAGATGAAACTATGCGAAGCAAGATGCCACAGACTCTCTGACGAATAATTAATGTGCTTGACTCCAAAAACCGACTTATGGTACAGGCTATGCCACATGTAAATACTTGAAATAAACCATGAGGATGAGTGAAATTTGTGATGGCAAACCTGTTTTGTAGCCTCAGCCGCACACGTTCGGCACAGACATGGAAGTGTGGGTGAAATCTTTCGGGGGACCAGCTTGCATGAAAGCTGGTCCGCTGGAGAAGAATCACTTGTTGGCCGTATTACTTTACTAGAACATTTAGATTTATCTGCGTTTATTATTATTAGCAACCAATCGATCTATTTTCAATATGCAATTGATTAATCAGCCCAGCAAAATTATTTGAGAAGTGTTCTGAAAAAGCGCGAAGAAATATTATCCATCGCATAAGATCCCGTTGCATATATTGATCAGACCAATCACTTGGACTGCTCCTCACACCACTGAGGAATATGTCATGTGGTTATTTAGTTATAATAGATACTTAAACACTTAGTCTAAATAATAAAATGAGAAGACAGGTATTGCATGATGATATAATTTCGCGCTTTCTGATCACATGCAAACGATCTACATTTGACGATCATGAAAGGAGAAATCAATGATTTGACTGGGGTCAGAATGGGAATGGAAGAATCATAATGGTAGAAACTCCAACGGATTCCCAACCTTTGAGACAAGTGTCACTATCCCCAAGGAAGCATGAGGATGACAGTCAAATGTTTTTGCACACGTAGGGCCGGACAGCTGTGATTAATTGCCACAGCCTCCGCGAGCTTGAATACCTTGGCGCTTTCATTACGGTAAATAACCGTAAACGCTACGTTAGCATCAATTTGGTGCCCGCGGATCAGTGAGCACATCCCGAAATGGGTTGCTACATGTGTAGCAAAGCAATCGCTGGGACAAGAGTCAAGAACCAAATTCCCGGCCTCTTCGATAGTCAGGCATCTAATTGAAATTGATTCTAACATGGCCTTTACCGTTATCTACCTTAATGAAAAGGCCAAGATACTTAAGTTCGTGGAGGCTGTGGCAATTAATCACAGCTGTCCGGACCTATGGGTGCAAAAACATTTGACTGTCATCCTCAAGCTTCCTTGAGGATAGTGACATTCTTCTCAAATGTTGTGAATCGGTTGGAGTTGCTACCACTATGTTTCTTCCATTCCCATTCTGACCCCAGTCAAATCATTGATTTATCCTTTCATGATCGTCAAATGTAGCTCGTTTGCATGTGATCAAAAAGCGCGAAATTATATCATCATGCGATACCCGTCTTCGCATTGTATTAAAATAAATAGTTACCTCATACCCGGATAACGGTATGGCTATGGTACTACCCCTACGGCAACAATACCTACTTGCTCATAGCAATGAATACCATGAAAATATGCCTTAACCATGTGTTCGCAAGTAACATATACCTAAACTCAATTAAGTCGCATATTCGCTGAATCGTCATGAGAACTATGCTTCACTTACTAAACATTCATGCAATAAAACAGCATGATTTATAGCAATTAAAATAGGTTAGGAATCAAAACCTGTTTCTTGCTCACAACATGTTTGGGTCAGGCTCAGGAAAGAGAAACAATAACAATTAATATCCGAATAATTCGTGAACGACAGATAACGTTTAAACGTTTCCTCAATGAATCGGTCCAAAACGCATGATGTATGCAAATTAGCACTGTAATCACATGGTGCGGAAACACTGGATGAAACGCGACATTTACCAAACAACCCGTCTGTCAAGTTTGTTAGCATTTTCGGTTCGTTCTTTGACGGGTCAGTCATCCAAACCTAGTGGATTTCTAAAATTTCACTAAGCCATTAACATTCGTTGCTCTTTCACACAGCAAAGTTACCACTTTCTTTGAATTACGTACCCAGCGATGCGTGCTTGCGGATATAGAAACTTGATCGGTCAAGCAGAATTCTGTGTGCATTACATT
Organism: Dicrocoelium dendriticum; assembly: GCA_944474145.2. Taxonomy (NCBI): domain Eukaryota; kingdom Metazoa; phylum Platyhelminthes; class Trematoda; order Plagiorchiida; family Dicrocoeliidae; genus Dicrocoelium; species Dicrocoelium dendriticum. Next base: position 52,520,374 of record OX104068.1, on the reverse strand, counting down.
CTGCTGTCTGCCACTTTCACGGCTAGCTGTACGGAAACTTAAGTAACTAAAAGAATGTTAGCCACATAAAACCTGCTAAATTCAACATCGAAGAGTCAAATAGCACGCTGTATCAGCTAGTCGTGAAATAATTGATCGCTGCTAAAGTAATATTTGCTCGAATACCTAAAGTTAAGTCAACACCATCCAACATGCTTCTCAATGATGGCTTTCATCGCACCTCATTACTGTTGCACAATATCCAACGTGTAATACAGTAATATCAGGCCTGCCCGAAATATAACATTTATATATCGGTGTGTCGAAATTACAAGTAATTAGATAGTAAAACATAATTATTGAAGAAAATATATTATTGACGGCCAAATGTTCGAACATGGTTAAAGCATGGATTCCTAGTAGCACTTATTTACTGATATCATCATTTTAAAATATTTAAGACTTTAAACATACATTTAAATTACCTGCATTGCATTATGGTCTGGATGCAAGCATACGCTACTACTTAGCAGCAAGAGATTTGAGCTCAGCAAGTAAAAGTTATAATAACAAATTGGAAACAAACTTGTCAGCCGCTTGATGACTAAAACAAAAGAGTTTGGAGGGTTTTTGCACCAACCAATGCCCCTGCACAACTTTTTAATATAGTGAGAGATTCCTTGACTTTATTCTAAATGCATAGCCATGTCTATGTTAGTTACTTTGCTGTTTTTGAATAATTATCTCATTATCGAGAAAGTATAAGAGCTTGCAATTTGACAAAATATTTTGTCTACGTTATGCTGGCCTAAATATTGCCCAGTCAATTAATTATTTAATCAATGAAGCTTTAAATACAATGCCAGTTCATGGTCTAGTTAGCTTTTAAATCAGCTGCATTCTTTAGTATAATAGAAAAAGGAAAAGAGTAGTTATATCTATGAAGGTTTGCGCGTAAACCTACTTGTAAATCTCAGACATTTTTCACATAGATATGTGTTGATATATTTTGTTATCCCATAGCAATACACACCAAACTTTGCTGCTTATTTTAACAATGTAATTGTGTTGATTTTTTGACTAATGGTGGAGTTAACGGTAATGCGACTGATTCCGTCATTGCGACTTTGTACACAAATTAATACATTAATAAAGCTTTTATTCTCCGTGAGTCAAGGCAAAATCCAAATTAGTGGTTTGAGAAATTTGTATATTGAGATCGCATAGAATGGTTATTTGTTCATGCTCTTTACAACGGATTCCAAATTGCATTGGGTGTTTGGAAGTTTACAGTATTAGAGAAATTATGAAACTCAGGACAATAACGGAAACAGATTTAATCAGAAGTTCAAGTGAAGCAATACCGCCATCCATGGGACTGTCCAAAAGGACCTGCTTTCATGCAAGGCATGCTCTCGATGGGTTGCACCCGCATTTCCTTGCTCCAACTGGATGTGTGCCTTGCGTAGCAAAATAGCAAATAAGGTATCAACCCCTTAACAAATGTTTTTTTACACACGGGCTGTTTATTGAACACAATATGGGCGATATGCCTCATCACGTTTCAAGAGTAGCCATAATATCCGAAGAGACAGCAGAGCACGAGCAAACACCGGGATCTGGGGCATCTGATACCTGCTTATATATCAAATACTTCTCAAGAGTATGCAACCCATCCAAAAAACGATTAGTCGCCGACCCTTTATTGGTCTGCGTAAACTCACTTGATTCATTCATCCAATCTAACACACTTTCGGTCTCCGGGAAGCTCTCACGCATGTACACAAATTCCCAAGTTCTTCTCATCAAATTAGCTGAATTAAGACTTCGACACGCGTCTGCAGTTTGGGACCTCATCGCTTTCACCGAATCGTGGTTTGCTGCGAGATAACGGATGCTGAAATCGTGATAACGGGCATGTCCGTTGTCCAGAAGTATCGAACCAGCAAAAGTGGTAGGGTAGCCCTCTACTTTCGTAACAACATACAATGCGAACCCATAAACGATTCGGAAACCGACGTACTTGATGCCATTTGGTATAATTTCCAGCTGAGAGGAAACCACATTGGCCTGTTGGTTGTTGTTTACCGCCCACCATCATTTACTACTGAGATGGACTGCAATTTGATGGCTGCGTTGAGACAAGTGATAAACAGGAAGTACGATCCCATTTTAGTCACCGGTGACTTCAACTTACATGCTCTATAATCACAGGCGACACCAGGAGAGCAATTCGAAGCAGATTTGCAAGATCTGGTTTCAGACTTCGCGCATTTTGGCCAAGTCACTTCGCTCACCATGTTCAGGGGAACTGACAGGCCATCCATATTGCACCGAATATTCACCAGTGATGAACTGATGGTCGAGAGTGATAACCGATACTCCTTTGGGCTGCAGTGATCACGCGACGGTACTGTTTCATTACATGTGCTATGCGGATTATCCTAATGAGAATGCCGAGGAATATCATGTCGTAACCAACTATGACGGTCTGTCCGACCTCATTGATGCAACCAGCTGGCCGCTCTTAGCTGAATTAACTCCTGAGGTGGCCTGCGGAGAATTCGTCAACATATTTACCAAGCTCGTGGCAAGGACATCTGAAACCAAACTCTACCGGCCTAAAAGGATGAAGTCTTTTGCAAGGAGCAGGACACGTAAATGTATGCCAATAAAGGGACTTGGCATGGCACACCTACATAGCCTCCCCGAACGACCATACCTGGGATGGCTACACAATACAATGAAACCACTGTGTCTAACTCATCCGGTCTAGTGGAAACGATTTGCTCCAATCCCAAATTGCTATACAGACGCGTAAACGATTTGCGTCGTGTTAAGCGCGATATTCCTGTTCTGCACACAGCATGCGGGTTAGCCCAAACCGCACAAGAGGCGGCCAACGTCCTTGGACAACAATTTGGCCGTACCTTCCAAAGCGTGCAATCATCATACATCCTGACTAAGCAGATAACGCCACCATCAGGGCTTAATCACATATCGTTTACATCCGCAGCTGTACTGAAGAGGTTGATGTCTGCGCGAGTTCAGCTCCCCGGGTGCGAACGGCATTCGACCGAAGGCGTTGAAAGTTGCTGCCATGAGTTTGGCAGGACCATTAGCAATTTTCTTTCAACGACTTCTGAACGAGATGCACGTCCCCACGATGTGGAAGCACGGAATCATCACGCCAATCTACAAAAGTGGTAGTCGTGGTGAACCAACAAATTATCGCCCGATAACACTACTTCCTGTGATATCCAAGGTTATGGAGTCCATCGTAGCTGAGGCTTTGATGGGGTACCTGGAGAACAACAAAATTCTCGTTCCGGAACAGCATGGATTTCGCCAAAATCGCTCCTGTACCACTAATCTCTTGATTGCTCGTGCAAGCTGAACGGAATCTGTGGACGCTGGTGTGGGTGTCGACGTGGCCTACTTGGATTTCTCAAAGGCATTCGACCGTATAGACCATCGCATTCTCCTCCACAAACTCCAGAAATATGGTATCGGCGATCCTGTTCTGGGCTGGATAGGAGACTTTGTCTCGCAACGTCACCTGAATGTGAGGGTTAGAAGAAAACTGTCGGAATCCATTGAAGTTCAGTGCGGCGTACCTCAAGATTCGGCACTCGGACCCCGCCTGTTCCTGGTCTTCATAAATGATCTCGCGAGTGTGCTATCTTCTAACTGTTTGCTATTTGCTGACGATCCAAAGGTATAGCGTACAATAGCTGCAGTGAAGGCTCACACAGTGTTACAGGAGGACCTGGACAAGGCGTACACATGGTCCATCGAGAACACGCTGCATTTCCACGTCACCAAGTGCAAAGTTCTCAGCATATGGTACAAGAGTATGCAGAAGTACCGCCGACGACCACAAATTCTACAGCGGGCTTCTCACGAGTGCGATCTCGGCGTGATAGTTCAAGATGACCACGGTTGCTTGGGGCAGACTGAAAAGGCAGCTGTGAAAGCAAACCCATACCTCGGCCTTCTCCGCAGAGCTTTCGGGAAATTTGACCCTTCAGTCTTTCAAAACTTGCTTAGTGCGTGCGTGAGGCCGCACGCGGAATACGCTATTCAAGCCTGGCGACCCTGGCTCAAACACCACCTCACCGCGCTCGATACTGCACAAAGTAGGGCAACGAATAGGGTCAGAGGTTTGACCAGCCTCCCCTACCCACTCAGGCTAAAGACCCTCAAAACCTACAGTGGACGTTATCGGCGTCTATGGGGCGATCTCATAATTGTGTACCATAATCTGAGAAACCCAAACCACCCATGCCATTCCCTTCTAATACTCAGTAAAAACACCTCGCTAAGAGGTCACCAGTTTAAGTTAGTCACGCAGTACAGCCGCCTGGAATGTCGGCGAAACTATTTCTCCCTTCGAGTGGCACAGCCTTGGAACTCCCTTCCGGAACATGTAATTAATACACCCACCCTAACCCTTTTCAAAAAACGTCTTGACGACACTCTGTCACATTTGCACTACGTGCTATAGCTCATGACCACCAGATGCTGGCACTAATGCACAACAGACACTGGATAGTGCCAAAACCCTACTCGAGATTGAGTCACTTCAAACCCCTTGCACGAAATTTGATAAACACTACTATTATAGAAATTTGTTTTCTGTTTTCTGTGGACCCAAGATAGTTGCACACGAGTAGGCATTGTCCTTGCTATCTTTTTTCTTTTATCTCGCCTATTATGTGATCAATATCCACTCCCCTTATTGCTTTGTGTGCGTACATTCTCATTTCAAACTCCATTTATACGGCAGTGCAGTTACATCTGTAATCGTCCGAACTGACGACTCCATTATCCCTTGATCTATCTTTTTTCACGCTAAACACCCTATGGGACATGTCACACCTGCTTTTTTACCCGTTATAAATCATTGTTCATTGTCATGTGGAGCATTCAGGTATGTCACTTTCTTGTTATATGCCAGCTAGTCAGTGGCAGTATGCTTTGCTTAAATATTAATATTTAGCTTGGAAGCTGCAATCTGTCACCACTAGATGTCAGCCCAGTCGTGGCCAAAGATGAAAAAAGTAGAATATAAAATATGTGGAAATAATACAAAACAATGTTGGCAATATTTGCCTAAGAGGCAAGCAAAATTTATTGGAAAATAATGGCGAACAAGCACGGCCAAACAGATATTTCAGCTTGAAAGGCGTTGTTCATCACCGAACCAGAGCACCAAAGAAGAAGAAGTTGACGGTATTTGTTGGAGGGAAGTACATTAATAATAGAAAAACTTGTGTTTTTAAATATATAGTAAGGAATTCATTCATGTGTTAGTGAAATTATAATATTCAAAAAAATTGGGCATAGTGCAACTTTTCAGTGTATCCAAAACATTGTTCTTATAAGTGTTATTTTGGTGAAGTGTAAAAAGCGTATTGGAAGTAGCCAGATATAAATTGATCAATCGCTTTATTTGCCGGTTGGTATAGAGGTTTCTGATATTCGGTGGAAGTTTCTTCCATATTAATACACATTTTGTTGTAAACTTTTGAGCAGAGCTTTAGAAAGACATTTGATAATGCAGTATTCGCTGGTTGGTTCTTATTTCATAGCACATAAGTGTCGGAACCTCGAGTTGTGGCTGAGCCGTAAATCTTAGTTCGTATAATAAGTCGTAGAGAAGCCACAGATTAACTTAGTTTGCGCAACCAAATCGGCTGCAGTTTTATAGCCTCGCATCACTCACGGTGAGTCATAATGCTAGGCAGGTTCAAAAATCACCTTGTAAATGATTGTTGAATGCTTTCCAGTGCTATAATGTTCCCTTTTCTCAGGCATCCGTACACTATCTTACCGTATGCATGCTTTGGCCTAACACGCATTTTAAGTGCTTGCTGTCCGAAATACTTCAAGATAGGACTTCAGCTTATGTAGGCGACCGTTTTTCTGGCAGAAGCCTGCAGGAATATACCGCTGTAAAAATTTAAACGAGGCAGATTATCTTAGAGTAAGGATTCCGACTGCGCCGCACACAGGAATAAGAGTGTCGTTAAAATGTAGGATGTTCGGAGAGTGGTCACAGCCCTGGTACGATTGATTTAACTTGTCAGTAGCTAAGTGCAAATTCCAGTGGTTATTCCAGTGTCCTAATAAGGACAATTCAGAATGTATACAGGCTAAATTATACCACCTTGCCCAGGGGCGAAATGATACAAAGTGTTAACCTCCTCAGAGAAGTAGAATGGTTTTGGGCACTTTTTTCATAATTGAGATAGTTGAAATCGATTAGGACTAAAAGCGGACCCAGCACGCATCCACAACTCATTACAGTATATATTGAAGTGGCTTCGGAATTACAGTTATCAATTCTGACTACTTGCTTTACGTCCTTAGAGGTAATATGGTAACAACTTTAGAACAAAATTTGCAATAAACAAGAAATAAGCTTCTGCAGTATTTGGTATGGAACAAAATCAAAGGCTTTTTTGATATCACGAAATATTACTACGATGGCACATCCGGCGTCTCTTGATCTAGTTACCTAAACAAGTTTATCTAACTGAGAGTTGGTGCATGACCTACCTTGAAAATAACCGTGTTAATGTTTACTGATAAAGCTCATATAACTCCTGTATTCTATCATTCGTTCTTTAACTAACAGCTTAGAGAGTCCGGAATTTATGAATTTGTGGTGGATTGGAAGGTAATTTTGTACATAATGCATGGAAACATATTTGCATCCTGCTAATATAACTGATTGCTTCTAGTGCAAAGAGTACTCTCATTTGATCATAGAAAGCGAACATTTATTGAGCAGTAACAGGGGGATTTGTGGGCCTCCGTGTTTGACAAGAATTGGCGGGATATTGTCAGGCCATGGTTAGCATGATGGACAAACTAAGCCGATTTACATGCATTTATCACCAATTTAAATTGTACTGCTGCCTTTATTTATCATCTTGGGTTGTGGTTCCTCTCTCGTATCAGTAAAAAGGTATAAAATAATTATCCATTGAAGATGGAACAAATGATTGTGCGTTCGGCTATGGCTGTTCCATCAGAGTTTAATGTCGAATAACTAGAACTTGATTTCCTGTACTGCCCACGATTTAAAAGTTTTGAGATGGAGCCAATCACCTTTGCACCCTTCAGTATCATTATCCCCACGAAGCATGGCATCTTATGATGATCACGTTGTAACACTGTTAGCACTCTGGTGTGGATCATTTGTAAAGTCGTTTGTTAACCGAAACACTTTCGCCACTAATGTTTGTTAAAGACTACCTTTTTAGAGGTAACTGCAGGAGCAGCAGACATTTTCAACTGCACATTGCATGTTGGAGCTGCACCATCAATGAAAATTGAATACGGTCATAAAATATAGCACAAGCAAATTGTACATATTGTGTTAAAAAACGTGGGTCTAATTTTGAATATACTCTGTGATCCGAGAAGAAAAGCACAGAAAAGCATGGTTGCTATACAACGTAACAATGGTCTAGTACGGATAAAAAGGCCAATGCTTGACAAGTCCCGTGGGGTGGTTTGTGGGAATAACGTTAGTTTAGTTAAGTTACACCAAAGTGAGAAACACATATGTGGGCTCACCAGATTATCCAAGTTAACACATAAGATTTCCGTCTAACCCGATTTCTTGGGGTTGGTGAGCAAAATGTTTGTCTGTGTCTTGTCGTCACTCAATGAACAGAAATCAGATCAAATAATGTAAGTGATGTAAAGCATCGTCGAGTACTTTTTTAAACAGTGAGTAGCGTGGGTGCTGAAAGGACGAAGGTCCAAAGAATGTTTCACGGTTGACAAATTCGAGGAGAGAAGTAATTCCAGCGGCACTCCAGCCAACTGTATTGGGTGGCAAGTTTCAATTTGTGACCCCTCAATTCCGTGTTGCAACTAAGCTTCAGGAGGTCTCGGCAGGTGTGATCGGGGATTTCCAAAATCTGGAACGTCAGTATGTGGTTACTTGCTAGACGGCGATATACTCCGCTGTACATTCCCATGGCTTTCATTCGCTTATGGTATTGCAGGCGATCTCCAGTGCAACCAGGTCGCGTTTTAACCAGGGTTGCCAAGCCTGGATCGCGTACTCTACATGCGACCTCACATACACCTTGAGCATTTGGAGGAGAATGGATGGATCAAACCTCCCGAACTCCCTCCGTAACAGACCAACATGTCAATTCGCAGTTTCAGACGCCTTCAAAGACTGCACCAAACAGCCGAGGTCGTCTTGGATTACCACCCAAGGTCTCGCTCTTGTGAGGCCGTGTTCAGCTTATCGTCTCCAAACATTTATGCGTACGTGGGCTTGTGGCGGACATGCACGGTTTTGCACTTGTCCGTATGAAACAGAAGTATGTTTATTTTTGACTATTCAAAAGCACGGTCTAAATCTCGTTGCAACACATCGTGGTTTTCATAACAGTCGTTTGCCATACATATATTGATGTCATCGGAAAAAAGCAGGAAATTTGACACTCGCAAGATCGTTAATAAAGGACAAGAATAACCGCGACCTCAATACCGAACCTTGTGGAACACCGTAGTCCACACCAATCGGATCAGAAAATGAACCTCGAACTCGAACTTGAAGGCGTCGCTAGGAAGAGTAAGTTTCCGATCCATCCAAGGACATCATTTCCAACTCCGTATGCTTGCAGCTTTTGAAAAAGGATGCGGTGGAATGTTTTGGAAAAAGCTAGGTAGATGACATCAATGCTGGTCCCAATGTCATCTATGTCGGTCCAACTGCCACGGGCAAGCAGTAGGTTGGTAGTACATGACCGATGCTGACAGGATCCGTGTTGCTCCGCTGCTATGATTTTATGCCTTTTAAAGTAGCCCATTACAGCCTCAGGTATGATCGATTCCATCACCTTAGAGAGCATCGGGTAGTGAATCACTGGGCGGTAGTTGGCTGGCTCTGAACGGTTATCAATTTTAAAAATCGGGGTAATGATGCCTTTCGTCCACATGCTAGGGACCTGCTGTTCGTCCAGGCATCTTTGGAAACACCTCGTTAGTGGCTGAGCTATCCTCGTAGCGGCCACCTGCAGTGCTTTCGGGGGAATGTTGTTAACTCCGGGGAAACTATACATGAGCAACTACATCAGCTTCCTCAAAATGGTTGCTGAACTAAATTTGACTTGTGTGAAGACTGACATCCGGGAGAATGCGGCAGGTAGGCAACAAATGGTCGGAGCACATCGGGAAATTAGGGAATATTGTAGCCGTAGAACATTGGCTGCACCCTCCGCAGTTTGAGCACATCCATTCGCTGATATTAGTGGGGGGAACACCAAGTTTCACATTCCGGAGGCTGTTCGCATGTATTTACAGAAGACTTTTGTTAACGCAAAAGGTTTCCGTTAGACTCCGCTAGTGTAAACTTTGTCCTCGCACACAACTGTGGTATAGTGCATAGGATGCACGACATAGTTACTCCAACTGTCAAGGCTAGGGTTCGCTCTACACATACCACGCAGCATCTCTTACTGTCATGTGTTTTCGGGTTCTAGTCCGAATGAATGATGTTGCCCTTGCAGAACGAAGAGGCTTGTTGACCGATGCAGATTTAATCAGATCACTGAATTTGCCAGTGAAACCTAACAAAGTACTGTTTATGAAACAGTCTTCCGGAAACGCCCAGCTGGCAACTCCCACAAGTTCTGCACTATGTCGTAGTGCGTGTTTGTTCGAAACAAGTCAGTATGTTATTGTGGATCCTCCGTATAACACGCAGACGTAAATTATGGTTACTTGGTCAATTCACCCCAGAGGGCTCACCAGCCATGGTTTCTCAGCTATGAGCTCTTCGTTCATGCGCACTAAATCAAGCACATTTGGTTTATTTTCTTCTCTGAATCGGGTGGGTGAACTGACATGGCTGAAGGGCGGAATGCTTGCAAGGTACTCTTGCAGGCCGGCTTTAAACTCCTTGTTGGAAAATGCCGGAACTTCCAAATCATGAATATTGAAATCACCTGAGATAAGAACATGACTGTATCGTCGTCATCGCCCCTTTCCAATGATAATGACAGGCGGGAGTCCTTCGTTGGGGTGGACATTGGAGGACAGTAAACAACAGCCAAAGGCAAGTGTTGTTGCGTTTCAGTTGCTGACTGCACCAGAGTGCGTCTCTCATCAGCTTTCTTGGATCGGCCACCTGTTCGCATTTCAAGTCGTTGCGGTAGTATAACATTAACCCTCTGCCTTTGCTGGGCCGATTGCTTGGGAGAAGGGACATACCAATTATCTCGGGTTTGGCATCGGTAATTTCTGAACGCAACCTGGTTTCCGTAAGCAGTATGCAGTCCCATGCATGTGACACTTGACGTAGCCGCAGTTCGACAAAATTGTTTAGGAGACCTTGTGCATTGGTGTACATGCAGGAAAGTTTAGCTGTTTATAGCAACGAATCGTGGGATGGGAGTTGTGGATAAAACGTTATGCCGACCGGTAAAACGTCCGAAACTAATCGTTTTTGGGTGAGGGAAGACAAATTCATCTGTGTCCGATTCATGGATTCTACCATTACCACTTTGCTTCTTTCTTTGGATATAATGTCTGGGGTTTGTTTGCTAGTTTCGTCGGCTACTTGATTGAAGTTATGCAAACTCTTGTCGCTAAGTGGTCTGACTAAATGGCTGCTCTCGTGTGTTTGCTTAGCAGATGCTGCTTTGATCCGGAACTAGGAAGGAAGGGTGCTGCGGCTCGCATACCATCCCTCCACTACCATTGCTGACATTCGTCTAGATTGAAGGACTACATTCACAATCCTCCGGCTACATCTCTTGTAGTTTGGCGATCGGCGCAGTCTCGATATTGATTACGCTATGCTGCTTTCCAAGAAGAGAGTCTCGCGAATGTACCACCATTGCTCCTGGTCGTCATCATGAGTTCCAGCCCCAAGAACATCGTGTACAAGGATGGTCCTGGCTACGAATTCTTTCCGGTTTTCGTCCAAGTACTGCTACGCCTGTCTGCGCTCTCTACACGGAATATCCGGAAATAGTCAAATGGAACATGACCCACTCCGGAGGCGAGCTGTTGATAACAGGACAGTTTCTGCTTCATTGGCAGAAGTCAGCACAACGCGGAGAAGTCTTGGTTCACCGTAGTGCTGTGAGTTTGGGTGACGAGTAACGCTTGTCAAATTTCCGGGCTTAGTTACAATGCCTATAGTGTCACATTTGGAGTTCCACTGGTTCACGTCATCGAGCTCTTTTCCATTTAAGGAACTTGACTGCGATTCTGGAACGCTGGTGTAGATTACCGCTGGTATACTACGTGCAACTCTGGTGGTGGTCAAGTGACCAGCTGATCTGTATACATTCCATGGAGGTTTTGTGTGTATAGTTTTGTCTTCTTCTTTTACTATGGGTCCAATGGGAGTGGCCGAAGTTTTAGGTTTCCGGTCAACTTTGGCAGCAACCTAGTTCCAACCACCAATAGTGTCGAAGCCCTTCTGAATTTTCGGAACTGTTTGGAGGGTAGACGAGGTCCATATCATGCTTATTCCAATCGGACTGTTGGTGGTTGTTTCAAGCATATTGGAGCAACTCGTGGTATTGGCGTTTAATGCCACAGAGGATGCATTTTAGCGCGCTGCCTAGCCTTCTTCCTTAGTTTTAATGCGGTGCTCGATGGGAATGAGTGGAATTTACTCTGTCACGCTTTCTATAAATGAATCGCTTTTGGTTCTCATCATTTTTCAAACATTGCCACTAGTCTTTCGTACTTCTGCCATAGTTCATGTACAATATTTACCAGTGGGATGACTATACATACTAAACAGAACCACATTGAATCTGTTTTAATATTGGGTAGCTTCAACTGGTTCACTGAAAGCATGGAACCTTTTCTATGGAACTTGCCTTGCAATTTTGCTACATTGAATACCGATCCGTTCATTTTTATGGCATGAAGGAAGGCCACAAACTACTGTCGATCTGGATGCAGTTACATGCAGTAACACGATCCATTGCTCCGATGCATGGTAATCCCAGAGAGGCCTGAGCGCTTATGGTTTCCTGCCAGTGCCGTGTGCGCTGAATTGTCTGCATGTTCAAGATCGTCGAATTCTGTGAGTCTGGTCCAGGCGGGGCAGGTTTAAGTAACTCGATCTTTCACGCGGTAAACAGAGCAGCTGAGCGATGCGGATTCAACGTATGCGATAGCTACTTTGATAATCGATCCACAGCTGTGGTAGCTGATTCGTTAGATGAAACGTGTAGCTGCCTTTCATTTGAGATCACAAATATTTCTGAGTGGTTCTTGGTTCCGAAACTTTCTCGGTTGCGTTTTCTCGGGAATAGAGCAAAAATCGAAGTAAGGAGATTAAAGACGATCAACAAAAGCTAGATCCGAGAGACGGATTGCAGAAGATAGCGTAGATGTATCTGGATAGAATGAGTGTGAACACACCTTTGTGTGACAAAATGCAAGAAAGAACAGCGGCAAAACAACGTATGCACAGATGAACGATTGGAAGGCAGAATCGTTCAACGTCGAGCATGTAAGTAAGTGGGTCTCTCAGTATCGATAGAATTAGGATCATTAGGGTCTGTTGACGTATTTGCAAATCCAAATGATAACACCGTTGTATAAATAACTTTCGAAAGATGTGTGATGATAATTGGCATTAGTTTGAGCTTGGTAAACAAGTCGCAGCTTGGTCTTGTTGGCAAGTCATTGTGAACCGTCTCTCAAATACGTTATCTGTACCGAATTTCAGATTATATCGATTATGGCTATGCAGCAGTAATTGTGTTACTGAACCAACAAATGCATTCGGCCCGGTAACCTCAGGCGGTTATCAAAAGTATAGATATATATGGATCCGGTACCCAATCCCAATGGAGCTATCATTATATATGACTGGTCATCAGCAGGTAGTCACCAAATATAGCAAAAGCACTTCACGACACCCAGTCAATATTAAGGTCATTTAAGGGATCCTGCTAGATCCCCTCGCTGCTCCAACATCAAACCAATAACCACAACACATGTACAAATTGGTTGCCTATTTCTATTTGCCGATGATACCAAGAGCCACTGTAAGCGTCGACCTGATGCACCCCACGGAAGGCTGGTTTTCAATCAGGATGCAATTAATTCGTTAAAACTTAACAACGCTATTGGGTGATAAACATACGTGCTAAAATTCCAAGCATATGTCATGACTGCTTGATCCCCAAAGGATATATTGTACTGAATAAGATCATGTCCCCATGCAACTGTCCACACGAAATTTCGATATTAAGTAGTTATTGTCCTTAAACGTTACCGAACGGACCAACGAGTTGCTGACATAAAGATTCATTGAATCAGCCTTCGGCATATTCAAAGTATATAACTGCATTAACTATTTAGGAAGAAGGAAAACTGCAATAGGTATCAATATGAGTACTTAACTGCTTTGCTGCTGACATTCAAATCCTGTCAGTATGGAACAACAGAAATACACAATGGTGTTTAACCTATATACGATATTTCAAAGAACAATTGTATCCACCGCATTGCGAGAAATATTTGTATTAAAGGCAAAATATGTTTTTGAATAATAAATAGAAATCACTGTGTTGTGCACTACCAGTGCAGTGCCGATCACACATTTAAAATTATCTAATCCCGAAAGACGAGGCAAGTAAAAACGGCTGGCTGTATCAGTACAGCCGGTTTAAGTACGGAAAGCCAAATATCCGAATAATTATGAAAAATTGGCGTGTTTCTTGGCGATACCAACTATAATAAACTTTACATTAGTTTCCAGCCCATCAAATTTCGCAAAAAACAACAACCAAAAAGCGAACAAAACAAACTTGGCATATGCTCTTGTTCACAAATGCTTCAGTTTAACAGTGGATTTAATAGTGATAAGGATATTTATAGATGAAAGAGGATTTTCTACGTCATAATAAATTAGGAAACCTAAGGACACAGGTTCGGTGAAGAGAACTTCCTTTCGCGCGTCCTCTTTAAACACAAACATGCAAAATTGATAGAATGTCAAAACGGTGTCACAAGATGTCGTTCGTATGCGATCGTTAAAATTACCAAGAAAGACTTAGTGAAACAGTTGCTTCGAGTACACAGTGGTGGGTGATCGCAATCGATAACGATGTCCTCCAGCAGCCTAGCCGTTTGGGGTCGCTTGTCACACATTATCATGTGTAATTCATGTGTAAATTGGGACTACTTTACCCAGGGGTAGAAAAACTAGCGACTCCGGTTCTCACTCTCAGGAATATCACGGTTCTCTCAACTTGAAACGGACAGGAACGCAACGCGGCCCAAAGAATTCTGACGCCGTATTTTACGACGAGCAGGAGAAAACTGGACGACAAGTGACTGTGGGTAGTACCGAAGGCAATCCGTTTGATGTCAAAGCAATCTAACTGACGAAAACACAATTTGAGTCACTGATTCTATATTTACTTACGACAAAATCTCTGTGCCACCATTTGCGTCCATTGACACCATCGCGTTCAAAAAACAGGTTGTTATTTCCACGTGTAAACAGTTATCATAACCACATCTCATGCCCTGCATCTCAAGTATCTATTCACCTACAATTGCCAACATTAATATTTGATCAAACAGCAACGGTGGCATATCAACTCGTACAAAACTGAACATGCCTTCTTAGGCGTGCCTCATGTAACGTCCAGACTATACCCTTACTTTATTTTATTTGTTTATTTACCCACAATTTTAACATCAGCAGCGAAAAGGGATGGCTTCGCGAACAAATATTTATCAAAGAGATATTTGAAGTAAATCAATAATGAAAGCTGACTTAGCACCCTTCCTTGAATCACTCCACCAGATATTTAAGTGGTTTTCGTTGTACAGTTACTGAATTTGACTACTTTGTTTGCTGTCTTCGTAGTATGACAACCAATTTAGAAGCTACTTTGTGATATATATGACGGAAGCTTCCGTAGAAATAATATATGTGGGACACGATCAAAGGTTTTTGGTTAGCAACAACTGTTAAAGCCATGGCACATCTAGCGTCTCTTGTATTAGTCACCCAATCAAAATAATCTGACTACGGAATGGTGCATGACCTATCTTGCAAAAAAGTGTGATGATATGTATTGATAAAGTTCATAAGAACTTAAGTGTTATATCATGCTTCCGCAAGAAATACATGTGTGGTGAATTTAGGGGTAAATTGTTACATCATGAATAAAACCACTTTTGTATCGTCTATTATAATCGATTGTTTCCAGTGCAAAGGGTATTCTCATTTGATCATGGAAATCAACAATTTATGAAACAGAAACATGGCTATGTCTGGGCCTCCTTGTGTGAATAGAATTAGCGGAATATTTTCAGAGCCGGATGAGCATGAGAACTGAAATAAGCCGATTTGGCTTCACATACCATCAAACTTGAATTCCAGAGTTTAGAGTGTACTGCTGCCTTTGTTTATCAGCTTGGATTATGCTTCCTCTCTTGAATTATTATTATAGGTAGACAAGAATTAATCATTGCATATCGAGCATATGATTGCGCGATCGGTTATGGCAGTTCCATCAGAGTTTACAGCCGAGTGATTATAACTTGATTTCCTGTAATGCTTACGATATAAAACTGTTGAGATGGAGACTGTCACGCTTGCCCCCTTCAGTATCATTGCCCCCTTGGATCATGGCACTCTGTGATGGTCGTTATAACACAGTTAGCATTCCGGAGTATATTCCACTGTGGAAAATTACAGTTTGCTTTCCAAAAATGTTCACCATTTTATTTAGTTTGGACTACCTTTTGCTATCTATCTGCTGGTGCGGCAGTTCTTTTAAACCGCTTAGTTAGTTTTGGTACTATAACTACATTACAAGTTCAAGTATGTTCGTAAAATATGTCAGAGGCTATTTATACATCTCCTGCTAAGAAAAATGAAACCGAGGTTGAAGATCTAATGAGATCTAAGAAGACTGACTAATACACAGAAAAGTATGGATGGTATTCAGTCCCTGATTCTATCGGTTTAGGAAGGATTTGGAAAGAACAACCAACGCTGTTTGATCACTCGTTTCTAATCTGCCACTGAGGTATGTGAACACATTCGAACATCCCGCAGCAATTATCAGATCAACTTTGTTACAAAACGACGTAGGCTCTTTGACCTGATATACTCATACCACAAGACCAAGGTTAGAAGTAAAAGCGCTAAATGTTTATGGTTTATTGTTCAAAGACCGTGGGATTTCAAACACATTAAAATCCTTAACAATTATCTCATTAGTGTATGAGAGATCCGAAATAACAGAGAAATTGTCTATCAAGTCATCAAGTATGTGCGCAGAAGAAGTGGGTCTGTAAATGCAATCCACTAATATATTTGTTAAATAACTAGAATGGTAATGCACAGCAAAACAGAAATTTTGCTAAAGAGTGTTTTATCCAGTGGAAGAGTCAAGCATGTGTCTTTGAGATAGATAATACAACCGCCACGTTTACAATAGGAGCGCATTACGAATGATGTTATACCCCATTATCCATAACAGTGCCTCTGCCGTCTTTGATGAACACCATATTTTTGCATGCAGTACTGGGTCAGAAGAGGAAAAGCGAAGAGACATAAACAATTTATAATAGCAATGATTTTATTTTGCTAAGTATCACCTGCATAGATGCCATGTTAGGTTTTGACACTGGTGAACTTTAAAAAGAGTCTCTTCCTTAGGATTTTATCTTTTAGAATACACAGCCTTTGACGAGTAGGTTTTGGTTGCTCGACAAATGAGTGTTTTCCTTTTCAGCACGTGTATGCTCCTGTTTTGTGAACGACCGAATTCGATCAGAGCAATGGAAATTTCTTTTACGATCGGCTACGAATTGTACAGTAATGCTTGGCTAACACAAAACTGTAAGGGGTCAGAAACGATGTATTTACTACAGTTAATATTAGATTTCAGTGCTAGGTTGTTGTGCCCAAAGTGGCATATAGATCAACCAAGTAGGGAACTTTACGAGTTTCCGTGGGTAGCGAAAATATTGTTCACAAAATGTTTGTACGTGAAGGGCCATTTTACATTCTTTTTATAGTACCGTTAAAACTGATTTCAATATTATCAATTTGTAAGCATTCTTAAGAGATAATATGCTCCAACTAGAAAGGGAATATTTTGGCCAGGGTTTCCTTTGAAATTTTAAATAGCATTGGACAGACCTGCTTCGGAGACCTCTTTCGTAGCCTGGCGTATTTCGCAAATCGCATTTTTTAAAATGCCACAGGTCCAGAGACATACTACACAGAGACATACTACACATATATCTAAAATTTAATACTTAGTTATTGGAGTTGAGACAAACTATTCGTTCAGGTGCGTCATCGCTCGAATTTGTAATCGCTGGCTTTAGTAAGTGATTCAAATATTTTATGTTTTTAATGGTAAAACAGTTTTTTGTTATATTTACGTCAGGCCTGGTTTGTACAAGTGTCTTTATGCTACTGCCAAAGTTCATAAGCAAATCCAGACGAACGGTACAATTACAGTCCTAAACAACTTCTTTTAATTTAGAACCTGGTGTATGCTACCAGTCCGCTATGAACAAGTCACATTCTATAAGATACACGCATTATGCAAATAGAACACAGTTACTTCCACTGCCAATGAAAAGCATTCAAAAATTGGAAAAATTAGTTATAATACCAGAGAATAAGAAACAAGCTGAAACATTTGCTTAGGCGTAGATGTGTTGTCTAAATAGTGGATCATCATCAAGGTCAAGGCCACAGCCTCTGGTTTGAAATATATCGCTCTACTCCCAGGCCAGTTTATTCCAATTTACTGCGTCATATATTGAATATCTATTGTTATAAATTATATAATTAGCTGTAATTTTTGATTCTGTATTATCCAGTGATATATTTGGATCCATTTTTGCCGTAATTTTCTCGTTTTTCTGCCTAGCGTTTTCTCGATCCTGGTGGTAACTTGCTCGTGTTCTGAATTTAGCTCAATGCACTAGAAGGGTCTGCACTGGTAGCCCAGTCTGTAAAACCAATATCAGTAAGTAAGGACTAAATCTTTTGTAAGTAAGAGACAATGTTATTCTTGTCAACAAAATAGCAAGCACATCTAGAGGGGTCTCACGGATATATGGCTATTGTTCCCGGTCATGTGTCTTAGCTTCTTCAAAGGTGCAAGCCCAGCACTCGCGGACGCCGTAAACAACGACGGGTTTCTTATTGTGTTTTCGTTCAGATTCTTTGAACGTTCCTTCCACAAGATGCCCGGTGGTATGTGCACTCCGTTTGATTTATTGTGGAGTAAATTCACAGAGGGCAGCATGGCCACCGCCTCATCCGCGGAATTTCTTGTTGCTTGAATTCATCGAGGCTAACGATGGTGCAATGAGTTTGGGTAACGCGCGATAAGTTTCACTGTACTAGAGACAGCAAAGATACCGATGGCATTACAGATGGAGTCGCACTGACAATGATCGTCTATCAGTTTACCCGTTATTGGATTGATACACATTCGGGAGCGTTAGTGCATGTAAGAAGTAAAGCCTCATGTTTGCGGCTGATGGTTATGGGCTTAAGGACGCTAGGTTTGTTTCTTTCTATGGATCACTGGTGAAAGCCATGCAGACAAATAAAGATTTCCACGGATCACAGCGCAAACTCTCTCGAAATGGTCATTGTTTTGATGTGGAATATCCTCCAGATTTGGTATCGTCACCGACCGACATTCTGCCGTGTTCAAAACACTGAAAACGCACAGCATTGAGTGAGATTCCTACAGTTCTCCCCGTATGTTTGTCGAAGCAACTGAAATAACTATGTACAGGTTTTGCTAGGTTGGTAGCGAAATTTCATAAACATACACACGTTTTTATTCAAGCTGTTCCATTGTCTCTTTGGCACTAACCTGACGTACAGTTTGTGCACGTGCTCACTTCACCAGCTGTGTCTCCCCAACCAACAGTCGGAGCGAAATGCTGCAGATGACAGCCTTTTGTCTAAGCACGACTCTATAGGCGCTCACTCTGCCTGTGTCCGCGCGATTTCAGAAGTTCAGTTGCTTTTTGAACATCCCTCGTATGTACATACAGAATAAGAAAGCAAATATTCTCCTACGGTTATTTTGAGCAACGTCACATTGGAACAAGCTTGGAATCGTTGGATAGCGAGATTATTGTGTCCAAAGGTGTTACGGGGCTGTTTTGGTTTAAAGCGAGAAGACTATGTGCGTGGATTTAAACGAGAGCCATTAAAACGCCTAGTGTTGCTGGAATCGTGATTATTGAAAATAATTTCACCTTTCAAGCATTGCGTTTTCGGTTTTAGTCTGAAGAAAACAATAAGAAGATGAGCACTACAGATGGCAACGTTTCGTGTTATCTGATCACTTGCTAACTAACAACACAGAGAGATCACGTAAGAAAAGAAAACGATCGTTTTGAATTGGTCAGAAAAAATGCATACACACCCACACACAAAAAATAGTTGGTAATGCTGGGGCAAGGGTCATAAACTCCAAGGAAGGACACAAACGGTGGGACGGTAACGATTTAGGGACGCAGCCACGGCAAACTGCAACACCCTGGCGTTTTCGTTACGGTAGATAACCATAAAACTTGACCCAGTGTCAACTTGATCTGTACTAATGAGGTGGCTAGAGATAGATGATGCCAGCAGCTTGCCTGCTGCTCCTTATCCGGTTGCTTATTGTGCCATCAGCTCAGCAATTCGCTTGGAATATGATTTCCAATCCGCTTACTCAGACAACGATCTTTTCTGCCAAGGTAACTGCTTCTTCAGGTGCAGTTGAATTGGTAAATGAAATGAGTTGTGACGGAGACCGGGTGAGTAGGTTCGATTGTGGGTATCGGCAGTTTTTTGGTTGTTCAGGTAGAGCAGAGTTTGGCATCATTAAATGAACAATGAACAAAGATTTATCACGGGATAAAAGCAAGTGCTTGACACGTCCCATAGGATGGTAGCGGTGAATATGAGGCAATTAAAATATGTCTGGGTCATTTATCGAACGTCTGCCTAGATGAATAATTTGATAATTAACATCAGTGTAAAGTGAAAAAGAAATATCGCGCGTAAACATTCAGAAAGACACTGGGGCGCAGTGATAGTTGAGGTAAGGAGTGAGAAAATAAAATATGGTCGCTCACTTAGGTCCACTTGATACATTAGTCCTGTTGAAAACATGCTTGGCGTAATCCACAACAGAGAAGCTTAGGAAACAAAATGTTGGGAGCTGAGAGCAACATCTAATCGTTTTATGAAAACATCCAGGGTAGGAGAGGATACTACTGAGTCTGGGAGTGCGTTCCATGGTTTGCAAACCCGAAGGGAAAAGTAATTCCGTCGACACTCTAGACGGCTGTATTGTTCCTTCAACTTTAAGCAGTTACCCCTGAGCTGCGTGTTGTGGCTAAGCTTCAGCAAATGGCGGCATACGTGGTTGGGGTCACTCAATATCTGATACGCTAATATGAGATCGCCGCGCAGCCTTCGATAACGTCCGCTGAAAATTCCCAGCAACTTCAGCCTTCGGTGGTAAGAGTGATAGCGCAGGCCCTTGAAATTCCTTGTTGCTCTCCATTGTGGTGACTCTATCGCTTCTAGGCCGCGCTTCAACCAAGGTTGCCAAGCTTGGATTGCGTAATCAACATGCGGGCGCACGTAGGAATTGAGCATCATTGGGAAGATTGATGGGTCAAATCTCCCGAATGCCCTTCGCAGCATGCCGACATGCTGGTTGCCTCTTTTCGCAGCTACCTCAGTCTGTTTTGAACAGTTGAGGTCGCTCTGTGCGATCACACCAAGATCACGTTCCTGGGGGCTATTCTGCAATTCGTTTGTCCCAAGTATGTAGGTGTAGTTATGTCTATGGCGTAATTGCACTACGCGACATTTGTCTACATTGAACGGTAGAGTGTTTTGAACTGACCAGTTCGACACTGTATTAAGATCGTGCTGGAGCCGTTCATGGTCATCCGGTCCTCTGATCCTTCGCCATATCTTGATATCATCAGCGAAAAATAAGAAATCGGAAGTAATTGATCTCGCCAAATCGTTAATGAACATCAAGAATAGACGAGGTCCAAGAACCGAGCCTTGCGGTACTCCACACGTCACGTCGATTGCATGAGAAAATGATTCTCGGACTCTCACCACTAGCCGTCGTTCTTGTAGAAAATTGCTAATCCAAATCAGGATTGGATCGGCAACGCCGTAGTTCCGAAGCTTCTGAAGGAGAACTCGATGGTCTAAACGATCAAACGCTTTTGAAAAGTCCAGGTAGATGACATCGACTCCAACTCCATCATCAACAGCTTCAGTCCAGCTATTACGCGCAATTAAAAGGTTAGTATTACACGAATGATTTTGACGAAAGCCATGTTGCTCTAGGGCTATTAAATTGTGGCTTTCCAAATATTGCATCAGCGCGTCTGCGACCATTGATTCCATTACTTTGGATAGTACAGGAAGTAGTGTTATTGGACGGTAGTTTGCAGGATCAGTGCGGCTACCTCCTTTATGGATAGGAGTGATGACCCCTTGCTTCCATACTGGTGGAATAAGGTTTTCCTCTAGACATCGCTGATAGAAAACAGCCAGTGGTTCTGCTAGATCACTAGCTAATGCCTGTAGAGCCTTTGGTCGGATGTTATCCGCTCCGGGAGAACTGTGGATATGAAAGCATAACAACTTCTTCAACACAGCCTCCGTAGTGAAGGTGATGTTTTCTAAACCAGATGGTGGAGTATTAGAAAGGAGGTGAATGTTTGGGCTTGACACTTGTTGGAACGTTTGGGAGTAATGAAGCCGTAGGAGATCAGCTGCTTCCATTGCTGACCGCGTGTATCCATCAGCCGTGACTAGCGCCGGAACCCCTCGCTTTACCTTTCGAAGGCCGTTAATGTGCCTGTACAGGAGTTTGTGGTTAGTGCGAATAGCTGTGTTCACCCGTCGTTCAATGCGCTCCGTCACCACATTACTTTGAAGGGTAGCTATGAATAGACGGGCATTTTGGACACATTCTGGTGGTCTCAACGTGCATTGGAAATGAAAACATCCGATGCCGTTTGCAACCATCGTAATTTATTTCGTCTGATACAGGAAACAAATAGCAGGAGAGCTGGTGTTAGCGAAAACATACGCGACTTGAGTGGACATATGATTCACAGCTTGTTGCAACTTTTGGAGCTTTGGGCAGAACAGGTTGAGAAACAATTCAATCATTCAGAGTTGTCGGCTTCTCCACCAGCCATTGATCGCTCTACCTACTGTACCATCCCCGTGGATCCTCCCTTACGCACAGAAATCGAACGTGAGATCGTACTGTTGAGACAGCAGACAGTGATAGAATACCCACGGTCCATTTAATATTGGGCGGAGCTACTCTTGGGAATGATTTACACTAGTTACTAAGGAAACTGTGGGAGCAAGAATATGTCCCAACAGACTGCAGCCGCTCCGTTATAGTCTCAATTTTCAAGGGAGGCTCCAGTTCGAAATGCGGTGCTCATAGAGGGATCAGTCTGATCTGAATTGTCTCTTAATTGCTTACATGTCTTTCGCCACAGAATGACTGGCACACGTGAAAGCCAAATTCCAGAGACGCAAGCCAGGTTTCGTCGAAATGGAGGCTGCATCGACCACATGCTTAAGTTAAGTCAATTGTTGGAACATCGCCATATGTCTTGGAAACCCACAGTAGTCGTGTTTCTGGACACCTAATGTGCCTTCGATTCGGTTGCTCGATGCACCCTTTGGGACACACTGCTTAAGAAACCTATGTTCCAAAAATACGGAAACATTTTCAGAGTGTTCGACTCGTATAGTTCGGGTAGAGTGAGGGTTTATGACAAAATGTCGCCAATCTTCAGTATCTCCAGCAGAGTGAGACAAGGTTGTCCGCTGTCATGTTTCCTTTTTAGTTTCGCTATTGAAGGTCATGGAAAAAGTTCGCCAGACAAGAATTTCAATGTGTGAAGCTGCTTCCTGGAGTATGCCGATGACATTGCCCTCATAGTTGACAGTGCATAAACGTGCCAAGCAACACTGGACAGATTAGCACTGGCTGTCAATTGTTTTGGGGCTATGCTTTGCTCTCCCGAAATGCAAAGCCGTTCTCCATGGTTGACAGGGACCCACTCCTGCTCTGACATTTTGCCGTCATCAGCAAGATGTCTTTCAGGAAATCACGTACTTTGTCAGCTATATCAGCGCCCGTAAGCTTGAAGCTAGGGTGACGAACTGTATAGCAAAATCTTGAGGCGATTTTGCCAACCTCCGTCATCTGTGGTGCCGACACGACATCACTAGCGCCCTGAAGGGCAGAGTTTACAATGCAGCCCACTGTTCAACCCTCCTATACCGTTATAAAACCTAGCACAGACATGGAGAGACTAGTTACGTTGCAACATCGATGACTTCGCAGATTAGCTCATATCTGGTGGGAACACCGCGTGATCAATGAATGTGTTCGGCGTCACGTATTTGGTGCAGGAAGAGCGAGGAATCTGCTCAACACCATGATCTCACGCACCAGACTCCGATGGCAGGGCCATGTGTTGTTCATGACAACCCTCCGACTCCCTCGACGAGTGTTGTTTGCGCGCCAGGGGTCTGGATGGGAGAGAAGGAGGGGAGGCGGAGTAATGACTTGGTCCAGGGGAATGAAAACCCTCACTTTGAATTTGGCGTCGGTAGGTGCTTCCTGACTGCCAGGTTGAAAACCGATGGACGATGAACAAGTTTTGTTGGGCACACTCGCTGATATGGCTAGAAGCCGGCCCCAGTGGCGTTTGTGCTTTGAGTTTCTTTATCCATCACCCTCAACTTTAGATTCCCTCTCCACTCACGATTTCCTTTTAAAATTATTAAATGATATTTAACGTTATCTTACTTGATATTTGAAAGTTGTGTAGTGTTATTTTAAGATCTTGTCACTGTTAATATTGCGACACATTAGCTGAGCCATGTTTCTTACCCTCAGCTAACGTTTGTAAATGATGGTGATGTCCTTTGTGTGTCCGTCGTCTAACCTACACTAGGGCTGATAGAGACATGATCGCATTACGGTCCCGTGCGCGGGCTTAGAAGTGTACGCTAGGCGCTTCGGGCGCCGTATCCACCTTGTGCTCAGTTCGCACGTGACTTCAGCTGTGTATCCAATTCAGCCATTACGCCATACCTCAATGCAGCGCTCGCATTGCGACGCTGCCGTTTTCGCATTTGTCCATGGTACGCGGGCACTCTTACGTGTAAGGACAGACGCTTATGGCTTTTGTTTGTGTCCATACAGGTGTACACTCGGCCACAAGCCATTTTCACCACTTGTCCATTGCTACAGCGGAGCCGTGGAGCAAGTGGATATTCTCGTTGTTTATCACAGAAGCACAAAGCGGGGATAGGCTCACACACACCGCACACGCTCGGTCCGTGACTTCGATATACGATGCTCGCATGCAGCTGCAGTGCTGCATGGGGTTGCGGTAAACCTACTGACCGGCCGTTAGGGGATTGACTGTTGTCTACGTCTCGGAATAATGGAACTTGCACGTACAAATACCGTGGGCAACAACTGAAACTGTCTACTAACCTAGTGCATTTGACATCCCTGACCGTCCTCCCAGAAGGGGGCGGTGAGGAAAGTGAAGTTGCCGACATTCCAGAATGAGCCATTCCGTGAAGAGCTGTGATTATATACTACCTAGGCTCAACCATACCAGATATTTGTGATATTGCCACAACCGGTTCAACGAGTACGGTGTACTTATGTAATTGCTGTCTACGGAATCGCGTGGCAATCGGCCTTGACTATGGGCTGAATCTGTCCTCAAAATACAAGCCGCCATTCGGTTATGTTAATCGCTCATGCAATCGCGGGCAGACCAGTAAGTGCCAAGTACCCCCGACTCTGCTCCGTTTTATATTTGGTGTAGTGTTCGCTCACACGGGTTACGGTGGCTACCTCATCTGTATATGACGTGGACTGTATCGAAAGTTCAGCACAGGAAATTCCATAAACTTGTTCAATCTTCCTAATATCGTTGCCGCCAAACTTTACTAACCGAAAACATTGCGGGCTCCATTTGCCTCAGCTTACTTTAGCAAATTTGTCACAACAGGTAAATGCTACTCTTATGACTCTCAGGAATCTTCATACTGCATGAAAGTTGTCGTTCAATCACGCCGCGTCGAAGCAAGTAGTGTCCCAGAAGATGAATTCACCCAGTTGTGCGAAGCAACGCAGTGTCGAAACAGCCCACATTGTTTCCGAGGTGAATAGTAAACTAGCGGATGCACAGACTGAGCTGATCATGCTGAAGCAAAATGTCTCTCTTTCGAGCCGCTGACACAATACCTGATCTCACCGTCATACAAAATGAAGGGGGTAACTAATCGCTATCCGCCGTATATATAAAACACTAGTAAAGTAATAGAATAGCCGCTGAAACGCATGAACGTCTAATCAGATCGCAAACGTCTGCTCATTGAGAATGTCTCAGACAGCGATCCATTGAGGTCCGCGATACGCACCCTACTTAAGGCTTGGACTCTTACGGAGATTAACTGCAGCTTGATACTGCTCCACAAGAGGTCTCAAGAGCATATCTTTTCGCTAGTGTTTAAATCCAACAGGCTATCCGATGCAAATAAATGTTCGAAATAAGTTGAAACACTGGTAGCTCGGGTTGGTTGTTCAGCTGTTGATGGGTTCGCCGAGGTTCATTAAATATTCGCTCACGTTTTGCTCGGCGAACCAATTAACAGCCGAGCAACAAAATGTATTCAAAGCGTTCTTGTCACTTCATCGTTTACAGAATACAAACCCATCACCACTAAGCAAGATACTGTTTGATGCGTCCATGAATGACGACCTAGCTTAAGCATTGATAGTACCCCGCCAAAACTCCACCCGGCTGCAATGAAAACCAAACCGCCAACGCCTGGACTGCATCACTAGGTTGACTTCAAAGCACATGAAGTTGGGGATGAAATGCACATTGTTGGTGTGTAACAATGAAGGGTGCGCCAGTAAAAACGAAAAATTGAAGGCAGTTGTTATTAAGGCCGACCACAGGCCTCCGGAAAGTTACTTCTTATGTTCGCGTGAACAACCCTAGCCCTCAGTTTCCGCAAACCGCTCGTCTAATTTTAAGCTTCGCCGGGTTCTACCGTAACCAAGCGGTTTACACGCAATCTGTGTCACAGGCTACCCATTGACGCACATGAAGCACCCGATGAGAGGCATTTTCAGGAATGTGTAATAATAAATAGTCTGCAATTAAGCGACGGGTTAAACATGAAGGATGCCTGGCCGAAAAGGACAAGAAACAGGCGTCAAACCGTGAGACCACAGTGACTGCGATTGACATAAGCTGCCAAATATTATAAGCAGAAGTTGGTCGCACAGCCGAAGCGTGCTTCACCCTGCAGACTGGCACTTTCACATCAACCACTAATGTCACAGCAACATATTGTTAATCAAGAATTAGTAAACCAAAACCGCACTGTGAAACACACCTCGAACAGCCCCAAATGCAGGTAAAGTTATAACGAAACCAAGGTAAACCCGAGCCACGTAAGAGAGCATAGAACATCAGCTACTTCCCGACCGGTATTTGTCCACAATATCTCCGACGGAATTCCTGACATTGAAGCCCTAGAAATATTAAACATGCACTGTAGGCTCTATGATTCACTTGTTTTGGTCTCCAACCTCCAACGCGTAATTCAACTGCTTATGTCCGACGTCGAAGACGAATAGTCGTTAAATCAACAGTACAAAAACATGTGATACATTACTCCATATCAGGAGCTGCGCAGCACTCGATATAGCAGCATAATCTGTCTATTCGAAAGTAGCCTCAATGCCACATCATGAATTCGGCCTTTTGCTCCAATTATGTCGCCTAACATAGACGCATCCAGTCATCGGTCATCTACCCAGTTTACTCTGTTCTGCTGGCGAACTGTGCTCCCCCAGATACTACCACCTCCAAGCTCACGATACCAGCGGGGTGTAATTGCTGGCTTGTCGAACAACCTCCTCGGGGTGCCATCTATACCGTTCGCTTTTATCCCGTTCCAGTAAATAGTTCAGTAGCAATGTTCCAAGGCATGTTGGGGTTTCGCCTGACAAGCGTTCTCCCTATGAAAGACCACATATGTCCATTGGACAGCACTGCGACGTGGTGGATTTGACTCACCACTAAATAAAGTCATTGCCTCTTGCTTCACTCCGGTAGAGCATTGTACTCCATCAACGCAAATCTGAAATTTTGGGGAGGATTGGGACCATGTTTATCAAAATACCAAACAAAAGGCGTATGAACTAAGCAATCAATCACCGGCTCCCAATGGGCAGGATTGACGGAATTCAAGTCGTTGGATTGCGGGCAAGCTATTTAGCCAAATGCTTGGGGAGGTGTCCCCTAAGTCAACACCATACTTCGGCTTAGGCAACCACGTAGTATCTTGCCCTCTGACGAAACCATGGATTTCTCTCTGCTGTAGTTTAATCTAGTATCAACGAAATGGTGCAGGTGCGTTAGCTGTTTCTGTGTGTGTGACCGCAGAATGAACAGGGAAGCGAATGAGCTGACGGTGTAACATCAGCTGCGGGGCTGCAACCAAATACCTGTCAGACGCCTTACCCAACCATAAGTTAGTGAATACGTCATTCCGTCTGGAAGCTACTTTGTCTACTTCGGTCAAGTTTGACCTGTGATAGATATGGGGTCATGGACAGATCTACCTGAGAAAGCGTCACCAACGCGATATTTAACCGAATCAGATTAATTGTTAGATTGAGCACATTGTAGACAATCCGTTGAGTCGGATATCGTTGTCGTTCATACGTTAGTTAGTGACAACTGGATTTTGAGATTAAAATGCAGTTTGCACTGCGCCTCTAAGTGTGAGAGAGTCTGGTCGGAATAGCTTGAGACGGCATAAAAATGCGGTAAATAATTGGCCTATTGCAGAGAGTATCTTTTACTATGAAGCCAACAGTAGTCCTCTGTTCCTCCAGTAATCCTCGGTTTACCCATTCCCTCGCCTCAAACACATATCCCGTTTGAACGCTCAAGCCGCTTAGACTTCGTTCACAATGGGATGACCGTGTCCCCTTGTTCCGTATATGTCCACTACGGCGTCTGCGTACGTCTTGATTCTACGACTGTTCCGACTTCACCTTACTTCTAGACCCCAAGTTTTGTGATTCGAACCAGTCCGGGAACCAACACATGCACCCACAACCCATCACTGTCCAATGCTAGCGTGTGCAGACACATTGCGGACATAGACGAGCGGACCCCAGGTCCGACTAGCGATCCTCAACCACTGCCCATTCAAGTTTGCTCATGCGGATGTCTCTTACCTTGGGTGGGTCTTACTTCGGTGTAACCACTGCTTGCCTGACACCCTTCAAAGTGCGATCGCTGTGCACAAGCCTGCTTTTCACAGCCGTGCTGGCACTTCAGTACATACTTGTCCGGATGCTATTGGCTGATTTGCTACTAGTCAAAACGAGCGGTACGCATTTGTGCGCGTGTATGTACGCAGAATGCAATTTGAATGCGTTATGGACTACGTCGAGTAGTCTTACGGAGGAAGATGATTCCTTTAAGGATCGTTTCGATAACATTATGGATGCAAATTTCTGGGAAATGGTGTAGTTGGCCACGACGCGGTTGCCTACTGGTTTGGTTACCGATTAACTGCCGACCGTGTGCAGTTCTGCTCGGGGTTCATGTTGAATCAACAGAACTAGAGAAGATAGACCCAACTTCTTGGTGATCTCCGCGTTTCCCCTAAATGGTGACTTGGTCAAGGAGAATTTCTTCGTGCACTCCACCTGCTCTGGAGCCTAGGTTGCCAATACGACATTGTTGTCCTTGCTACGGATCTCATCGCATGGGTTGGTTGCCTATAATTTCATAAACGCCATCTCGAAAGTCATTATGCGCTGGGTGATAGCCGTTCAATACTTTAGAGAGAATACTCACGCTGTGTGATAACAATCTTCTGTCGCGTTCACCAGCTTCAGGAATTCGATCAGACGTTCCGCTACTTGACGCCCCTTTCAACAATGCAAACAGGGCCTTACATCAAAATTAGTGTCAAATGACGAAATAGTGTGGTGGACTACAGATCAACCTGGTTTGCTTTTCACGACGTTGACCATGCTCTTATTACGTAAATAGATGAATGAAATTTGGAGGTTTCCCGAAAACGAAACAATGGAAAGTTGATATAACGAAGCTATCTGTACTTTCGGGCTAACTATGCTCTCAATCTTCACTGGCTAATGTAGTCAGCCGTGACTCACAGCAAAAAAACTGATGAATACTGGACCCACGTGAAGTAGATCATGATCTCTTTAGCACAGTCAATCTTTGGTCTTACTCAACATCTTATGAAGGGTTGAGTCTCCACGCTCGCCCTAAATTTATTTGACCGCTACCGAAATACTAGCAGGATATATTAATAACAAAATGTGCCATTCTGTCAGTCGGCAGCGCAAACAAAGCCTACGCAGTGCTCGCAAATCCTGCTGGTCTCAACTTGCTTCAAATATGGAGGCCGCTGCCCTGGGTGGCAATACTCACAAGCTCTTGCTTTTCTTTCTACCCGATGGCCACAAGAAAGCTAATGCCAATGAGACCGTTTGACAAAATGAATTTTAGACGATCGCTTGCCTACGGCCATGCTTGTCTCGATAGGGGAGACATTTCCATTCCTAGTTCAATTCGCCCTCACCATCCACTTACGACCTAAGGTTCTTGACCTGGGTCAACTCCCTTGAGCCGCACAGCGAAACGGAAGTCTACCTCGAGATTCAACACTTGAAACGATTTGAGTCTGTTTGTTCAGACGGACTGCAACAGGAGCTATTCAAGAATAACGGCGCAGTTATTATCTGCCAACTAACTTTGTTGCCCCTCAAACTCTGGCACGAAGAAAAGGTGCCTTCTCATAAGAAGAATCAGTTGTTGTCTTGAACAGTAAGAACAATGTTTGCATTTCATGCACCAAACACCTGACGAATAGTCCCATTTCGGTTGCACCAAAGATATTTGCATCCATTATGCTTCACAGAGGACTCCTGATTTGTGAAGCACAATACCGGGATGAACAAGCTAGATTCCGTCCTGGTAGTGGGCGTGTGGATCAAATCTTCATGCTCCACCAAATTCTCGACACCGCCACTTCTACCAGACTCATAAAATAGATGCCCTCCTATACATCCGTGCCTTATTCGCCTCGGTTGATCGATCTGCAATATGACCTTGCTTGCTAAGCAACAGGGTCCAGGTAAAGGATACTGCCATCCTACGCGCCCTATACCTCTACGTCTTCAGCAGAGGGAAGATGTATGAAAATCCTTCTTCCGTTGCTGTTAACAGCGGTGTGCAACAGTACCGCCCTATGTCTCTTTTTCTATTCACTTTAAATGAAACAATGTTTTATAACGGATAAAAAAGCACAGGCTTAACATAGTCCGTAGTTTGGGAATAGAAGAAATTAAAGTTGAAAGTGAAAAAAGTGGACCAAATAAATTAGCATCAAGGCTTAATTTCTGCTACACAGCGAAGTTACCATGCTACTCACGTTGTGGTCATCAACAGAACTCATAATTTGCACGTTCCAAAGACGAAGTAAACTCAGCCGATCGCGGCCAATTCACACTGCCTATACCAATTCGTGTGCGACTGCGGATCCAGTTACATAGGCAGAACTGAGCGTTCTTTGACTTTCCAAATAAAGGAACACGTGCCGAGATGGGTACAACGTGAAATTGACCAGCATCCCTGCCCCACCCCCCTGAATCTTCGTGCTCGCGTAGGCTGTCAGCTTCTTCATTAGGTAAACATACTGGTCACGCGTCCCCGGATACAGCTTGAAGTAGCGTTCACAATCTTGTTACGTCATCCCAATCCTTGGTTCCTCCGTTTCGCCGAGTTGTGGCAATAAGCCAGATGGAGTAAGCCCAGTGTGTTCAAAAACAATTATTTGAGTTTAAGACTGCCATGGACAAAGGGGTAGAACTTTTATCATTTGTTTTGCACCCCAAACTTGTTTGGCCACACCCATAGTTATTTACGTGGTTGCATCTCAGTTATTATTAATGGTACTAACGAGACAATACGAAATGCATGCATCTACGAGTTTTCGTCCTCTTAGCGTGTTGTTCAGGTCGCAGATTCGGTAATTTCACAGCGCAACTACTTTTCGGTGATCAGTACGATATCTGGAGGCTCCGAAGTCTGATGTTGACGAAGTTCGAGGAAGTTACTAATAGGCCCTTCGTGTTATTATACAAATAGGTCAATTTTTCAGTAACCGTGATTAAGACATTGTATGTTGAAATGATTAGAGTTGCTGCCTACCATTGAGCTGTCAGTCATTAAGCATTTTTTGAGAATTATTTGACCTTTGAATTTCGGTCTTATTATGCAACTGCTATGAGCTGTCCCGGCCCCAATGGTCTCTGGTGTTTGGTTTTATCCCGTCTGATGCTGAGGTTGTCATTATATTAATCTCATAAAATTGCTGTATGAGGGAAACATTAACCAATTTGTTTGTCCCTAATGAGTTGTGAGCCACCTGTGGCCGTGCACCCGCTGCCTTTAACCGAATTTCTGTAGGCAGCTTCTTGTGGAATTTAGACCAGTTTTTCAATATAAGCGGTGTCATGAGCTCAGACTGTTGTTGCACCTTCATCAGCCGAAGACCGTGCCCATGTAGTTGGGAGATACCGAAATCCTTATCAACTGCTTAGCAACAATATTGTAGAGAAAGAGTTCCTGGCGGATGCAACACCATTGCTCCCGGTCGTGAGTCGCCGCTTCCTCAGAGGAGGATGTTTGGATCTCAGGAACCCCGTAAACAAAAATCGTCCGCTTTTCGTCAGCTTTGCGAGCTTTAACACGGATGATCTCCTTCTTCTGACGTTATTACCAAGAGATGTGCGGGAGTAAGCGCGTCTCATGTTATGAGTTAGGGAGCCGAATTAAAAATAGTAGAACGGCCTCTGTGTCATCAGCGGAACTCAGTGTCCCCAGCAGAAGTTGAGTTCACCGTAATGTACTGAATTTGGGTGACGTGGGACCCGTCCTGGTGTTGTGGGCTTAACCACAATGACAACTGCGCCGCAAATTGAGTTCCACTGATCACGGTCGTCCATCGGTTTCTCTTTTGTGGTACTAGACCTCTATTTAGAAAAGTTCGTGCACATAACAGTCAAAACAACGTAGTTTCTTATGTTGACTGCAGATTCGAGGTTATTAATGGAAGGAGCAACACCGAAACACCTCCACATCGGATACGGTCTTCGTGGCCGGAATGACCAAGGTCTACTTCAAAGTGAACCGAGGTCTCAATTAAGATTGCGTGTCGCAATCCAACCTTACGGCGGGTACTTCACAATCCAACTTTGAATTGCTTACCGCTGTGCCAAGCGTTGCTCACGGAGCTTAGAGGCATAAGGATCAAGGCGTCAGCCTTTAAGCAATAGGCCCCGAGTTCCACCCCAGCACAGTCTATCTCCAGCTGATAAGTCCAAAAGAGGAGGAAACTGCTAATGGGTGTCAAGGTTGGGAGAAAAAACATCGAAACATCTCCACTTCGTATATGCTCTTTGTGTCTGGAATGACCGAGGTCCAATTCAAAGTGAACCGACGTCACAATTGATATCACGTGTCGCAATGGACCAACACGGCGGGTACGCCAAATCCAATTTTGAATTAATGGATACCATTTTAAACGTCTTGGTTGTTCATAGAAGCTGCTTTACCGTAATGTTGTTTGGTGCTGCTATCGGAGTCAAGGGTGTTTTTTGGCTTTTGCATGGAAGTAACTTATGCGTACGATGTCCAGCTTTTCTCTATGGTGGACGAAATCTTGCTCGGAGCCGCCATTATCATCACTGGCTTCATGTAGACTGCACTGCTGAAAGGACTAGAAGCAGACATGCTTGATGCTGATCCGCTTATGGCAGTGAGATGAGCCAGAGGATTGGG
Organism: Dicrocoelium dendriticum; assembly: GCA_944474145.2. Taxonomy (NCBI): domain Eukaryota; kingdom Metazoa; phylum Platyhelminthes; class Trematoda; order Plagiorchiida; family Dicrocoeliidae; genus Dicrocoelium; species Dicrocoelium dendriticum. The sequence goes on along the minus strand of OX104068.1, from coordinate 52,487,371 downwards.
ATATACAGGCACTGCAGTGCGCTTGGAGCATCTGGGTCTCTTCTTCGGCCAAGTGGAGTAACTTGTGCTGGCTGGTTCAGTAACGTGGAGAATTTTACCTCCGTAGGTGCAAGATTGGTATTTACTAAATGCGCGATTGTCTCAGTCAACCTATGGTACTCTTTAGCAGTACATGTAAAAAGTTGACAGATGAAATTACTTGACATGTTGGACAATACCAAAACGGGCTAGTAACTTTATTCATCCGCCTGACCTCTTTGGCGGCGTTTCCTTTGTACTTCGGATGGAACGATCTAATGCAGTTAGAACAAGTTACCCAGATCTTAAGGACCATAGCGCAATTCTATCGTGAACAAAGCAGCGTTGCATCGTTTTCTGATTAAAGAAATCATGTCGAGAGCTCTGGAAAGTTACGCATATTTAGATCTGTATCTGCTGCAAGGGTAAGCTAGCGACAGAATTAGTTACACGGATGATATCTCTTTACTTGGTGACGACTCGCAGAGTAGGCAGACCATTCTAAACCGATTGATGATTACGGTATATACATAAGGAATGTCCTTCGTACCGTCGAAATGTAAGGTTTTGGTCCTGGATTGACCCTGGCACGTTCCCACTGCGTGGCTGCTGGAGGCACCACTGGGAGGAGGTTTCTATCCGCATTGCAAAGGATCGGTCAGGGTTTGTCAACCTGAAACACTTTTAGTGTCATCGGTATGTCTCACACTTTGTAAAGGGCCGTGGCCAGTTGGTATGGATGGCATGTGCCGGCTCTCGGCCTTCGACAGTGATGCTTAAAGTGGATTGCTTGTATGTGGTGGCAACCATTTATATGCAATGTTAAAGTCACATGACCTGTCTTGGAAATGTTAGCATCACCAGAAGCACGCTGGTTATGCCGTGTATATCAGCTGAGGGTTTGCCGTCTTACAGGAACTGGCTGCGAGAGACATCGCAGTAGACAGCTGTTCGCATGTTGACAGCATTTGGACTTGCTAACCACATCTTGCGGTCATTGAATCCATATAACTGCCTAGTTAAAGACTAATTAAACAAGGGTGCTTATGGCTAGAAACAATTCAGGATGTAGCGTGTACTCGAGGCCAAGGGGGAGGTTTTGTGTACTCACCTCTTTGGATTCAAATCTTTAAAGCCTAGAGATTAAAAGTTGACAAAAATTGATGCAACCACTTGTGAAAATGACAAAATATGTTCTATTTTTCTTGCTACAATTCCACCTGTGTCTACAGTCGGTTTCCGTGGTTTTGGTCAAATCTGTCCATTCATTAGGATGCTGCTTACATATATATATATATATATATATATATATATATATATATATATATATATATATATATATATATATATATATATATATATATATATATATATATATATATATATATATATATATATATATATATATATATATATATATATATATATATATATATATATATATATATATATAGTCTTTCGGGAAACAATACACTGACATTTCCGACAACGAACTGGTAGACTGCTGTCAGAGTAAATTGTTGGCAGTAAAAAGAACAAAGCTTTTGAGCAAATAAAAAGCAGAACTAGAAGTCGAATTTTATGCACTTTTGACATTTTCCCCATTGTAAGTATTCGAACGTTGTTTCAGCAAGACAATGGTTAATGTCAGGAACGAAAGCTGCACATGACAGAGATCAACCGTGTTGTACACCAAAGTACAAACACGAGAGTGAAAACTGTGATCAGCAAACAACTTGAGACTAAGTACTTGTATTTCACATGCTCGTACTCAGAACTATGTTTGTAATTAATGGACAATAAGCCGTCAAGGATTACGCGGTGACTTGGTTTCGTTAAAAACTGGAACAAACAACCTAACTTACGAAAATCCTTAATGCATTTTATCATCTCAACTATTTTCCCTCCTGATCTGTACAACTCAGGGAACTCAATGATCTCGGCTTGATGGCGGGTATGTATGTAGCGTGAGCAAGTGAAGAAGAAATTCAGGTAGGTATGGCACTTAAATACGAGATCAATAAAAAAACCTCACGTGCGAATACCTCCAAGAATTCATCTGCGCGGGACAATTACACGCGTGGAATAAGTACCCTAGTAGGATGAGGATATTTTAGTTTTTCATGGGAGGGCAACTTACGTCGGACTTCGGCTTCGATTGGAGTCCGTCTCAAACATCAAAGCAGGTAGCGGCTTCCTTCCTACGGTCAAAATATTAGATGGGTTTGCAACCATCGGAAGTGCAGATTAACTAGTTGAACAACACAAAGCGTTGCGGTCGAATGTATGTGTATTTATATAATATTGGGGTAAAGTATACACAGTGGGCGACAAATATAGGAAGCAAGGAAGCAAAAGTAAACTAGGCGACGAGATACCCAAAACCCGATGGCGCGGAGTGTACACTACATGCGGATTAATACAGGAGTTATCCAATGCTTCCAGGAATCTTCAGATAGACATAAGAAGGTGTGGGTTCAAAATCCTCCGGAGTAGTTTCACTCGAACAAATGTTTCTCTACCGTCAAATCTGTGTAGTGCCAAGATGTGAAACTGCACTTGAGTAGACGCAGCATTCTGCATCCCAAGATGACATTAAATGTCCCTCAGTCTGCTTCCTCGGTAAGTTGCTGAGACAGTCTGCTCACAAAATGCATTTTTCCCAGCGGACGATCATAATCTTGCATGGACATTCGGCGATTTAAGCTCATTGGAGTTTTCTGCAATTTCAAATTGCTTACTGTAAAAGAAGCAAGCAGGTGTATAGATCACAGCAATAAATCGTTAGTAAGAGCCTGGTCGTAATGGTTGGAAATGCTAACCTTTGCGACAGATGCGTAAAAGAAGTTAAGCATAATCGCGTGGTTGTTTCCTAATGTTATTGGCGTTTATTCGAGAACAGTTCTACAGCCCAAATATGTCTGCTGAATTTGTCGATAGCTGATCGTTTCAAGCAGTCCTAGACGACCTTACCACCACCAGAACTGCAATGTTCGCTGGTGAGTGTCTATCGTTTAGAGAACATATTTTGTTTTCGATACTGTTGACGTCAAGTTATCGATATAACATTCATTTGAACGCTATCGTGCTTACAACACATCCGCGGAAGCGTTAACAAGTTGTGAGGAGACATTCCCGGTGAACTGAAAGTACATGGGTCTAGCAGGTAGGCAGCTATCTAACAATACCCACTCACATATCACTAGTTAAAAACGTTTGACTGCTAGAACTATCTGGCCATGATTCAGCCGTGTGTCAGGTTTATGAAGCGTTGTCTGGAACAAAGGATGGTTGAGGTACCACAAACTGCATGTGGCAAAGATTGAGCAATTACTAATGTGCCTGAAGCGGGGGTACAGATGGACGCATAAGTGTTTAAAAGTATGAATAGAAGTAGCATAATTCACGTTTAACACATCGAAAATGAGCCTTTCATTCAGTGATGGCGGACATTTCACGTTGAACTGCCCTTGCTTCAAATTATCCAGGTTCGCACAATCTGCTGCATACCAATCCCCAGTTTGTCTCAGCTATGAAAACTGGCAGAAAGGCTCCCACCGTTCTCAAATATGGTGTGTTAATGACTCGATATATCTGACCCTGGCCGAAATTAAACAAAACCATGGTTAAACACAACGATCGTCGCCGCTTTGACCCATAAGCACTAAAGTACATAGATGCACACGCGGAGAGATTTGGCAAATTCAGAAGGGAAAAGGTTTTGCAACTGAAATTTAGTACTAGATAGGGATTTGTTATAAAATGGTCAAAAGGTTAGATGAATAGTAATTACGTCAACTTAAGTATTGGTCTGACTAACATTGCAGCTAATTTAAGCACAATTAGGTAGTAAGATCGGAAAACGCTGCACAGTTGCCTTCGATTCAGTTGATATCTACGAGATGCTAATTGGTTGAAATGACTGCGCCTGGTTCCAACGAGAATCATTGTTTCTGGTTACAGAGAATGTGGAATTTCATTTCAGATGCAGACCATATCGTCAAATTGATGAAGTAGCCATGGGTAGCTCACGGGGTCCATTCTAGCGGATTTGCTTATGTTGATGGTAGAGAGAGGGATATCCGAAGAACTAGCTCAGCTGTCATATTACAAAAGCTATGTAGATGATATCTTGGTGTTTTGTTTATCAGAGCGGCGGCTTATGCAACTAGTGACATGTTCAAATGCTGTGTAGGCCAAGTCGTAAGTCATCTGAGGTGTTGAACAGAAGAAATGCCTTCCCTACTTAAATATTTTCATTAGCCGCACAGCGAACAGACAAGACCAAACAGCAGTCCACCGAAAAGCAACGTGTTTTGGCCAGTACCAGTTTTCGCCAGTTTCAATCCATTGCGGGACAAACGGATGTTCGTGAAGACCCTATTCAGTCGTGCCAGACGAATATCTGGCCCATAAAGTAGAGCTGATGACTAATACACTGATTGCAAACGGCTACCCTCTGAGATAGATTGAGATACACAGCCAATGCAGCGGAAGGCAGGACCCGGTGCCAAACGTACCTACGAAGATTACCTTAGAGCTGCTTTTTAAAAGTGGCATAGCTACACTGAGGACTACCAGGCGTCTGGTCTCTGCCACACAGGGTGCTTTCGGTGTTGCCGAAGTTGCTGTCATCGACTCATAAGCTGCCGGCTACCTCCATTAAAGGAAACACTGTCTATCGGGGCTAACGCTTACTATCTATACCAATTCGTGTGTAACTGCGGAGTCGGTTACACAGGCACAACCGATAAGACTCTGAGATCTTGAATAAAGAAGCACGTACTGTATTGGTCTCAATGCTAGATAGCTCAACAAACGGCCCCAAAGTTAGACTACGAGTACACACAGGCCACTGGCATCTTCGATCGTCTGACGCTTGTTGACCTCAGGCCATCTGCTCGAGGTAAGCACGGCATTCAAAATACTGTCGCATCACACCAATTCGCAGCTCCTGCGATTTGCTGAGGCTCTCTCAATGAACCGGAGTAAACAGGCGCTTTGCCTACAACATAAAGGTTCGGTCAATCGCAGATTACTCTGGACATAGTGGCACGTTCCGTTGTTATTGCTATTGCTTGTTTTTATGTTTGTTTGCATCACTTAATCGTTGTACGTGATTTCAAGCTGGAAGCTATCGCAGACTATGAGGCGACCTGAGTATGGCATACTTGATTCTGCGAGACCCACATCATGTGTGCCGATCTTTACTGCAACTCAGCAACAATACAAACCTGAGGGGCTACTCATTAAACAGAACAATACAGTCGTCTGGAGTGTTGCAGAAATTTCCTTTCCATTCGTGTCTGTCACCCGTGGAATGCTCTCCCAGAATCGGTCGTCTCTGCACCGACACTAACAGTATTTAAAAGACGGTTGGACGATGCACTCATCCACTTACACTTTGTTACTTAACACTACGTCTCCATCCTACACCTGGAGTTTACCATGGAATTATTTGTTGTTAACTGTGGGTGCTGTGAATCTAAGAGGATCGCAGGACTGCAGCGAAGCAAACGATAAGTTCTTATTTTCCTATTTAAAGTGTTAACTATTTTACTATCCTTATCATCATTATTGTTATCCCCAGCAACTATCCAACGGGACTTTTAAAGCAACGCTTCTTAACCCGCATAAATTCATTGTTTGTTGTTCATTGTACCATTTTTGCGATTGACGAGACGGCATGCAATGCATGCGTCTGCCAAATTGTGTCTTTTCACTATAATTTTAAACAAGTTGAAGGGAACTAATTGTTTCTTAAAACCGATTTTTCGATAACAATATAGAATTTACTCAAACAACAATGCAGCTAAGTTTCGCATCAGAAGATGTAGATGTATAGATATAAATGCGTTACTTCGGAATACCATCAAGTGCAAATTGCCATCACGTCACTTACGTAAGCCAAGACCTTGAAGGAAATACTGCATACTGCTGACCACTTTCTCCGGCTGAGAGAAAGAAAAAGGGGAGAAAAAACATTCCATTGAAACGCGTACATAAACATAGCTTGCTCGGATGGCTTGAAATGGCAACTACGAACTTCCAACCTGGATCACAACTTCATTGATAGTGAAACGAGTGTCACAGTTTGAACGTGAATGGTCTGCAGTCGTTTTGTTAAGAGCTATTAATTAAAAACCACTGGGTGGTACAAAACGTTCAATACTGAATATGGTGCTGCTCGTCAAACTATTAAGGATCATAAGAGAAAAATAACGGTTTTTCTCGAAAAAACAATGTTAAAAAGCCAGTTGACGTGCTTTGTTCTGCTAAAAGTGCTTATTAGTGCCAAGATGGACGTAAAAACAGAAGAGATGCACTATCAGCATCACGAAATTAGTGCCGAGAAATAAACTGTTCAATTATTTTGTTCACGGTATTTGTTAACAACAGGTGTGTGAAAACGATTTCGGATTCGGCAGTGCAGAGGCGGTTACGCTGACGCGACCCATTACTTACCCTTTCGGTAATGACGTTGGCAACTCCGTCTATCTCAAAATATTCCCGAGAAATCGAACTTCCACCTTTGTCTTTCTGTGCCCTCATCAAATCCTCGTACAACTGACGGCATGCCCGTCGCTGTGACGACAAGGATCCAGCGATGAACAGAACGGGGCATCTAAAGTAGGTGACAGGTAATACGAGCACATGAAATTATTAAGACAACTAATGCGTCAGTGACCAAGTTTAACAAGGTTATGAACTTACGTTTATGTTCAATCTAGAAGCCATACTGATGTCCGGTGTAGGCTCCACACAAATTAATCGGCAATGTCAGTTAATAAAAGCTGTCACGACGATCAACAGCCCTACCTGGATTCCTGAATCTAGTGCTTCCACATACTCCGATGGAAAAGGTGTGCCATTAGAAAGTTACGAACCAGTCGTATATGTACCAAAGTAAAGAGAGCAAGTAAGTCAGGAACAGCACAGAACTAAAAAGACCGCATTGCCTCTGTTTCTCATGGGAGAGCCGAGACACAAACAACATACATGACCAATGCATTCTGTAATATATACATTGGTTGCTTATAAGATTAATTTTAAAGCGGGCTGATGTCATTGGTAAGCCAGTCAAACTCGCGGCCACAACATTTCAGAGCCCGCCATTTCTTGCATGTTGTCTCTCATTGAAGCTAGACTCATTCCACTCGAATTTATCAGCTCTACAAAGTGGATATTAAATTGCCGGATTATGCTTAACACTACAATTTAGTACTTACTTTCGGCAATTCGGATGGCGTTGTTATTGAAGTTCACGCGCACAAATACTTCATTGTTCACGTACCCAGTGGCATTTTTAATCTCACTCGAACTAGTTTGCTCCAACATATACGAACGAATTAAACTCATAAGCATTCAACACTGTGTTTTGTCCCTGCGCCAGATTTATAGCTTCTGTTAATCCAATATTCAACCCCGCAAATACTCAAGTATCGCGGTGTTCAAAGCAATCGTTAATGGTGTCAAGATACGGGGAGCGATTAATACCCCGGAAGATCAAGATGTTCACCAGCATGACTTGGATGACAAATATGAATTGTCAACAATGAACCTAACCCTGTTGAACAGAGCTAACTGCAGGGTGAACCACCTGCGTCCCCAGCCAGTGAATGGTTACAAGCGTGAAGACACCTTGCAGAAAACCTCTCAGGAGTATGAGTTGGGTGTATTTATATAGGACGATCTCGGATGCTCAAAACAAGCATAGAAGGCGTCTAGAACCGGTAACCAACAAATTGGCTTTATTCACAAACCGCTCGGGTGGTAGGACCTCTCAATCTTCCCGCAAATGCTTAACACTTACGTAGGACATCACGTGGAATTTGTCGTCCAAGCCTTGTAGCCGTAGCAGAATCAGGACCTCGTTAGTCACGAGACGCCTCAGCGAAGGACAATCAATATCGTTAGAGACCTCTTCTATGTGCCCTATCAGCTTAGACTGAAGTACTTAGGAGTGTACAGCAGTAGATAGCCGCATTTGCTGAGGGACCTCACAACGGATTACCAGACTCTGAAGAAACCAAATCATATTTGCTATTCGCTGCAGGAAGTGACCCACAACATTAACCCAAGAGGTCATCCTCTGAAACTGATAATACTGCATAACCGGCTTGAATGTCGTGGAAAATTCTTTTCACTTCGAGTATAGCAGCTATGGAAAGTTTTCCTAAATCAGGTTGTCTCTGCCACCAATCTAACAATAGTTAACAAACGACTTGACGAAGCTACTGCCCATTAGCATTTCATTTTGTAACTTGTGTTAGTCAGGTCGCTACAAAACACAACCAAACGGTGTGTTTCCGAAATTCCCACCACTGGATTTTTGGACTTACATTTTGTAACAAGTACATCACACATGCAGGTCTATAGTGAGTCCACCAAAATGTTTTCCACATTGTCATTAATATTTATTTTCTCAATAATTTCCATCCTACAATACACCATTGTCCAATTGATCGGAAATCGACGCATTACCTAGTCTCCATTTGTGTGATTAGCATACATCACATCTAGCTCCAGCGCGCCAACCTAGTTCAGAAACCCAGTCACTTGACTCCATGTGCATGTGCGTGCAATTTTGTATGTGTAAGCAACTGCCTCTATCAAAATCTGGGCCTACACATTACTGTGAACAGAAAGCGTAACAAAGCCTAACTCATAAAGAAGCCTAGTGAGACAATATCGGGCAGTATTTGGTGATAGGAGCAAACAATACGGTGTGGAACTTTTTGTTCGCAATGCAGCAAATATTATTAAGTTAAGTGTCCTGGTTGAAATACAAGGAAAATAACGGACCTGAACAAACTAGTACGCTATTATTGTTATTGCATCGATTATATGGCCACCACACTTATTGCATGCGTAGCAAGTTTGGCACAGAAATGTGATAACCTGGTGGAGAGTGCCGAAGAATATGACTTGTATTGTTATGAAACGGATGCAACTGCAGGCAGGCTCGGAGTCCAAGGCTCCATAACTGAACCTAATGACCGAACCAGAGGTAAGTATAAAACAGTGAGGACACAAGGACAACGCCAATCCGAAAACATGCAAACAACCTAGTTCCAGCTGTTAAGGCGACTCCCAACCATGCTCAGGCGATATCACTTCAAGACAACTTTGTGTAGCAGGCTATACCGTCAAATGTGAACCCCCTAGCTAATGGTGTGACTAGATACGCCTCCGTTGTCACTGACTAAGCAACAAGAGTAATTTCGATGGCTGCACCTGACACAAACACACAAGGCGCCAGAATTGCCACACATGCGCCTATCACTCTACCGAAATTCTATATCCAACACACTCACAAGCCAGCTACTACTGGATGAGCCCACGAGTCGCTGATTATCGTTTGTTCCAGTGTTCCTGAACCTAGCGGGCATCACATAAAAGCTAAAATGTTCGACCTCCAAGCCAAATCTGCTAGCATAGTACGCATTGTACGGAACTCAAACTTAACCTATTACGGGGAACCACGGCCGATACAGGTGACACTACAATAAGGCAACAATGTTGAGATGGTTCTTTTGTCAACCTTTCTTCCTCGGACTGATTCGCGCGGCATTAGGATTTTTCCAGACGTCAATGGAGCGAGCATAAGCAGAGGACACAAAACATTGATGTATTCAATCTTGGAGCAACGAAAAGTATAACTTAATTTACCTTGTACTAGAGTTTTGACTAACTGATGACCGCGAAGCTCAAGCTCATCAGCATCATCATCATCATCATCATCATCAACAGCAGTACATCAGCCATTTGAACTGATGCTTCGCTGTCATACAACCATGAGGACCCATGAAATAAAGAATTAGAAGAGAGAGAAAAGGGGGACTTACCTGAAAACCATAATGCCCTAAGCAAACATTCAGGGTCAAGGCGCCTACACCTTGTGAAGACAACATACCGTCACAAACAGCTGGCTATCGTGCAAAGATAAGGCGGCATCGGCGAGACAGCTTCATTGCGGCTTTCACTGCCACGCATCATAATCAGCCAGTACCCTGCAGATAAGTCAGCACCAAACACACTTTAAACAGGCAATCCGATTAGGAGACGGCAGCAGACGCACCACTGGTGTCGATTGCGAGCCATGTCCTGCAAAGTCTCGAGTCAAGCACAAGGCGAATCACGTGGACTCCAGCGCGGAAGGCGAGACGGACCAACGGCACCCAGTTTGGTTGGCAGTGACTTCATTTCCCGCTGCCAAGTCAAGTCTGTCCACCTCGAGCCTTGCGCCACCCTACACCTGGCTGACTAAACAAGACCCTCCAAGGTAAGCGGTGACCAGGCGTACGTAGCACGTGCCCGAGCCAACGCAACTTATTCAGTGCTATCTGTTGTTCTAGGGAGCTAGCATGACTATCTCCACCTAGTAATCGCCTACGCACATCATCGTTGCGGACACGCTGGTGCCATCTGACTCCAGCAATGCTTCACAGGCCATGATGATCAAAGACTTGAAGGCGCCTCAGATCTTCAGACCGGAAGGGGGACAAGTCTCACCACCATAGAGCAGAATGGCCATCACTGTGACCTTGTATACACGGCCTTTCTGACGAAGGGAAACTCCTTTCTGTCTCCAAAGATGCCGCAGGTTCAAGAAAGCAGCTCTGGCCTTTGCAATGCGTGAGCTAACGTCAGTTTCCATGTGCCAATCATTGCGGATGCAGCTGCCAAGATAAGTGAATTGATCAATCACCTCGAGTTCCACGTTAGCAAGCGGCAAGGGGTCATCAAGTGGCTGGTGGTCCTGCAGCAACACTTTGCACTTTGAAGTGGGAAGTGTATACCAATTAATAGGACCGCTGCGGATAGGCTATTCAGGGTTGATTGTGCGGCCCCAACATCGTCGAAAAGCAAGACGATATCGTCCGCATAATCTAGATCAACTAGCCTTCCACCAGGCAGCACTTCAATGCCTCCAACGTGAGATTCCGCAAGGGGACACTCCATGATAGCACCCAAGACGATATTGAACATAAATGGGGAAATCGGACAACTGTGACGAACGCCACTTGTTATCGGAAAGCTATCCGATAGGCCACCGTAGACCCTGACGCGTCCTGTAGTGTTCGAGTATAGAGCACGAAGGATGTTCACAGATTTCGTGCGAACACCTTTCCGCGCAAGTATTTCGAACAGAATCGATCGATCGACTGAATCGAACGAACACTTGAAATCGAGCAACGCAGCTATTGTCGGTCTGCGGTATGCGTGGCGCTGCTCTGGCACATGCCGCAAAGTGAATATATGGTCTATTCAGCCACGTTCTGGGCAGAAACCGGCTTGCTCTTCATTAATCCGAGATTCCAGTTCCGCAGTGAGGCGACGAACGATAATCGTGGCCGGTAATTTTGTCACAACTGGCGTTAGGCTAATACCCCTGTGGTTAGAACAGTCTGTGCGACTGCCCTTCTTGTATATTGCCACTATAATCGATTCGCTCCAATTAGCCGGGACAATCTCTTCCTTCCAGATACATTCGAATAAGGGGGTCAGTGCTTTGTAGAGGACCACAGCTCCATCCTTAAATAGTGCAGGTGGGAGGGAATCCGGGCCAGCGGCACAAAACGATTAAGGGCTGTGATCGCGTTTCGGAACTCGGCCTCTGACGGAGGCTCAAAACTAACGGTCCATGGCTCGTCCCGCATCACCTGAGTAGGAAGAGGCCCGGAAGCAGGGGTCCAGCTGAACTGATCTTGAAAGTGCTCAGCCCAAAGAGCCATACGGCGCTCCTTATTGTGTATCAGCGCACTCGCGCTGTCTCTGACTGTCTCACTGACGCCTGGTTTTCTGGGACGAGTTGTGCAGATTAGCTGGAAGAGCTTGCGGTAATTGCCTACTGCTCCTGCCTCCTCCATTTCTTGAGCCCGACCGGTCCACCAGGCTTCCTTGTCAGCACGTAGGCTCCGCTTTAGTTCACGCCCAATAACCCGTCTTGTCACATTGTGTTCAGAGCCAGCCGGGAGGTGTCTTCTAGCTTCCAACAACTTCACGGACCTCTCGGATATCCAGTGACTGGTGCGGTTACAATGGATAGTGCCACAAGCAGACGCTCGTGCGTCGTGCATGGCGGCAAAGATCCTATTCCAATGAAGCTCAGGGTCATTAGGACAAGACAGCGAAATTTCGGTATGCAGTGCTTCTTGCTAGGCTTGCTTGACGGAGGACAAAGACAATTTCTCATTTACCAATCGTAGGGGACGCTTGGTGCACCTCCCGGTAAAGTTCATGGAGAAACGACGACGTACTAAGGCATGATCAGAGTCGACACAGGCACTCCGGTACGAGCGGCAATCCAGGATGGAACCATGCCATCTGTAACTTATGGCTATGTGGTCAATTTGGGTCCATCGCTGGTTAGCTACAGGAGGACGCCAAGTGGCACTTCGGCGCCCACTTTGTCTAAAAGCAGTGCTACTAAGAAACAACTGGTGCTCCGCACAGTTGTAGCAGACGATCACCGTTGTCAGTTCGTTCGGAGTTAAGCCCATGATTACCACTCGGCTGAGCTTCTGAAGAGCTCAGACGCCCTACTTGTGCTCATGACTAGAGGGAATGGCGCTACCTTCATCAGACGCTCGTACTCGACAACGTGATTGCCATGCAAATCACAAATCTACTCTCATCATCAAATTATGAAGGTTGTGGCCCAGAGATGATGAAAATTGTGCTCCAGTCTGAACTCATGACGGAGAACGCACTTTAAGTGCAGCGCAAGTGGCGTAAGTTCCCTTCAGAGCAAGGCTTAAAAACGTTCAACACCAGATGCCAGATAAACAAGTGTGATCAAAGTCACCCAGGCTCTCAGTGACTCCAGTAAATCGTACTTCTGAAACGGACCACGGTGGTGCATAACCAATTATTGAAGGGGATAAGACATGTCATATACATGCCGTAAACGGAAGTTTATCCTATGATCAAACTGCTAGCTAATATGAATAAGGTCACAGTTCAGTGTCAGCAGTTCCCCAAGAGAACGATTAGCTGCCGATCCCGCAAGTGTAGGCAAAAGCTCAAGCCTGAAACTTGCACCGTCAGATACGCTTCTGACGTCCGAACCACAATCCTTTAAATAAACTAGTGCTCAGGGCCAATGCAACAAACTAGATGAGATTCCATATGGTCACGCCTTGCTACCTATGCACTTGGTAATGATAACTGAGATTTGGATGAACGATGAAATCATCGAGGAAGAGATCGCGCCACCAATTATGTCCGTCCTACGTAAAGATAGACCTATAGAAGAGGTGGTGAAATTTTGTGCTTTCGCAATGACCTACTCCAAGTCGTTAAGGACAAGACGAAAGACTGTAGTAATGAGAATGGATCTCACCGTGATACGAAGGTTTGCGGGATTTTTTGACACATTAAGTAATAAATAGTGGTAATCCAGGTCTTCACGAAAGCTATTACTACCAAATTGGTCAATGGTCAGAGATCAGACGAACTGTCCTCAGGTGCCCTACCTTGGGAGTTGATAATGGGATGGTGTCCATTTTTTGTAACACCAAACCGTTGCCAATTCAGCCAAACCTTGAGTACAGGCGTTTAAGCAAAAGACTTTGGTGGAGGACTATTAAGTCGGCTTACCGCTTTCTCAAAACATCATGTTTGTGGAATTATACTTTTCACATAACCCACATGGCAAAGCCCTAATCTCACACCACGTAATAAACACGTCGATGTCAACACAGTATTTTGACCTCTACCCATTACCACCCCCGAGTCGAAGCACGAGACAACCATAGAAGCTTGAGAATGCACTTTAGTTCGCGTTCACTATGATATACTTCTCGCATCAAGACCCGCCACACAACACAAATTAAACGACCGGACAATGAGCGCGTACACTTCCATTGAGGTGCTGAAGGCCCGACGCAGCCACAATCGAAATCGTACCGCACCAGGAATTGTATATCTTGTCATTACCTGTAAAAGATTATTATCTACATTAGTGTCTCGCCTCTTGATTTTGTAACTGATCCCGATTTAAGCGGCACTAATAACTAGTGACCCCGACTTGAGACATGGTAATATCTTGACTTCTAACTGTTTCATTTTCGCCTAAAATACTATGAATGTCCCATGACACAGGCTGTTCGCATACTTCTCACTACCAAGCATTAACCCAGTTTCTGTGAACCTCCTGCCTGTGGCACATGACAATACATATGGCTCGCAGGTCCATGCACAGGTTGGTCTTTCCAAAAGCACACACAAACACACCATATTTTACCATATGCTAACCATATTGCCACCAGTGATTTTTGCTTATCTACGAGACACTTTGTCGTCACTGGGTGATGGTAAGCCTTATTCGTATCCTTAACATGCAGTAATCCAACGAACCGCCATTTTTGAGCACAAGGTTTTGCGCAGTTGGAAAGCAGCGAATAACTTCAAGGGCGAACTCTTTCCCCGTTCCTCAGACGTCTTCACAATGTGTTAGACAACCGCGAAATTGTTGAACCGTTATTCAAACAATTACTTCCGAAGCGTTTTCCTACTTAGGTACAAACTATTCTAACCAGCGACGGTGACCGCGTTCCCTTGATGCAACTCGCTAACAAGCTTCTCGAAATCCAGCCTAACACAACTGACATTAACGCCGTTGAAACGCACAGTCTACCAAACTCGAGTAACGACCATCTGAACGATTTGGCTAAACAGATAGCCTAACTTCGGTTGAATCGACCGACACGACGCCGTTCCTTTAGTACTCGTTCAACTGCTGCAATAACAAGCCCATCTTCATCTCGTACTCCAACTAGATTGTACCGTAGCCGTTTCTTGCATGCAGCTCGTAAATGCACTCAACCCTTCTCCTTCCAGCAAGCTCAGCCGCCAGCGTTCTCGCTTCCGGGGAACCAACAGGCCAGATGATAGACGCGAGCACCGTCCTTGGCCAACAGCAATTCAATTCGCTCCGACTCATTGTTCTAGATCAGACCCCCGGTTTCCGTTTTCTTCTCGATATTGGTGCTGACATTAGCGAAATACCTCTAAGCGGCTCCTCTGTTAAACACACTGCATCCTCCATGTGCTTAACAGCAGCTAAGTGGATCATTCTTAAAACTTATGGTCAGCGAACCTCACTACTCAGCCTTGATCTACAGCGAAACATTAATTGGTTGTTCATTACCGCAGAAGTAGACCAACCCATATTAGGAGTCGGCATCCTGACATACTTCTACCTGTTAGTAGATCTACGAAGCCAGCGTTTGTTAGATGTCAACAGGCCGATTTCCGTTCCTGGAAACGCAGTGCGTACACCATCCATCTGCCCCATAACCCTTTTGCCAGAGAACTCTTCTCCACACTACAGACTCTTTCATAGATTTACAGATCTACTAAAACCAACTTTTCATCAGTCGTATATCATACCTTCAGTATGTCACCACATCAGCACTAACAGTACTCCAGTCTTCTCTAGTCCGCGACATCAACATCCGGAAAGACTCAAAGTAGCTAAGGAGGAGTTTCAACACATGCTTCAGTTAGGATAATTAGACCATCTCAAAGTATGTGGTCGTCACCGTTGCATATATTAGCAAAGAAAACAGAATTCGAGTAGAGACTTCGCTGCGACTACAGAGGGCTTAATCGCATCATTATTTCTGATAGGTACCGAATTCCACAGCCATACGACTTTTCTTCTCATCTTCTCGAATCTAATCTTTCTTCACATATCGAAGTCATGCTTGCATATCATCATATCCATATTCATCCTTATGATATTCATAAGACAGCTATCACCGCCATTCAGTCTGTACTAAATTGTACGTATGCCATTTGGTTTACGTAACGCTGCACAAATCTTTCAACGTTTTATTGATCAGGCACCACCAGGCTTTCCACTTGCCTTTGCTTACCTTGATGATATTTTCATGGCAGGTGCTAACGAAAGTGAACTATTGGAAGATCTAGAAATCTTATTTACATGTCTTAACCATACCATTCAACTCCTCCTTTTACTTCTCTATGATAGAAAGAGTTTATCAACAACAACAAGTGCGTCTTTGGTTCAGCTTTGAACTTCTTGGTCATACCATTAACAACACTGGCATTTCGTTGACCACAGAGAAACTTGATGCCATAAGAAATTTTTCAACACCCACTTCCGTGAAACAGTTAGGCATGCACAACTTTTACCGCCGTATCATTCAAAACGCTGTAGGTGTTATCTCCACTCATGGACTTATTGATTGGCACTCCTATGCATTTCCACTTCACTGACGCCACTGCATGAGATTTCGAAGAAGTCAAATTATCTCTGGCTAATACCATGATAATTTTCTAACTGCAACACGATGCTCCGCTGTCGTTAAACGTTGATGCAGCCAATATAGCTATCGGAGCTGTCTTGCAGCAGACCGTTCATAAATTCCAACAACCAATTGCATGTATTTCCTAAAGGCTCACATCAGCCGAAACTTGTTACTGTAGGTTTGCTCGTGAGTTACTCGACATATACTCAGGCATCCGCCACTTTCGAAATCTACTGAAAACAACAGTTCGTTATGTTTACTGATCACAGGCCTTTGACATTCGTTCTACTGGCTAAGCCAGACAATTACTCACCCCGTTAAGTACGTCAACTAGACTTCATTTCACAGTACACCAGTGATATTCGCCATATTCCTGGAGGAGATAACATTGTCGCTGATACCCTGTCACGTTCGCGAGTTGATTTGGTGAACACGTCTCCCACTGACCTGGAACGTGTGGCTTAACTACCAAAAGTTGCACCATCTCAGCCGCAGGTGAAGTAGAAACAGCTTTCACTGGACATCCAGTAAGTGCCTCCGCACACTACACCAGGTACGATTTATCATGACGATTCCGTATTTGGTATGCTTTTAGCACCTCCAAAGTGCAGAGTTTTTATAGGTACATAGGCCACTTGATGACCTTTAAGAGCGAGGAACTCGAGATAGTTGTTCAATTCACTTACCTTGGTAGTTGCATCAACAACGACGGGTGCTTAAGCTCTAGAGTTGGTTCGATATTGTAAACGTAAATACTGCCTTCTAAAATTGGCGACATAGGCTGCGTCAGAAAGGGGTTTTGTCTCGGTCTGAAAGGCCGTGTTTACACGGTCACAGTAAGGGCTGACTTACTAAACGCGACTGAGAGTTGGCCCCCTCGGTCTGAAGCCATTTCAAAGCTTTGATAGTCGCTGAATGCGAAACATTGCTGCTTTCGAATATCTCCAGTGTATCTCCAACGATGATGTGCGGACGCGAGTGTAACTCAGTGATAGGCCAACCAGTTACTTAGAACAACAGATAGCGCTGCGTTGGCGTGGGCACGTACCATGTGAATGCCTGCTCACGCTTACCGAGTATGCCATCATTTTCTTTTCCAGTTGCAGAGTAACGCAAGGCTCGGGATGGGAAAAATTTAATTTGGCAGTGAGAAATGAAGTCACTGCCGACCAAACACGATGCAGTTGGTCAGTCTTGCCTACAAAACTGCAATTTGCTTGGCTCGTGACGTTACAGAACATAGGTCGCAGTCAGCTCTAGTGGTGCGTCTGCTGTCGTCTCTTAGTCGGACTGCCTGTATAAAGTGTGTCTGGTACTGCGTTACGTGTGTTTTTATGGCTGATTATGATGCCGGGCAGTGGAAGCCATAAGGAAGGTGTCTAGATGATTCCGCCTGTTAAAACAATGCGTATTGCATTGGCTTTAATTGTTTACTTAGGATATTAGGGTTTCACTCTAAGTCCCATTCCTCTTCCTCCAATAGTTTTTCGATCCGTGGGTCGTTGTATTGTACGGTGGCGAAGCACCACTTCAAATCGCTGATGTACTGCTGTTGAAACTGAAGGTGATGACTCACTTTGGTGCCGCCTGTAACCAGGACATAGTGATGCATGTTCAGTTGCCCTTCTATATGGTCGTCTCATGTCCACTCTAGAAATGGATAACCACAAAAATTTGTTCTGAAAACTGTTCTAGATCAGCCTAACACTTATATGCTGTTTGTGACGGAGTATAAGTTGCACGCTCTAGTGGTTCCGGCTTCATTTAGTGAATAATTAAGGGTGAACCGTAAGAAGTAGTGGCTGGCCTACTACTACATAATCACGTCAATTCCCCTACGAGATTCAGAACTGGAAACAAACTGGTCATGCTACATCTCGCCTTTACCTGTGAGAAAGTTATGATCAACGCAGTACAAGTGAGTAGCCCTTTAGGAGGCAGTGATCCTGCAACACTGCTTTTCCGTTAAGTCTGCTTCGCAGAACAATACAAAAGGGAAGTCAACAAGGCCTGAATAGTAACACTTCACAACATTGCATTCGAGATCCTCAAGATCACTGATTGGTAGTTTATAGAAGAACAAAACCCCGATGTCACAGTTCGTCAGCCAGTTCAATACCATAGTAACAACCGGATCAGAGAAAAAGAGCTCTAGCTCAAAAAAGTAGAATCATTTTTGCGGAGCACGACCCGGAAGCGAATGACAATGATATATGTACATTGGAAAGCATACGAATCAGATTCAAACGTTTGAGACTGGAATGCCTACATGACTGAGCGAAGCCAATGTGTCAGTCTGGTCCGCGAAGGCAAATTGCAATACCAACAGGATATGGCAAAGAACAATGGAACAATAGAACGATGGTTTCGTACGGGTGAAAAAGCTAACGCTTAGTAGGTCCCGCTGGATGGTTATGGAGAAATTTAAAATGGAAAAAATTGTTAATAAAATTGGGTTTTGTTAGACAAGGTTGCGCTTGACAGTCATTCTCAGCTGGATCGTTTAACATTCGTGACTGTTTTGTCACGTGAGTGTGTTGGACGTATGCACCACAGTTATTCAGAATTAGATCGCTTACATTCATGACTATGTATTTTCATGTGGTTGGCTGATTCATTTGTTGATCTTGGTGCATTGCGTTTGTTCAGATATGTCAGTTTTTCAACACGGCTCGTCCTATCGCGGTGTATTCTTGCTTCCCGTTCGGAGTGCGCGTTGTGTTGCAGTCAGACATTATAGTAGACTGGCGACTGCATTCCAGTTTGCAAACCATGGTGGTTCCTTTTGGAATTTTAACATATGCTGTCCAGACAACAAGCACAGTTCGAGGCATCACGGCAACGCTTAATTGGAATATTGAAAACACAACTGTCGTTACAGTCAGCATCTACAGACCCAAACGGTTCCACTGCATAGAAGCTAGCGTATAGCACGGCAGAATTTCATCACCAGTCGGACGATGACCTCACTCTCAATGCATGATCTCGCCGCTAGGAAGATTTGTTAAAAATTGTTGGGTGTGTGCTTGGCGATGCAGCTCAGGTGCGTCTTCGTTTTGTGATAATTAGGTCCACAAAGGTACGAAAAGTACTCTAACTACATTCTACACAATAATCCAAGCGATTTGGCCTTGAACGACAACGTGGAACACGATCAGGATTTTCGGCCCTAAAACTTCCGATGTTTTCAGCTTTTTAAACATCAGGAAGCTGATTTTGTGATTATGCAGGTGTTGTTAACAGGGAATGTGACCGTTTTCTTCATAGAACCCTCACAATTGATCAGTTTAAAGCGCTTATTTCTGTTTGTTGATTTCGTTCTCCAAAGGATGCGGAGATTCGAACACGTTTGTTATCTAGTTTGGAGTCTAGTTCAGAAGTCGAAGCACGGGATCTGGTACAGAAATATGAATGTAGTTTGACGCTGAAGCATGACACAGAAAGTATCCAACGGCAAAGTAAGTCTTGTGTGTTGGATGTTCATACTATTCTTAAACGGCCCCAGGCCCCAGGCCATCATATAGTAATGTATGTCACTCCGAGTTCGCACTCCTATGTCGTCCGCCTAGTGCTTGTTGACATTGTGGTCAGTCGCATTTCGCTTGAATTTTTGAATTCAGACGAAGTGTTTGCAAGTCACTAGAAAACCGGCACGAATCTTCGCCAAAGCTTTAAGTTTCTAACCACGCATTTCAAATGTAGTTCTTGCAACCACTAGCCCGAACTATCAGTCACTGCGGAAGAGTGTTATGATTGGGATAAACTGTGTTTCTGTCCGGCTTCAACTGGACACGGCTTCAGAAAGTATAATAATCCATGAGTCGACATAGAGCAAGCTCGGTAACCCCGCATGTGTTCAAACTTCAGACGTCACGTGAGATACTGAAAATGTTGTTCATTCCTGTAACCTGTGCTATGGCAGCAAAACTACCTGTCAAAGTGAGCTTCATCTACGTCAAGCTCCAAGTGGACCATGGTCTCGCATTCATATTGATTTTACCGGACCCCTTGAGAGTTGTCACTGTAAGATAATTATTGACGCATACTCAAATTGGCCGAAATTTCCCAAATGAAACACTATCACTCCCTCTCTTTTATTTCACCTACGCCATCTCATCACAAACTTCGGTGTTCCCAAAAGTGTGCTCCGAATAATCGTCCGCAATTCACTTCACAATAATTTGCTGACTGCAACGCACAAGGCGTCGAATGCATACGCGCGCCAGCGGACTATGCACAGTCAAACGGGCAAGCTGAACGTTTTGTCGATACGTTTAAGTGAGAATTGATTAAAATGGAGAGAGGGAAATAGCCAGGAAATTAGCAACAAATGCTTGCAGAGTTACGGTACGACTCCAGGTCCAGCTCAGAAAGTTTCTCCGTAGGCGTGTCAGAATGGTCCTTGATGCTTTGAAACCACCGCTACACAAGGGCGAGAGCAAGGTTGCAATGAAGTTGGCATTTAGCCGCCATCATGGAGCAGGCACCCGGAAGTTCGTGGCTGGTAAAAGTGTGGATATAAAGAACTTTCGTGGCGGAAAATCATCCAGGATTCTTGCCCGTGCCGTTGAACAGCGTGCAAGTCTATTGTACAGAATACACATGGATTCCATCATATGGACTATACCATTTCCGAGTCAACTGAATCCATAACTGAATCAAGCTCCTCCTTAAGCGAACCATGTTCCTCCATAAGAATACTCAACTCAATCCACAAGCACAAGTTGAATCTAAAGTGGCGCACACGCACAAGTGCGCGCCCATCATCTTGGTCAATTGCAAATCACCACACCAGGACTCAGAACACCTGCATCGGTTGGTGCAGCGGTTAGACTTTGAGCTAGGCAAACAAACCGCAAGATACACACGCGGACGTCAAAAAACACGTGAGCTCAGCCACTGTAGGATGCGGTGCGGACTAGCACGCGGCATCCATGGCTGGTTGGGGAAGTACTATAATTCCCACCCA
Source organism: Dicrocoelium dendriticum (assembly GCA_944474145.2). Taxonomy (NCBI): domain Eukaryota; kingdom Metazoa; phylum Platyhelminthes; class Trematoda; order Plagiorchiida; family Dicrocoeliidae; genus Dicrocoelium; species Dicrocoelium dendriticum. The sequence continues at coordinate 52,466,101 of OX104068.1, read as the reverse complement.
CTCACCTATGCGGCATCGAGACAAACAACAAAGAACTGGGGGCCGGATATATTGCATTCGCGTTCATAGTGCTCACTGGTGAGCGCAGACGACCGGACGTGACATGTGCTCCACAATGAGGCACTATCGATTGTATTCACTGAAGGTAGCTGCATGTAAACTAGCAGACATGTCCGTCAATCGCACGTGGTTTGCCCTATACTTAGCGGTGTCTACGTGTGATCGGGTGTGGATAATAATGCCTAGGTGAAATAATTAATGCGTGCGGTGCTTCACTACGCGCTATCATGGAACAACGCGTTAGTAATCGGTGGGTGTGGCCGAATTACCTGTTAACTGCAGTTGATCGGCCTTAATGATGAGGTTAGCATCAGCATCTGCACAGCAACGCATGATGTACTGCAGGGAGCTTTGCGGAAGAGTACCGCGTTAATTGTGATAAGGTTACCGAGTTGGCAGCATCTTGCATTTGCTGGTCCATATGCAATCGCTAGTATATTGCAGCCGTTGTAAGGGTGAACGAATACGTTTGTAAATAACCGTCACGAGTTCATGTGAAACGAACATGAACGGATGATCTATGTTAACATCAGCGCACACCTTACCAAGGTGCCAAAATACGACGCACTGGATATGGTGAAACGCTGTTTGTCTGAAGAGATTAACGTGGGGAGTGGCTAAAACTTAAGGTGATTGTAACAACCGAGAGTAAGACATTGCGCGGTATATTGTTCTAGCTCGGGTTTCAGTCGGAAATAGGCACAGAAGAACACGGTGTTATCATTAGGTCGTCAATGTCCACTGTTTCGTACATAGTACTGGAAAACTCCAGTAAATAGCCGAAAGTTGTTGGAATCAAGTGGATGGCACACTTTGAACATAAAGTGGATAATAAAAGCTAGTTTGCGAGGAATCTGAAATCGCTCACCGTGGAGTGGCACATCGCCATTCCTTGATTGCTCTTTTTGCTAGAATGGTTAGCTTCCGAACCGATATTTCGTCAAACGGCGAACACAGATGGGACACAGCTCTACAATTCCGGTCTCTGTGTTTCACAGAGATAAGTTCATGTGCACAGAGAAGGAAACTGAGAACGCCGCTTGCAAGTAGACAGTGGACACCCGAACCCGTTAGTGAAACACCCGATTCACAATATTCTAAAACCACATTGAAAATATACGGCGGAATGGCTTGAGAAGATAAGAATATTATAGGTAGAAGAAACTTCCTTTTCCTTTCTGACGACACTGCCCAAGGAATAACATTCAGCATCCGTTCAACGGTAAGATGGCTAACTGCGTTCACAAACGTATTCGCAACAACTGTGAATATGTATGGACATACCGCGATCAAACTGCACACAACGCTGCTAGAACACCTAAGACGCATGTCACGGTGATGTCTGTGTAATGTTTTACTGTGAGATTCAGCGGTGGCAACGCATGTGTTTGGTACAGTGCATGTAGGGTGGCCAGATTATTGGTGAGCCAAAGCGAGGCGCTTCCAGATTTCCTGCGCGCCAAACCGGGACACTTAAGCAACCCCTATTTGTTTCTGCATATGCTGACCGTACAACAAAACGAAAACATAAATATCTACATTTATTGCTTCAGTATACTAACAAAAAGTACTTACGTTATTGGTCAAAAAAATGGCTGCGCTACTGATTTATAAATAAGTAAAAGGCATATTCTCGATAGAAGGTACACAAGTGAAGGCAGGATCCAATATACCTGCAAGCATAACTGCTTTGGAACAGTAAAACGTGTTGTTAAAAAAATAAAACCAAAGTTTTCGTAGTTTATACACTTGAGAAGTTCGTCGGATAATAGTGGGATCCAGGAACATTATGGCGCTGGTTCGCGAAAATGACAAGATTACTACTCCGGTGGCAATAGCGAAAGTTCGACGTGATTTCGGCATGATTTAATCCATGGTTTCATGAGCACAGGAGCCAAAGTAAAATGTCGGTACAAGTGTTTCCGATCAAAAGTTGTTGTACTGCTTGACATATTATCTGGAACCACAGTTATCTAGCAATACTTAAATAAATAAAGAAGAAATGTTTTATTCTCTATGGTATGAGACACGCCTGCATAGGCATGATTATGGTGATAAAACAAGCACTGGTTAATGTAAAAGCGACACAAGTTTATAAGTAAAATGTGGATCCATGTGTTAAATGTGTATGAATGCATGCAGGTAAGGACGACTGTTGTTGTGTTGCTTGAATTTGTGAGTGTGACGCCGTATTGGTGATTGTTTTCGGTCGGGAGTAAGAAGAAGAGAAATAAAATCTTCCTATTGGATGACCCACGTCCGTGGATTGGATTAGATCATCCAGTTACGTAAGAAGCAGTGAGCTTAGTTAGCGGCAAGTCATATCCGCCACGTCCCAGTGTCGTTAAACGGATATTTGTGGCGTTTTACGGAAAAAACGCTTGCCAGGCGAAAACCCACCATGTCCTTTAACACTGCCGCCGAACTATTTGCCGGAAGTGGGTGAACCCGAACCAACCATCTGACATCACGAAGAGGTGGTTCACCTAGCCAAATGAATGTATTTTTCGTAGTAGATCTGGACGTTGCATCAGCATGTCGTGAAGTCGTTCGCAAGGATACCCGGTGCTCTTGTCCGCAGAAATGCATTTTACCAGCAGTATCGCTTTCAGTGTTTAAAAGCTAAGCTGCCATGTCCAGAATCGACTCCGATTCAATGTGGACAAATATAGCGTGCTACATCTGCGGCACAAGTTAGTTCATTACTACAAACTCTGCAACCAGGATATTCAATGGTCTTCTGGGGAGAAGGGTCTGGGGGTTTTTGTCCACGTTGGCTTTAGATGTTCGAATCAGACTGAAACGGCGTCAAGGAGGGGCATCCAACACGGGGCCACTTGAAGCAAGCACTCGGACGATTCGACCCTTCAATTAATCCATAAATTCTTGGCTAATACATACGGCCACATGTGAAATATGCGGCACAGGTTTGACAGCCATGGCTGAGGAGAGATCTCACCGACCTGAAGATAGCCCTGCGCCGGGCAACAAAAAACGTCGTCTGTATAATTTGCCGTATGAACGAAGGCTTCGAGTGCTCGAGGTCTTCAGCGGACAATATCGGCGATTGCGCGGAAAACTCATTTTGACTTACCATATTTTGAAAGATCCCAACCACACGTGCCTCCATTTGCTAGAGCTGTCACTAAACGCAATTTGAGAGGCCACTATCCCAAACTGGCACAGTAGAACAGTCGATTAGAACGCCATCGGAATTGCTTTTCCGTACGAGTTTGCAGAACGTGGAATGCCTTACCGGAATCTGTCATATGTTCTCCCACGCTGGCAGAGTTCAAATCCAGGGTTGACCTTAAACTTATTTCGCTGCACCATCTTACATGACCCATTATCCATGGATAAACACAAGTGTCTGTAAGAATTGTCACTGGCGGTCAAATCCTAGATTTCGTCTCACGTTTTTCACCTCCTGCATGTGTACACCAGAACGAGAAACGATTTGTACCAACATCCAATTTGCCGTCGTTTTACACGGATTTACTTTGGGCTGTTCACTTCTGAAACAACGTCAGCTGCGTCGTAACTACGTAGCTCCATACAATTGGGTGGTTGCAACCGAAGGGATAACGGTCTCGTTTTGCGGTCCGTCTACGGAACCAACATGATCCGATGGACGAGAAGCGTGCACTGGTTAAAACCTTATTAATCGTGCCAGGTGTATGTGCTCGAGCGATTGTTTGATTGGGGAGATAGAAACGATAACCGGAACGCTCATAGAAGTCTTTTACCTTAAGGGCGTCATCACGAAGCATAGCTAAGTCAGACAGCGAAAGAAACGGTGTTGACAACACCTAAGGAAAATGTGTACCTCGTGCTCGCATTTAAGGGTAACACCGCTTCAACGAGGGCAATCAAGCGAGTAATCTCCGCACAGATAATCTAATGCGCTGCAGATACTGTGGTAATCAACAGAATCCGGCAATCGTCGCCACTTTCAGTATAGGAAGTTGAACTCATCAGCACGAACTCACACAATATTCACAAATTTGATTATACCTGCGGTGTCAGTTAGATAGGGAAGAATGAGGGGGTTTTCATTTTAGAGTGAATGAACATCTGACCAAAGGGGTTCAAGGTGAGGTCAGCCAACTCTCGCCCAATATTCCGTGTGCACGAAAACGCAAACACGTATTATTGAGCCATTATCGGCTTGACACCAGCTCCGCATCTCGGTCACTATTACGTAATCCCAATCCACGCTTATTACGGTTCGTCTAAGTCGTGAGGACAAGCCAACTAAGACCTGTCCTGTAAGTGCAGAAACAGTCAGTTGTTGACCAACGGATACCCTGGTCCTAGGACGATGGCCGCCGTTCGTCTCATGGCATTTGATTGATTGGTAACATCCTTGGGACGGTATAAATTCTAGTAATTGTATTGGTACTGAGGAGACAATAAAAATGCGCGCAATTACAGTGACCTTGGTTTCATTGTGTTATTGAAACTATTAGATGGAAATAACTGCTTAAAAAACACAAATAGTTCATTTCTAGGCGTTGCGCGAGACTGTAACGGCATAGGGACAAATCGATGATGACACGAATAAGTTTCCTGAGACCGGTCACACATGCAATTGTAGTGTCCCACAGACGCAAACCGAACTTGGGCGTAGTATGCAAACCGATGGTGTGCATCCGTTCACACAAGAGTTATACTCTTCGGCCAAATTGAACAACACGTCATGCACCATAACATTATACACTCATGTTAACGCATTGTACCAAGCTTTTAGCGTGGCACATTTTCGAAATCGCTTACAGTGCTTTCAAGTTAGCGAGACTAGGAACGCCGTTTTGGCGTCGATGACACTCTCATTAGTCATAAGACGTTATCCAATGGGACACCGATTGGAAACCCCCAGCATAAGCGACAGACAGTCCTATGAAAGTGGGCGAGCACCACTTTCTGTTCTATTTTGATGCCTGTCTGAAGGAAACCTCGATGACTGATCTCCAGACTGAAACCGTCCAATGGGCAACTTGTGGTGCCTGTCTAAGGAGGAGATCCTAGCTACCGCATGATCCGAAGCTTAAGACGTAACCAATGCGGACAGACATACTAACCAGCACATGAATCGGTCTATACTAGTGATGGCTGGCGGCTACCTGGTGGTGGCTTATTCAGCGGCCTAACCATGGTGACGTAGATAGGCAATCTTCTAACTGGTATTCCGCAGTTCGTTACTGGCTGCTAGGCGGTTAGACAATTTTGTGCGATTGTTATTGCGACGATCATGGGGGACATTGTTCCCATTGAAGTTGATAGACCAACCTGAAGCTGAAAAACGAAAGTTATATGTTTGCTTACTTCTATCACAGTTGATGACTAAACACAAACTAAGAGGATTCCACGTGTGGCGTTGACACGACGTTAGTGAGTGTTCCTTTGTCTCCACACCCATGGGTGACTTTGTTAATCAGTTATAGCTTCAGTGTCTCAAGGTATGGCGTTATGTAAAGGTCATAGGAACCTATGTATTCATACGATAATTAGGCTTTACTTCCATATGGTCGCCCATGCCTGTTGAGACGCTTTGACAAGTGGCTCTCCGAATGGCACCATTAGAAGCAGTCAATGGAAATGGAACCTCCCTATAACATCCATGGACTGGAATGCTATCCTCATGAAACCGGCATTACTCAACAAAGAAACACCTAAAGGGGCTACAATGACTACAGTGTTTATACATGCCACATCGTCCTGCTAGAAAAAAAACCAAGGCTGATAATTAGTGGCAACGCACGCCTTTTACTCTGGTAATTCAGGTGAGTACTTGGAACAAAAGAACACTGTTGTCTCACCCACGGGCGTTCCTACAATGCGTTTGCAATCATTTACAATGGCAACCGCGCCCGCTAAGCCTGATATGGACCACTGTTTAAGTCTTAGAAGCAGTCTTGTGTACAAGTCGTGACACACGTTGTTATCGATATGGCAACTATTCGGAAACCTTTTGTCATTGGAAAGTAGGTAATTCCAGAGGCATTGTTGAAGGAGGAACATTGCTCCAAACTCTATGCTTACTATGCGTATGCAGTGCTCGTTGGCAGATCATATCAGGGCCGTACGGTCACTTGGTATTTCAGGCTTATCAATCACTTGGAGTTGAAGTGTAAATATCACGTTGAAACGCAGGATTGACATGCATCTTACGACCTTAACATAACGGCAGATCCATGGGTCCTGAAGCGGTAACTGATTACCGAAAGTACTCACAGGTGTGGAGACGAACAAACACTCGTTAATGTCGTGTCACCGCCACACTAGGAACCCTCCTCTTTGGAACAATGGCTACAGATCCGCTGATGGTCTTACCTACCCAGCGAACTTGGCCTTAGTGTACCATTCGCCGACTACGTCAGCAGTACGTAGCTACCCTATTCACATGAGTGTACGGCCAACTGAAAAAACAGCACAGGAACCTTGTAGATGCAAAGGTTTTAAAATTTTTATTTGTGAACAAGTCCTAGATTTACCTCCTTCGTACGAAGCACTGTATTGTTCCTGATTACCTCAAACTGCCGCAGCAAGCACATGTATTTCCTCAACGAAATGGCATACGGATTGATTCTCCATATTGCTCGCAGTAGCATGATTACCCTGCATATCGTATCACGTGTAGCCGGATAGGCAAGCGAGCAAGGAAGACAACCGTGCAGTCAACCCGTAAGCCCTCAAAGCATCGCTTATGACAGCCTGTAAGCGTTGCAGCCTCAACACAATCAACCAATCCGCTTATCACTACTCACTTGGTTGGACCTCACTAATTGGATTAATATAATTTTGCTCAATAAATTTGTTTTTGTTGCATGGTGGCCGGCTGGTAGCTTTCCGGTACGATGCCCATGCATTACTGGCAGCTCGGCTGGCATGCATCTGTTGTTTCGTTTTCCTTTTTATCTTTTATGCATTGCGGCACAGTGGCTGAGGTACTTCGCACCTCTAGCTCACGTGTATAATGATGATGATGGTGGCTGCGTCATTCGGCTTGGGATTACTCCAGGATGCACCGTCAGAGGTGTTTCTGTCAGATTTATTGGCCTAGCGACACATCCCTTTCCAATACTCTTTGGATCAGGCAAGTTCCCGTTCGTTGCTCGCGTTCCGCTCTCTGCTAGTATTGTTAAACTGCGGTTGCGCCTCTCAATCTCGTCCATGATGTCTGCGCCAGTGTCAGTCATTGCTCGTTCTAATGGCTTTCCAGCGGCCGGCATGATCGTTGTCTTCCGCGCGCCGACGACATTAAAGATTCCGGTAGGACATACCACGATCTGCAAACGCGTACGAAAAAGAATTTCGACGGCATTCCAAACAACTCTACTGGCCTGCCAACTTGAGACTGCTGACTCTCAAACTGCTTTTGTGACTGAGCTATAGCAAAATCTGGTAAGTCAAAAGGAGGTCCCCGCGCACACTTCGATACTGTCCGCTGAAAAACCCGAGCACTTGAAGCCTACATTCAAAGGCACATCATACAGACCCCTGGCATTTTTGTTTGTCCGGCGTTGAGTCTTCTACAGGACGGTGAGATCTCTCCTCAGCCATAGCTGCCAGACCTGTACTGTCTAATTCACATGTCGCCGTATGTTTGTGCCAAAAGTTTGTGGAAACATCCTAGGGTCGAATCGTCCGAATGCACGCTTCAGGAGGCCCAGGTGTTGATGTCGTTTCAGTTTGATTCGAGCGTCCAACTTCGACCTGGAGAAAATACCCCTGATCCTTCTCGCCAGAAGATGTTAGAAGCTCCTGATTGCCGCGTTTGTAGGAGCAAATCAACTTGTGCCATAGGTGCAGTACTCTACATTTGTCCACATTGAATCGAAGCATATTCTGGATTGACCCTATCCAGGTCAGATTGAAATACGGTAATATCATCTGGTGTATTGATCACACTCCACACCATGATGTCATCGACATAAAGCAGGCAGTTCAGGCTTATGGGGCGTGTGATACCGTTAATATACATCAAGAATAACTGCGGACCTAGTACGGATACTTGTGGAACTACGCATACAAATTGGATAGGACCTGACAGGGATTCATGCACTCATACTTCAAAGCACAGTGTAGAAAAAATTTTCCGATCCATCTAAGGAGAGGATCCCTAATCCCAAAGGTCTGGAGTTTGAACAGCAGAATGTTATGATTTAACCGGTCGAACGCCTTTGAGAAGTTGAGAAAAACTACATCAACTCCTGTACCAGCGTCTATTGCTTCAGTCCAGCTTGATCGTGCTAGTAGTCGATTTGTAGTGGACGACAGAGTTCGTCGCAAGCCATGCTGTTCCGGTGTGAGGTAGTTAAAATCTTCTCAGTAGGCCGTTAGCGCATCAGAAATAATAGCTTCCATGACCTATGAAAGAACCGGTAGTAGGATTATGGGATGGTAGTTGGCTGAATTGTAACGACTACCTCACCCGTGAATAGTAGTAACCATCCCGTATTTCTACATGTCGGGCAAGTACATTTCGTCAAAATAGTGTTGGAATGATAGATCTAACAGCTCAACTAAACGCTACTGTAATACTCAGCTATTTAAACGTATTTTACAAAACCGCAAAGTACAGTTGTATCCCTTTTCTAAATACTGCGCGTGAGCAAATGCTAATTGCGCTAATGCTGTTAGACACCAAATCGTTTGTACTTTTCAGGTCGTAGCGCATCTCTTATCATTCTCACACATATCACATCACTATCAGGAAAAATTCCCATTTCTCTCACAGCCGCGGATGTGCAGAAGCGACTGATGTCAATACGCGAGTGCAGTTCAACCGGCTCGGACCACATACGCCATAAGTATCTGATGGTAGCTGCTACGAGCTTGGCTGAAACGAAATCTCAGTTTTTTCAACATCACTTCGACGAGATGCATGTTGTAACAATGTGGAAGGGTGGAATAGTCATCTCCATCTACAAGACAGGCTATGTTGATGCTTCTGCAAACTACCGCTCAATTGCCCTTTTTCTTGTGCATGCACAAGTAATGAAATCTATTGTGGCAGAAACACTCATGGGATATTCCGAAAAGTGAAATATCACTACGTACGGGCAGCATTAAATCCAGTAAAAGGGTTAATCTATAAGGAACCTACTGTTAACCCGTGCCAGCTAGGAAAGGAGTCCGCATCGGTTATCTTGCTTTTTCGAAAGCATTTACTCGTCAAATCACCGCGTTCTTCCTTACGAGCTTCGGAGGTATGGAATCGGTGTCTCTATGCCAGGCCAGATACCATTCTTCGTAATCCGACGACGCTTGAATGTGCGGATTCGTAGTGCCCTGTCTGACGTGAAGTTTTGTACTAGAACCGCTGCTATTTCTATTGTTCATAAACAACCTCCCGTGAGTGCTGATTTCAAACGTTCTCTATGGACTATCTCAAGATTTGTTAGGCAATCCCAACTAGGCGACCATATAGCACTACAAGATAACTTCGAGAGGGCTTACGAGTTGTCGTGCTATACATGCTTGAATTTAGCCCTGTCAGGCGCAAAATAATGATCACACGTCACCATAGCACTAAAGAATGTCGACGAAGATAAGACGTTAAACAGTGCGCTTTTTAAGAGAGCGATCTTGGAATGTTCAAAACAGGCCTAGATGACAGTGAAAATAGTTAGCCAACACTTGGTCCCACTGCGTAGAGCGTTTGGTGGATTTTATCCCAAATATTTTCACAAATGCCCAACACTTACGTAAGATCACATCTAGAATACGTCATGCAGGTATAGTACCTCTGGCAAAAAGGTGAGTTATCTGTCCTTGAGAAGCCACAATGGAGGTCAACCAAAATGTTAGGGAATTGCTCCACCTCTCCTACCAGTCTAGACTAAAGGAAGTGAAAAATATTGTTTTCTTTGAGGTGAGCGCGTACTGGTGTATCAGCTTCTCAAGAATTCTAACTACCCATATCGAGCCATATTGAAATCTCGCTACAGCACATAAATTAGAGGCCTCAAGTTGAAGTTGGAGACAAAGAATAGCCGGTTGGAATGTTGCGGGAGGGTTTTCTAATTTCGTATATCCCAGCCGTGAAATTTACTTCCGCATTCTGTGCTCTTTGCTCCTTTATTAAAATAATGCAAAACTCGACTGCATAATGCATCAAAACTACCTGCATAACATGATTGAACGTTAGTTACTGTGAAACAGGACAAGATAACTAAATGACACGTGCACGTGAAAATTGCGGTCAGTCCACCGGTACGCATCTTTTTGTGCACCGACTCGTTTTTTCACATTTTACCTACTGAAAATTGTGACAAATTCATGCTTCCATTGTCAGGCTAAAGTAGGGAAAATACGGTCAGTTGCCAAGCCGATATATTTGCTAAAATATTACGCTAAAGCTTGGTTACAGCGTCGCTTTTGTAATGTTAGTTTGCTTTCGAGGAATTTTCAAGTGATATTGCAACACATAGCGTTTACTTGACATTTTCGCGATTGTCTGTATTATTCCTCTACAAACACAATAAACCGCCCGTTTTGTGCCACTTTTTGTCTGTGTGACATACAATAATACAAATTAAAATAATGGGAATATACGACGCCAAGATAATTTAAGCGGCGCTCTGTCGATTTGAGATGAAGTCTGAGGTTCTGGTAAAGCAGACTGTTTGTAGCATAAAAAGCCGCCTCAGTTACGCAGTATTACTTACTTCAGTTTGGATAAATTGTCGTTCAAGTTCTTCCTCCTGTGAATCAAATGTTAGCAAAATTAGCACTTCCTTATCAAGACATAGTTAACTATGAAGCATTCTTATATCCTATAGGTTTGAACAGCAAGAAACTCCGGTGGAAAATGTAATGGCCTGACAATTTAACTGGATTGAGCCTTCCACTTTAAGCGACTGTAGTTGTACCCGGAATATGTGTACACAGGGCAACTAGTCACTTTGTTTGTACACTTGGCAGTGATATGGCAACTATTCGCATTTGATAGCGATAAAATCGGACATATTTCCAATAAACCTTCCCTTCAGGCTAACTCCAGGCTGTCTATTCAAATAATGATAGTAGCCGCTGTTTAAGGGATCAAAGGCAACGTAGACTGGTTGTGCTTCTTCTGGAGGTAAGAAATATTGTGAAGTTAAGTATGCAAGATAATTGCTGGTGACATTCGTTAAAATAATAAACCAGTTATTGGTACACATAATTTGAAGAATAGCATTCGCTAGAAATATTCCGGATTTGGTTGACAGATATCAAGATGTAACTTCGGGGAAATATGCCTCACCAGCATGTGCGAACAACAGTGTATAAGTATAAGCTAAAAGAGCCAGTGAGAAATTTCAAAGATACGATTTGTTGTCATTATGTTTGGTAGATTGTGGCATGGAAATGTGCTGGTATTTGCCATATTTTGCCTGTTATTCGAATCCTACATAACCCACCTATGCTGGTAAATTTGGAAATTGGCCACCTTAAGTATCCAAACCTTTTGTTTTTCTTAGTTTGATGAGCATAGTACGTTTGCAGCGCGAGTTTATATGTCGCACTTGTTATGAAGTTACTTATGTACTCGTTAGCCAGGAAAGGTATCTACAAGCATTAGTCTAAGCAGTGAATTGTATTCGCCATTCACCACATAAACTTTATTTGTAAACATTCCTACAGAGCACTAGGATAGTCAACACTACATGGCTTAGGTGACATGATACTATCAAAAAGTGATTTGCACACCGGACATGTGAATGTATTTACGTTGTTCAATGATCATGACTTAATGCGTAATGGATGGCATGAAATCACAGCCCTTTTCCTAGTGCATCAAATCAGTTACCAGGATTGGGAATCAGCGATTTGCATCTTTATCAATGACGCAAGGCAAGAAGGTGGCATTAAAATCAGCCTGTAGTACCCAAATCCATACACTTATGAGTACAAAATAAAGAAACTACATATTTTATATGTTTTGCCACAACACGCTCATATATTAGGCATTACGATGTTTTCCACTGGCTTCACTCAGATTGGCATAGCAAAGGATTCAATGCCTCAGGGTATCTGGATACATACACAAATCCTTAGAATTGACAGCGCAAGCAGGTCGATGGTAAATCTTATACTTACTGCATATAGGCTGCAATGAATTTGTTCAAATTCTTCGGATTGATTGAGTGCCGTAAGTTCTGTCGAAATGTTTCAATGGCATTTTTCAGTTCCACTTCATTTTCTGCACCAACGAGCTGTGGCGCGAGTGATGTCAATCGAAACGAAAGTTGCAGTGAAGATAGTGAATGATAACGTTGCAATTCCAAAGACGAAGTATTGAACAGTCACTAACATATATTCGGCTGATAGCTAAAATGAGAATGAATTTAATTTAGACATCTGTCTCCTGCTAGGCTTGAGCAAGGCAGAGTGCGATGGATGTCGAAGTGTTCACGTGCATTTGGCAGAAAGGAAATTTGTGGCAAATGAATCGCTGATGATTCCCTTCTAACGCAGTTGGGTGTATGATCGAATGCGTGCACATGCTATTAAGATGTAATTAGCTGCTTTGTCTTCGGATTTGCAAATTATTAATTTTGTGAAAAGAAGTGTGATGATCGTATGGAGTCTACGTGTGTTTTATAGCTGTTAAATTCATAATGCCGACGTGAATGGAGCAAAAGAGGCGAAGCACAATTCGCGTTATCTTTCATAGTCCTCAGAAAAGCAGTCAAATCTGTCGGTCCCGGGTGACAGTCGCGCCGATTTGGTAACTGCAGGTACGTATTCCGATCAGTGGTTTCGTATAAAACTCTTTACTAGGTAACAGAGCCCGTTTGCAATTGTAACGTGATTTGTAGCAACCCACTTCTAGTTAGAAACTCCAATGCTCATCAGGTTATACGCAACTAACAAAAGTTCACCGTAGTGTACAGTCATCAATATTGTCTAGTGTCATGAGCAGCTGATTTCCAGGCACAACGTCTGTGAACAATACCCCGGGGTAGTTGAAGGAAAGCAAACTGATGACTAGGTCCGAAATGGTGCCAAAGCAGTCCAGTGCTCCTTCCTATTTTCGAAGGTGATCTGCTTTGTAACTGGCTGCCTTAACCAACTGTAAAATTATTAACTTTGCATTCTCTTCTATGATAAGGAACGATTTCATATGGAAGAGTGCACACCGATTGTGTATGCAACATATATGGAGCTTTAGAAAACCGGCAGCTCATTTGTGCCTACTACGATTGCTTACATAATTGGGTATGCGTCTGAAAATCAAGCCGATTACCATCGGGCAACTACTAAGAACTTAACTGATCAAATGAATGGTAACGTTGTAGAGAAATCCCGCCTATAATTAGCATGCACAGTGCTTTGATTAGTGACTTATCCTCGGTTTGTGATGTGAGAATAATTTTCCATAAAGACTTTACTAACCTTTAGATGCACATCTGGCATAAGTATAGTGTAAATAAGCTATTCTACACGATAGCTTTGCTCGATAAACACAGTGTGCAAATGTCAGCTTACCATCAGATAGATAGATGGTTATGGAATGGTGTCAAATTTTCCAGCAGTGCCAATCATTTTGTAAAGTATTTACCGTATGTAATTCGACGATTAGGCACAGAAATAACATAGAGGTTTGTCGACCCACCAAATATGTGAATTGCATATAGCTGTAATCTGATTTCATACCAGAAGTATCTGTTGCAAACGTTTCTAAAGAGACGTCGAACGGTCGCTTGAAGTTGAACGGAAAATTCGGATAGCATTTATGAGGTCTTTAAATGTTCCCTGATAAGTGATAATCAAATAAATAAAACCTCATGCGATAATCCGAAGTTGAATCTGCTCGACAGTTTCAACAGGTACCGCAGCATCTGGTGGCTTTCTTTTGGAAGTAGTGCGTGGAACCACGGTGACAACTAATATCAAATTCTCACCCAAAGTTGGTAGTAACACTAGTCTTTTGCACTTAGATGACTTCACCGCTGCAGCAACACTGGACGCTATTGCAACGAGATGGAGTTTATAGTGGTGCAACGGTTTGATACCCCTTCACTCAACGAGCTATACTGGATGATGCCCCGGGCTCCAAGGGAGCTCCTGCTAACAATTTGGTCAATTTTTCGAGGTCACGCAAACTCAGTCTCCTTGTACTCTAGGTTGGGGATAGGACATAGCGTGGCAGAAACATCTGTAGAACCGAATCGTTGCCACCCACGTTGTCTTGTGAACAGGCTTGAGGCCCCATCTCGTTATTCGCTTTAGGTTTACCCGCCCCAGAAGTATCCCAAACCACGTTCAACCATGATTATTCCCTCAAATTTCCGCAATATCCTACAAAGACCGTCTCATGGCTTTACAAGGGTTCCCTTATCTGCTGGTTTCACCAAAGCGAATAAGCGAAAACATGATTCAACTGGCGATAGCATCTTTCTGTTTTGAGATGTTAGTACGGTTTAATATCCTAGTGTAACCTCCCTAGATTGGTGCCATCATTTGGCATGAGTACTCACCTTCATAATGCAAAGTGTTGTTGTTGCGGGGCCACCAGAGACTTGATGACCCTAAGACCGAGGAACTTGAAACAGTTCTTCAACACGCGCACGTTAGAGCTGCATGAATAAAAGTGGGCGCATAACTACGAAAGTCAGTTCACTTATTGCAACGCCGCACTGCCTTCTTGAATCTGTGACCTTGGTGGCGTCAGTGAATGAGTTCGTCCAGTCTGTGTTTACAAGGCCACAGTTCGGTTCGTCCTGCTCTATGGGAGTGTGACGTGGAAGCTTCAGACCGGGGATCTGAATCGCATGCAAGACTGTGAGGACCGCCCCTACGAAGCATTGCGAGTTTCGGATATCACTAGCGTGTCCGTAGTGATGACGGGCCTATACGAGTGTTAGGCAGAGGTAGAGTAGTTCTTTAGAACAACAGATAGCGTTGAATAATTTGCGTGGGTTCCTGGCCATCGTTTACCGAAACGGCCCTTGTTTCCTTCTCCAGATGCAGAGTGGCGCAAAGCACGAAGTGTGCAAAAGTTAACTTGATAGTGAGAAATGAAGTCACTGTCGACCAAACTCGGTGCAGTTAGTCAGTCGCACCTTCTGTGCTTCAGTCCACGTGAGCTTCTATTTGCTCTGCTCCAGACGTTACAGATCATGGTTCGCGTCTGTTGTCGTCTCCTAGTCGGACTGCCTGTATAAAGTGTGTCTGGTGCTAAGTTACCTGTGGAATGATAGCTGATTATGACACAGGACAGTGAAAGCCGCTAGGAAACTATCCTGCTGATTCCGCCTTATCTGTGTATGGCAGTCACCTGTTAGTAAAGGTTTGTTGTTTACACAAGATCTAAGCATCGTGACTGTAAGTGTTTGTTTAGGATGTTATGCTTCTACGATGGGTCCCCTTTCACTCATTTTTGGTCTCTCTCCCTAGGTTGTTATGGTTGTATGGCGGCGACGCATCAGTTCAAAATGACTGATATGTTGTAGTTGATGATCGGTTGATCGTGACGATGTTGACCGCCTCAACGTATTTGATACACTGGGAACTGGGTTGTTCCATATAGTATATAAAGCACAGACCGTACAAGCTCAAAACCTTCATATTTTTGCTCTAAAGGTAGCAGGTGGGCTTATCAAGCTAAATCTTGTGTCATCCGATCCTGTTTCTCTATAGATGGAAAATTGAAGTATGCAATTAAACTAAGCGTAAAATACGGACATTTGATTAGTGGTATGGAGTCAGTTTCTTTGTAAAGCGTTTGCCCGAGGAACTGCTCGTGGTATGACAGTTCTTGGCAATAACACAGGTAGTGGTAAGGTAGACAGTGTGTACAGTTGAGCACTTTTAGATGTGGAAGAATAAGTGTTGTACGGATTACATTATTCATATTTCTGATAGCGCTTCTCGGGATACATATCTTCTAGGCATGCGCGCAAGTATGCAGCACAGTCAAGTCATCCAACTAGAGGTTGGGCGTCGCAGGAGAAACCATTGCGTGTAAACGAATCCGTAGTACATAGGTCGACACGAGGTTTCACATTGATTGGCAAATCATTAGTTAGTGCTAACATTAACGACTGGCCTCTCTGTAAGTTTATTCTGACAGCAAATAAATAAATATATTAGCAGATCAGCAGATCGAAGTCGCATCAGGGTTTGATACCACAAAATAAATACAACCGTTTCTATCGCTTACGGTTTGCGCAATCGATTAAGTGGGATCTTACAACTAGCTCCGAAAGTGTCTCACACAACCGATACAATCCATAAGATGATTATTCAAATATTTATGCCGCAAAAGCGATGAAATTCACATACGAGTTAACATACTTTGCTAAAAGATCATGGTATTATACAGAAGGTAGCAAGAAAGTTATAAGCAAATTGTCTTTTATGAATATGACATCCAAGTAGTAACACCATGCCAGTAAAAACGGACAACACCACTTACTGGTCCAAAACGATGCATGATTAAAAAGCTCTCAGTAGCTGTGTTCATGCCTGAGATGTTCAATTTCCAGTTCACAAGCTATGCGTGGAGCGTACAAAAAAAGAGCATGAGACGTAATGCCGTACAGTACAATTTAAGGAAGCTTCGTTCCTCTTTCAGTTACAAGAACTGTTAGAACGTAAACAAAATTGGGTGCCTGAACCACTTAAAAGCGAGGGATGTAGCATGCTTCTGGCACTCTCGTTATACACTTTTCGCCTTACGGCCATAAGTATGTAAACAGGTTCGAAAATGACGCTTGTTTTCTAATTAGTGTGTTTAAAATAACGATTCAGCGTTTGAGGAAATGTGGATTCGCGTGCGAGTTAAAAGCAACTATCCGATGAGGAGCTGAAACATATTAAACAATCAATGAAAAACAAAATGCTGACAGCATATGCAGTTACCTTGTCTTTGATAGATTCGGCGAACGATGCTGACGCGCCGGTGCAGTGAATCAATATTGCACCTAGGACCATCTCATCGAATGACATCTGGAAATGAGAACCGTATTTACTTAGCTATTCTCGTGGTCATGTTAATTCGCATCGTTGGATGGCATTATCAACTGCACATGTTTTCCCTTACCGAAGCTGGCGTTCAACCAATGCAAACAGATAACTGCAGATTAGACAGACAGGTGACCCGAAACTGGAGTCTCCGATCGACACATTGTACACAGTGGATTTGCTCTGCATAGTTGTATACACTACATTCAGAGTGGAAGGTATGACATCAAGAATCAATATTCCCTCCCTACAAGTTGAGCTAAAACAAATATAAGTGGGAAATTTTGACCGACGTTATTCGTATCTTTGGAATGGACTGCCTCATAAATTGCTAATGGTAGAGTCTAAACAGTCGCTTGGAAAATTGGTGGATGGAACCTCAAGGTGTTGCAAATCAAACCTCTGATGAAACGGGACGGCAAATGGAAATAGTTTTATGAAATAGGGGCTGGAACATAGGTATACAGTTACAACATTGCATGATAATATGTGCATACTCTTTTGATAACATCTTTTTCATTTAATGTAACTATATGTAGCTTTTTTCAGTCCAACATCCGTTATCTCGTTCCACCATACCAAATAAACAATTCCTTGTCCTATTGACATTTTTTCCACACTGCTAATTGTTATCGCTTCTTTACCGGAGAAAACAACTGGACTAACGTTAGCAGTTATTGGTGCTCTGCGAAGTCACCTTTCTATGTCATTTACTCCACAACTCGATTGCTGGAGTAGTTGGATCCATTTCAAAATCGTTTAAACACAGTCATTTTAGGTTTTCGCTGTAACCCGTATGTACAACCTGAAGTTGGATTGATTGCATTTATGCAATCATGTAGCAATGTAGTGCTTTCGCCATATTTTATACTTCTCTTTACCATTGCTAAGCGCGACTGGGCCGGCCTCCTTAGTTGACGGAGTTCACTCCGTGAGGCAAATTGTCACAAATCAAACGGCAAGTGAAATGGTGTGAGCATTGAAAGACTCGGAATTTGAAACCGGGTGAATGGCTTCAAGTGTTTAAAAAAGTAAAACAAGCAAATTCCTCTCTGAGAGCCTGTTACTCACTATTCATAACAACCACCCTGAAGATGAGCTAATACAATGATGACTTATTTGCTTTAATGCCACACGGGCCCAAAGCCAGTTGAAGCTTGGAAGTGCGGATGAGAACTTTCGGGTGATTAATTTGCACAGAAGTAGGCCTTACAATGGTTTTTCGAAGTCGTATTGATTCAATATGGCTTTTTTCTATAACCTATTACATCATGTCCTGCACTTAAATTGACGGTCTTCTTACAATTTTAGCGAGCGAATACCCCGAAAACCCAACTCTGAATTGCCCTGGATAATTTGAAAAAATAACAATCCTTTAAGATCCTGTTGTACCAAAATATCCGACCACTTATTAACAGTTCATTAGTGTATGAAGGGATAAAAAGCATAAATTTAGAACACCCACCTGATGCAAAATGCACAATAAAACCAAAATAAAGAAATATTCTAACCGGTAACGTGAATCATCAGTAGTAAAGACCTCGCAGTTTCTGATACAGTTGTGTAGCGATTAGGACTAAGATGAAAGCCGAGCATTTTCTCAAATGTCACAATGTGTGGTGCATTCACCACATGTGTTGATAGTGCATTCTAGTGGGAACAGATTCTAAGAGTGTAAAAAACTTTCTACATTCCAAACAGGAGTGTTGCGACACAATTTTCAGATGATGGCCTCGATATTGTTTGTAAAGGACTAGGGTCAGCAGTGATGTACATGGGCGTTTGCTTTCAATTAGTATGCAGTATGCGAAAATATCCCCGCGAAGCCGTCGGTATTCTGAGGAGAAGATACCAAGCAAATGAGGATGTTCGTAACTGAGACCGGATAGTCCACATGTTGCCTTGGTAGCTCTTCTTTGAGGTTGCTCCAAGAGACTAAGATATCGTCTTAACCAAGGTCGCCAAGCCTGAACCGCATCTTCAACTTGGAGACGAAGAAATGTGTTGGTCAACAGTGGTAATAACCGTCACTCAAAGGCGCCGAGAGCTCGCCTCAAAAGCCACAAGTGCAAGTTCGCCACATTAGCTGCTTTCAAACATTGGAACGAATTGCCAAGACATTCTCGGTCAATGTCACCTGTTGCAAAACGTGCTGTCCCAGCATCCATACGTTACTGAAGCTGCTACGCAGCGTCAGCAGGTGACACTTTGCATGGTTCAGTGGAAGCTGGTTCCTTTCTGACCATTCGTTAATCCGGTTCAGATCGTTGTGGAGATATGCACGGTCGAATGCTGAGCGAATTGCCCTCCATATTTTAGCATCTTCTGCAAATATCTGCATCGTGGATAACATGTTTTCTGGGAGGTCATATAGGTAAACCAAAAACAGTAGTGGGCCGAGGACGGATACTTGGGGTAGACCATTGGGTGCACAAAAGCATTCGAACTGAGTGCTGGCTATTCTTAACTTGGTAGTTTTGGCTTGTAAGTAATCTTCCAACCGGATGAGCAGGGAACCGTTGATACCATAGGCACCAAGTTTTTGAATGAGTAGGAAGTGATTGACTCTGTCGAATGCCTTAGGAAACTATAGGTAAACCACATCTATTGGGACTCCTTGATTTCATTTAATAGGCATTATATGACTTTTTGCGGTATAATAGCCCATATTTAGCTCTAAGGAAAGCTTTTCATCCATTACTGGTGACTTAGCCGGCATGCCTGTTTAACTTTTCAGTTCCTTTTGTATTGCGGTACCATAGCTGAGGTGTTTTCCAAATTGAGCTAGCGTTTATAATGACGATGATGATCATAGGGAATCCTTCAGCAGCTGCTTTGGTCCATGAATCCCGGGCAAGGAGCAGGTTGGTAAGGTCATCTGTGTCTGAAGCCACGTTGGACATTGGAAATTATGCGCAGACTTGCAAAATATTGTCTCTGTTCATTTGTGATTACCGATTCCATCACTTTTTGATAAAAGATGTAGGAGTAATAGGTCGGCAGTTGGATGAATCCCATCTCTTACATCCTTTGAATATCAGAGTGATGCTTCCACGTTTCCACTCGGAGTGTGTGGGAACCAAACAGATCCTGAAAACGCTGCAAGATGTACTGCTATGGTGGGGTAAGACATTTAAGCACCTTTGGGTAGATCTTTCTCGATTCCCGAGGCACTGTTTTCCCAGAGAGACAGTAACTTGTTTACGACAGACTCTGGAGTAAAGGTGACACTGGATAAGCCGACGGAATTTGTTGGGATTTGGCAGAGCAAAGGTCTCATGGTATTTGTAGTCACCAAGCCAAACTGCAGGAGTAGAGAGCTCGCCGTATCCCCGACAGCAGTCGTTAAGGTACTGGGCATCTTGTGTGTTGGTATTCCAGTTTTAACATTTCCTTTATCGTTCACATACCTGTAACGCAGTTTGTTGTTACCCGCAAACTAGAACACCATGTTCTGCTGCCATTCGTACTTGTCTATCCTAATAGATGACGTGCAGTAGTTTCTGACTGTTTTGAAATTCTGCCATGAGGTATCACATGAGCTTAGCGTATGTTGCTTTCAAATCGCGTCTCTTCTGTTGATCCGTTTATGTGGTCTGCTTCGGACCCAACTGTTGGTCCGACGTGAAACTCAAAATGGTGCAACTTTTGAGGCTGCTTGTATGATCCAATTAACTTTACCTTTCAATTCATTCTATGCGTCGTTCGCCGAACTGTGTAGCAACAGGTCCTCTTCAACGGTTTTCGCTAGGTTCTTAAGCTTGGAATAGTCAGTAATAGTTCATTGGGTTTCGCCTTCTTTTGCAACTATACTGGCATAACATACATAGCCAAATGTTAGGACTGTATGGTCGCTACTGCCTAGTGGAGGGTCATGTGCAACTGACTCAGCCATCAGCTCTTCAAGTGTTCACTGAGCTTGGCAATTTGGTTGCAAACGTTTCGTCACCAATCGATGTGACATCATCAGTGCGTAGTTGAGTGGCGTGCAGTAGCGTAGAATAGCGTAGAGCAGCCTCGGTGAGAGGCCAAGCTCAGCGAACAGTTCAGCTGCCATCTGAACAATCTGAGCCACAAGTCTTCAACTATATAGCCATCAACTCTTCATTTGTCAGGAGTAAGTCCAATAATGATGGCTTGTTTGAACCGCGGTGTCTGGTTGGTCCATGCACATTGTTATACAAACCTGTAGCATCCATGAATTCAAGGAGATGGTTTAAATGCTGGCCCACTAGGGGACACTGAGACAATTGACGGTACTTTGAAATCGCCCACTATAAGGTAATGGGAGTATTTCTTCGAAAATGCATTTGAAAATGCGTTTGACAGTACGTCATCACTATTTGCCGATGCGTTCGGTTACCTGTAGACAACTGCTAAGAGGCAAAAACCCTTCTTCTTCTGTGATCCACCATGTCGACCTGCTAGCTATAGTCCGCAAAATAATACGTCAGGAATCACAAAGGAAGGTTCGGTAATGACCTCAAATCTAAGGTAATTTCGATAGTAAATGGCAACGCCGCCGCCGCGAGATGGGCGATCATTTCGAATGACTTATCTTCCATTGAGTTCCATCTCTGGATCTAGTATGTTGTTCGAGAGCCAACTTTCAGTCAGTGTTACAATGTACCAACTTGATGTTCCAAGTCGATGGCGCACTTCGGGCAGGTTAAAGTAGTGTCCCTGTCGCAGCATTGTGTTTGTTGACGAATTAGCAGCTCAGTTAGCTGTGCATGACCGGCACAAATAGTGCCGGTCTGCTGTCCTTTTTGAAAAGTGTTTTTACGGTTGAATGGTCTGAGTTAGGAAAAACTGAGATTTGCTCATCTGTAACTGGGGTTTGTATGCTTGAAGGAACAGTCTTAGCCTGCCTCTGGGGGCCCAACTTGCCTTTTGTCATGCTTCGCTTGGAGTGGCATTGTTACCTTCTCGGGCATAGCCAAGGTAACTTTCAAAATTCTTTGCCTGCTACCGTGGTAGTTTGGAGAGGCAACTAGACGGGTGACGTCAAAAGTGTCGACATTTTGCATGTTATAGAGTTCTGTGATGTAACTTCACTCTTCCATGTCGTGCTTTTGTCATTCACTCTCATTGTTATGCTTTACTTCAGATACGCTATGAACCAGTACCACTTTTTTCGTCTCAGTTTGGCGTGGCACATTCGGGTGAGATTTCTGCTTCTGCTTATCTGCCCATGCTTTGTCTGGAAAATGCGAGCACTGGCAGAAGATTTAACTGAAATTTGGCTTGCTGAGAGTACATATTCCAAATCCTGTGCGTTGCCAAATGTTCCTCGCAGCAACTGAGATTCCCCTACGTGCGGAGATAATGGATTACATAAAAGGCGAGTAAGACTGGTTGGGAGAACTTTCAGTCTGAGCGCACAGGTTAGCTTTGTCCAGCGGTTTTGATCCTTGTTTTGTCTGCCGTTTCACGATGCATCGGTGAGTTTTGGGACGCTTGAACAGATCACTGTCAACGCCTTTTGCTTGTACAGTAATTGTTTGTTCCGCAGTTCCTTGTGAGCGGAGGTTTGTCTTTTGGGAGTGGCTGGCTTGTCTTCCGTGGAAGACAAGCCAAGGCTACCGCAAGACTGTCTACGTGCAACGCCGTTAGCTGCAATAGCTGTAGGAATCAAGTGTTGTTGCCCAGCTACTGAGGGAGGTGATCGTGCAATTTCTGCAAAACTGCATGCTTTGCAGAATTTCGTGAGACATGGGAGACCGTTCAACCGACCTGTTTTCACTGCTGCTTGTCACTACTGGTGTTTAAGTTTCGCTGAACTATGTAGTATTTTTGCTAGAGAGCTTTTGTCATTTAACAGGATTTGGATTTAGGGTACGTAACAAATTAATATGCAACTCCAATTCTGAGAGTTTCACTCCCAATACCGCGATCAGTACATTTTGCTCTGCCGACGTAACAGCCAAACATTTCACACTATGGTAAGCGTTTGAACAATCTTAGTTTTGGGACTATCTGAGACTATCAGAGAGTCATAAACTATCTGTCGATACGATGTTACCTCCGTTACGTGTAAAGTTCATATTTGTTGCGTCGTAGGAATTGGCACAGAACGAACACGTGATTTTCGATATCTCTGTTCCCCGCGTGTCTGAGCTACGATCGACCTTGGGTTTGTTGCTCAATGGATTAACGGTCGCCAAACATTTCCGGCCCATGGCTCAATGGTTCAAATACACTTTTAAGTTGCGGTCACGCCGTTTGGGCTGCATCAGTTGGCTGGCTTGCCGAACTACCTCCTCGTGGTACCAGCTGGGTGGTTCGGGTGTACACCGTTCCAGCAAAGTGTTCGGCGACAATGTTCCAATTCGGTGGGACATTGTATTCCAGCAGATGCGCTGACTTCATGGGGAGTATTGGGCCCCTGTTTGGTAATCTACCAAACAAAGACGCATGAACTGAACATTCAGTCAACGCCTCCCAATGGGCGCGATTCCCTAAATTCGCCGCGCTGTCTTGCGGGTAGGTTATTTAGCCAAAGGCTCCGGGTGGAGTCCCCTAAGTCAACTCGCTACTTCGGCTTTGGCAACCGGGTAGTATCACTCCCTCTCGCAAAACCATGGACTGTATTACAAGGTGCTCATCCGCTACTGTCTCTGCTAGTCACTTTCACGATACTTCATCACACGCCAATTGTTTGTTTGTTAACAATACTCACTTTCCGTTACCCGATTCATGAGTTCAACAATCTGGCTGCGATTCCGTTTGCGCCGCAGACCAAGGAATTCAACCTATGGCTCTCCTTCGTCCCCGATCCTCGTTCCGTCTGGCGTGCTTCAACGTTCGGACACTCATGCAGGTTGGACAGCAAGCCGGTCTAGCGCGCACTTTAGATTCCCTTGACATCGATGTCTGCTGCCTTTCAGAAACCCGATTGCAAGATCCCAGCAATGTACTCACAATGACATCCCCCACTGACCACGAAGCCAGATATTACCTGCGTCTTTCTGGAGATCCAGAAGCAGCCTCAGCGGGTTTGGCTGGTGTAGGTATAGCACTGAGTAGCAAGGCCGAAGTGGCACTACTGGACTGGTTCCCTATTAATAGCCGACTTTGTGCAGTTCGGCTTCGGGGTTCATGTGGAATCAACAGGCACCGCGAAGAGAGACACAACTTGTTTGTGATCTCAGAGTACGCTCCAACTGACTGCAGTGGCGACTCGGTCAAGGACGAATTCTATCGGGATCTACAATAGCTCTTGACTAATGCTAAAAAGTCGGATGTCGTTATCCTTGCTGGGGATTTTAATGCACGGGTTGGCCGCCTGTTACTATACGAACGCCACCTTGGTGGTCATCACGCGCTCGATGAGAACCGCTCTGATAACGGAGAGAGACTTCTCACATTGTGCGAAGACAATCGTCTGTTTCTTTCGAGCACTAACCTCAGGCGTACGAAGAAGCGTTCCGCAAATTGGCGTCCCCCATCTTCAACACAACAGTGGTCTCAAATTGATCACATTGCAATTAGCTTCAGATGGCGCGGCAGCGTACTGGACTGCAGGTCCTTTTGGTCCACCTTCTTTGACTCAGACCATGCTCTGGTCTGCGCGAAAATCTGTATGTGTTTTGGAGGATCCCGAAACACGAAGCACAGCAAGATTGGTTTAAACAGATTAACTGATTTCTCTGTCCAGGCGAGCTATCAGTCTTCACTGGCATATGCACTAGTTGCAATCCACCGCAAGAAGTGGAACAACACTGGACTTGTATACAGAAGTCAATGACCATTTCCGGACAGTCATGCTGCGGCCTAACTCTACCCCTTTGAAAGCTTGGATTTCTGCTCGTTCTCTGGAGCTGTTCGAGCTCTGCAAAGATATCCCCGCGGCATCAGATTGCAACGAGCGGCGCCGTTCTGCCAACCGGCTGCTCAAGCAAAGCCTACGGAAGGATCGCGAGACATGGTGGTCTGGGCGTGCTTTAGAGATGGAGATGGCTGCCCTCTCTGGCAACACTTGCAGGCTTTTCCAACTCCTTCGGTTCAGAAAACCTGGTGTCAGTGAGGTCATTTGTGAGGTGGATGAGTCTCCGATCACCAACCAACAGGCGTATGGACCGCTGGGCCGAGCACTTTCACTCGCAGTTCAACTGGCCTCCACCATCCATCAGTACATGCAGTACACGTTGTTGTCCACTCTGGCTCGTCCCATTGAATCCACCCAGCGAAGCGAAAGTCTGCCTCAAGATTCGACGCTTGAAGCGCTTCAAGTCTGCCGGCTTAGACGGACTTCCTCCGGAACTATACAGGTACGGCGGTGTGGCGATCATTAACCAGCTGACCGCGCTGTTCGCAAAAATTTGGCATGAAGAGAAAGTGCCTTCCTCTTGGGGCAAATCAATTATTGTCCCGATTTTCAAGAAAGGCGCTCGCACTTCATGTGCAAATCATCGCGGGATTAGTCTTATTTCGGTTGCCTCTAAGCTATTGGCATCCATTCTGCTTCGCAGACTATCCCCAGTACGTGAATCATACTACCGTGAAGAACAAGCCGATTTCCGTCCTGGCCGCGGATGCGTGGATCAAATATTCACGCTCCGCCAGCTCCTCGAACATCGTCACATTTATCACAGGCCCACTATCATTGCATTTCTGGACATACGTGCCGCTTTTGACTCCGTTGACCGACCTGCTTTATAGCGTTGCTTACTAAAGAACGGGGTGCCAGAGAAATGTACCGCCATCTTACGAGCACTTTACCTTCATACATCCGGCAGAGTGAGGGTCTATGGCAAGATTTCTTCGCCATTCACTGTCAATAGTGGTCTGCGACAGGGCTGCCTTATGTCCCCATTCCTCTTCAACTTCACAACCAAAGACGTTCTGTCGAATGCTCTGGAAGGTTTCCAACATTTTGGCTTGGAGCTTTTACCGGGTGAGCGCGCGATCGACTTAGATTATGCTGATGATATCGCCTTACTCGGTGACGATCCTCAGAGTATGCAACTCATTCTGGATCGTTTGGTGGTTGAAGCATATAAGTATGACATGAGCTTCGCCCAATCGAAGTGTAAAGTACTGCTCAAGGATTGGCTTTCACCTGCTCCCGTACTCACTCTCGTAGGTGCACAACTTGAACTGGTAGATAATTTCGTCTACCTTGGGAGCTGTGTTTTTGCTGACGGCACTATCAACAAAGATGTTTCTCCTCGTATCGCTAAAGCTCGATCGGCATTTGTCAATCTGAGGCACTTGTGGCGTCGTCGTGACGTCTCATTCTCACTAGAGGGCCGCGTTTACATCGCATCAGTTCGCTCAGTATTGTTGTATGGGTGCGAGTCCTGGCCGATTCGCGTGGAAGACATGCGTCGTATTTCTGCCTTCGATGCCGGTTGCTTAAGGAGGATCGCTCGTGTTTGATGGAAACATCGAGTTAATAAAAATGACGTTCGACGTCGCATCTTGGGGAATGCGAGTATTCCCACCAAAAAACTGGTTTTGTTGCGGTCACCTCTTACGCATGGCACCTGAGCGTCTACCGCGTCGCGCTCTATTCGCTCGTCAAGGACCTGGCTGGAGGCGACCACTTGGTGGTCAGCCTTCCATTTGCTGGCAGCACATGAAATCGCTGACGTCGTGTCTAGCCGCTGTTGGATCCGTACGTCTTCCAGGATGGAAACCCAAAGATGAGGAGTGCCAATGGCCTAACACACTAGAAGACATGGCCCGCAACCGGAATCAATGGAAGAATTGTGTACAGTATTGCACTGATTCACATGTTTAATACTACCAACATTAAACTGACAAAAAAGAGCAAAAGCGGCGTGTGAAAACAAACTAAAAATGTTTTGTTCTACTTTTTGTCAAAATGTTTCATTCTTCCTTCGGCATATTAGTTGAAGTGTGTTGCTCACCTTCAACTAGCATGCCACGATGATTATGACGCGATGATTCTTGCTTATCTCCTTATCTCCATGGTTTTATTCTGGCTCTATGTCTAGTTAATAGACTGTTGAGGTTACATACATACATACAGTTGTCTGCTCCGGTCAGCGGGATCTGTGTCAACCGATTTGGTAGTGGTGCGTCACCAGGCGAACAGGTAGTAATCACACAGTCTTTGCGCAGTGAAATGCACGTAACAATACGGTGATAAGGTGAGACGACAAAAAGGCCTGTAGCTATGTTACACAGTGGTGCACAGTAGTAAGTTATATATTGTCTGGTAGTCTTAGAAAAGCTCTGTCGAATGGTATCTCAAAAGTACCGATGAAACTTAAATAAGCAGTTACATACGTTGGTCTTAGTGAAGAGACTTCGGAAGACATCGGGTATCAGCGTGTCGTTGGAGTTACTTGGAAAATATAGATCCCGTTGGCTAGACCACGGTGATCCGGATGGATTGCGCGTAATTCCGAACAGATGGCACAAGAATTTGATGGGATAAGTCCAATTAAGCACAGAGTACAGGGCTGCACGATTAGCACACACTATTAGTTTGAGTGCATTCCGCACAATCGAGAAATACACAGTTTATGACTTTCATTCATTCAACTGTAATTGCTAAAATTTGCTTTCCCGCGAAAAGTGGAAAACGAAACATGACTCATGGAGTAAATGAAATTGAGGGCACATAGAACGCAGTGGTGATTACAAGCTGAGCTTTCAGGTCTTACGTTCTCTGAGATCCAACACATTGTGAATGCATATGAAACAAGGCCCAGTACCAGTAGTACATTTGTGAAAATTCAACTCTCATTTATACATTAAAGCGTATTTCCGACTGATCGGTTTTGGTTAACATTCCCCACAATAATCTAGTGGTCGACGATCACCAAATTTAGCAAGTCAAAGATTGATACCATTGATCTGCGCCGACTTCATATATTGAACTCGTTAGCGTTAGTGACTGTTGCATGTTTCTCTAGAGAAGTACCAAATAGTTTGATAGCGCTACAAAAGTAACGAAACATACATTGTATCGTACCACTGGTTTTAACGGAACTCATGTAGATGTTCTTGGGTAAAATAGACAAAAGAAATAACAACTCGTAACTAACAAATTTTATCATACGAATTTGTCCACAATTGCAGGCGAATGTACACTTTTTCAAAAAATTGAGGTACCGATTTTAAGCTAGTTCAGCTAAAATTAGAACAGTGAGACCAGTCGGATTCGGAGGTTTCTGTAGACGACCAATAGACAAATTCATTGACCAAGCGATACTGTGCAGGCAGCCTGCATTCAAATAGATGCGCACACTTGTTTTGAGTCATATTGTGCTACATACGTAAGAACCTATCGGTTAAGACCCATTCATGTCACTCTCAAGCTTTGAGCCGACAAGTATTAATTGTTACAAAGGAGTAATAGAAACACTGGAATAGAAGCTAGAAGTTCATCTAATCCATACCTTTTCTCAGTCAACTGCACCCTACTGTTTGGAAAATAATGTACCTCCGCAGATCTTTCAAGACGGTCCTTAAGGCTATCAAATTGCATCCAACGGGTGTGATTGCCCCTAAATACTACTGCTCATTGAGTGACTTATCTTAACTCAGTCAATCGCATCCCACTCCGTGTAATCATCTAGTATACCATCGGTCGATTTGGGATTGGTCACACAACAAACAGTACGCATTTTTAGGAGGGTTTACGTCCATTTACTGCAATTTGACAGTAAAAGACCACCTTAAGGGTGAATTTGATGGCGTTATGAATGGTTGAGGGATTGCTTAGGAAGTCAGACAGCAATCAAACGTCCGTAAAAGCACTGTACTCTATTCCAGCCCTTTGGGGATCGTCAGCAGTGAGCATCTCAGCTGACTACTGTGGGGCCGAAACCCGCAACACGCCTGTTGCTATTCCGTGGTTGAGACCACTGTATTGTTAAAATATAGCGCAAGACTGTGTTTAAGCGCATATTTAACAGCATTTAATGGAAAGCTATTTAAATAGGTCATACATGGTCCATAGGCTTCAAGTAAACTAAGTAACCTAAGAATCAGGCAGAAAGCCATCACACATCCACGAAAGCATTAGACAGCCGTTTTGTTCTATTGGGACTCGTCCCTAGGTCGCATTCGCCGAATCCTATCAGGTTCGAACTCAAGACCTTATTCTTATGAGCCAGCGATTTATGTCGCTGAGCCATAGTTGACGCAGCGGACCGCCATGGCTGTGATATAGCCATCCTCTGCACGTCCATAGCACGAATGACAGTAGAGGATAAGCCGCGCTATGTCCCACTTAGATATCGGTCATGGAGGTCCACCGTCGTTATCCGTGGCTCAGTGGTATAAGTCGCTGGTTCGTGAGAGTAAGGTGGTGGGTTCGAATCTGGTAAGATTCGGCGGGTGCACGCTACTGACGAGTCCCAATAGAACGAAACGGCCGTCTAGCGCTTTCCTGGATGTGTGTTGTCTGTCTGTCTGAGTGTAGCTGTGATGAAACCACCAAAACCTAATTAATCCCCCTACTACTCACTAATCAGCAGGTAACATGACTTGTAATTAGAGCAACCAAAGAAGGTGTGGAAGTGCAAGTAAGTATCGAGCTTGTACCCACATGCTTGAAAAGTTTCTACCATAACCCTTAATTGTTCAGATGGTGACCTTAAGTGTCATACAGCGGTTATAATTGAAACTCGTTTAATACCAGGCGGTACTGCTGTTTTTTTAATCGTGGTTGAAGAGAAACACTGTACTAAGTTGCAGTCCTCTTCTGCTCCGCGCACGACATGAAATTCTGTAGAATAAGCGTTGCACTTATAACCTAGAAGACAAAGGAAATACTTTAAGCATAGTTTGGTAGATTTAACAACGTGGTGCAACTATCCGATCAGCCCTATAAAAATCGACAAGGTACTTAAACCTAGAGAGACTACTTCTTTTCCCAAAATTGTCAACCATGCTTCGGGGTTCAAAGTCAACAAAGCTGGCCGGCTTCTATTGTAAACTTTAGATGAACCTAATGAGAGGACAGAGCAAAATGTAGCGGCAAATTTCTTGGGTTTTGGACCAAGGTGCATTTTAAAAAGTCCTTCAGTGCAAAGTCCATAACAGTATGCACACCCTGGACATAAAGGCTAGCTTTGAAAGCAAAAGTAAGACTTCGCTGGTCCCGTTGTGTTCTGTGCTATTCAATGCCTTCATTCAAGTGGACGGATGAGGTCAACTACGACCTGGAATTGAAACCATGCGACAGTGCACTATTTCGCTGTGTGAATAGTAGCAGAAAATGCATGTTTGCCATAACCCGCTTATCAGAACACCCGTGTTCAGAGAGTCTCAGGCTGATTTCGCGCACTAGATGACAAAAAGTATTTAACGTCCAGACAAGCAGCAACATATTGGTGTGCATAAAAATTGCTAAAAGGACGATTAGTTTTACTATGAACTTACTGCAAAACGTGCCAAAATGTTTGCGCCTGCACCCTCTCCAAATAGGATCACTTGCTTGACTCTGTACATAGTGGAATAAAACTGTTTGAAGTCAGTCCGTCATTTTGATAGGGAAGCGAAAACCGAGTATTGGAAATCATGTTTTGACAAAAAAAATTGAATATTGATTCAACCACTTTACATCCATCATCAGTCCTGTAATCAGCTTTGTGATTGGACAAGTAGTTTTGATCTGAGATGATCTCCATTGCCGCTGTATCACGGTAACTTAAACCTTGTACCGTTTGTGTGATAAACATGATCTTAAATTAACTTTTATGCCGCAGGATAGAACGCTTCTGGGTGAAGAGAAAGCCATTTCCTTTAACCTGCTCTTCATTGTGAAGCACATATTCGTTTAGTGCCTCCATCGATTGCATGTTAAAGTGGATGCATTGCTAATTGCAAGGGTTTTATTACTCGGTGTTAGTTCATGAAAGGTGATCGATCGCAAAAGCAGTGCAGAATCTGGTGAGTGAATGTGCATTAAACTACTGCATCAGGATTTTAACAAGGAATGCAACGAAACGGCCTCCGTTACAGAGAGCTGTGAAAAGGAAATCCCTTATGACAATGATGACGTCCAGTAACCATTGTTAAATTGATGAAACGGCTGGCACACACGATGGTTTCACCTAGATGACTTTGATATGATGCACAGTAAAAATAATTAATGTCCTTATGTTTGCAAACTATCAAGACAGCCAAATTATCGTGCTACAATAATCAAAGTTGGGGGTCACTATGAAAAGAGGGTCTTAGAGTATTGGACGCATCTGTGACACGCTCCAAGATCACGTTTAAAATTAAAATATAGGCAAAGTATTCTGAAAATACTATTAGATGAGTTTAGTGCTTAACTATTCCGATGTATTGAGTGTGAATCCGCTACTATATTATTATAACAACCGTTAGTTGGTAGCCCATTTTTGTGTGTTTATCATCTTGTAACTTGTCACAAGGCTTGCGTGGCCTATCCATAAGAGGAATATGGTTATCAACGGTGGTCACTTTATCGGAAGCAAATCTATCCAACGTACATAGCCACACTGATTAAGAATAATCACTGCTGGCTATTTTACTAAACCACAAGCTTTCATGGGTGACAGAATTGACAACCTGGTTTTGGAACTCTGTTCTATCTCAATTTCACATATAAGCTTCCCAAATGTTTAAGGTTTTCTATCATTAAATCAAAGAATCTGATGGGCTATGTTTATTTTGATCCCGATATTTAGACTTGGAGTTGCACTCATCTGTAACCGATTTAGCAAAACCAATCTAAGGAAGACGCAACAGTGCACGCTCGATTTCTGCTTTATTATTGCGTCACTATTAAAGTGAACATCAACGTGGATGTAAATAGCCAACCTGGTACTAATCATCTTCCGAAAAATTCGCCTTCATCACTGTCTGCAGCAAAAGTTGTTAAATTAAACAAGACAAGGTCCAAAGTGTCTTGGTTTGAGGTAAGTCAGCAACACTACGCTGGTACCTTGTTCTGAGGATCTATTGTCGCCTCAGCACAAACGGTTGTATGCGGTCTTGCGTACTGAAAATTCATTCCAAAGAACTCTAACTGCGATCGACTGTATGCGGAGTAAAAGTCACATGCTTGGTCTATTCTGCTACAGCTCGGCTCTGATGAACTGAGCCAGGTTTCGCACTGTAATCCATTCCGTCAATACAGGATGTTCCACAAATCTACTGGCGTCAACTTCCCTATGCGACATTTATTCCCATTGTTTGTGCATGTTCAATGGGTAATTCTTAACTTGCCGTTCGGCCCAGCACCTTGTGCTGTCAACGATGGTTGATATTCAAATTAGTCGACCGGTGGCCGAAATAATTGCATGCTTGGCTTGCACTCCTTAGGTCATCGGTTCGAATCCGCGCAGGAGCGGGCGTCCTCGCGATTTACTCAGCCCACGCGCGACTGATGGTGGTGGCGTGGCAGAGAAACGTCTGTACAGTATGCCGGCGTACTGTTGATGTTCTTTATTTTCCATAGTACTCAATTTAGGTGCATAGTCAGCTATCTAAAATTTGACCGTCTTCTTGATACAGGCAAACTGAGTTATACGGTTGTATTTATTAGGCACGAGTATTAAATCGCCAAAAGCACCAGGCCAAGTTTTACTTAAGGTGCACTGTGAAAACAGTAAAAGGTGATAAGATGTTAACCATATCTTTGGAAGACGCCAGCAGATACGACGTAAACCCTGGCTTTGAAATATACTGTAAATGACCAATAATATTAAGTGAAATCAAAGTCAGCTTCGGTATTGTAAGTATCGACCCAACAAAGCCTGTTATCATTCGGTCACCAGTTGCTACTCGCTGGTGTGCTTATGTCAACAAACAGGATCAGAATATTTGCGCCTTAGGCAACCTGCCGAGATATTGAAGAAATTTTAAATTTTTATAAACTGATATTTAATTACATTAGAAGCAGACTAATTCTGAATTGCGTCAGTTATACAAAAGAGCAAATCGTAAAATTGTAAGTGCTTATTATTAGTTAATAGTCAGTAAATACGTTAACACCGAAGCACCGCATGATTTAATTGCGGACAAATTTCTCTGCACATTATCAATTGCGTACTACAGAACACGTGAAAATTAATAGCATTATGAAGAGTTAAAATAGTTGAAATAGCAAATTCATCAACATACGTACACCCACATACAAGTGCACACACGTCTTTGTCAATTCATCAGCTGTCTAGTGGCTTACTACCAGGGTAGAGCCAGAGTGAGGAACGCGTCCTTCCGCACACACAGAGTAGGGTCAAGCTGTTTGATTGCAACCGCCTCTGTGTATCGTAGCACATGAGTGTTGTTTGATGCGTAGATCACACTGAACGTACGCGATTTGTCGGTTAGGAGATGACGCGCGATGGATGACGCAGGCGTCTGAAAAGGTTGAACACTTGCGTTCTTTGGCTGCGCAAGTTGGGTGATGGATGGGGCTAGGATGGAAATGTGATTATTGACCCACACCGGGATATGCTCCGCGATTCTAAATAATAATCGTTTGTCTCATAATCTCTCATGGCCCAAACTCCACTAAACCAGACTTTGATAGCACAAGTACTGAAATGTAATTTATTAGGCTAAAGCAAGGAAACAGGATGCAGTTCAAGAAATTTGTGAAACCCTAAGCCAGTTGGGTATCGAATTACCAGTCCTGAAGAAGCCTTTGCGTCAAGGACGAAGCTAGCCACAATAAAATCCCACTGGACCCGATTTGTATTCAAAACACTAAAATCATAAGCCCAGTCGACTCCAAACGTAATCTGACATAAGGTTGGTATTCGTTTAATTAGCATCTTGATCATGATCGGACAAAACATTCTTTGTATATGGACAAAGTTACCTGAAGAAAAAGCTTGTGAATCTAATCAAAAGGGTGCAGTTAGTGTAGTCTTTTCGAGGTTGCTGCTCGCAACACTGACACCGATATAATCGTACCAAATTCCTCAAAGCCACCAAAGCGATGTTGTGGAATTTCGGTGATTAATGAACGTGTTAAAGTGCATGTAGTGCTTGTTTTTCAATGAAATGTTATTGTACTTGTTTTAATGTACGCATATAATTAGTTAAAAATATTTGGTTATTAGGATTTTCACGGGCGCGTACGGTACCTCATTACTTCGTGTTGATGCAAGTTCTGGGCTCCATCCAAGCATGTTTCATCTCTGACTAGTCGGTACTAGATCCATCCCGATTTATATTATTTCTTATAAAACAACGTGGGGTCCCAAAGCAAACAATAACATAGTGGTTAGCTTACTATGTTGGAGAACCATTCCAGTATCTGTCTGACGGTGACTGTATTCCAAATGGAGCGGAAAGGATTCTAAAAATGACTATTCACGTCTATTCGACTTGTCCAAATTCATCGGAATAACGAAATGAACGTACTTTTGCACTGTTACAGTGGCAATCGGAATACTCTTGAGCAGCGGACTTTACAAGTAATATTTATCAAGTTGATTGGTCAACAATACAAACAATCCACAAAATACACGGAAATGTACTAAACAGCCACCTTGTTCGACAGAGACACGTCAGTTGTGCTTACCCACGGCTACACAATGAAGCTAGCCCGATGAGGTTTCAGCAAAGGAAATTTGTGCCAGTAGGCTACGGAGAACGGTAGTGTACCGTCATGACTTGCAAGCTTACTGGTGTAACGCTACGAATCCTCCAACGACATTCAAGTTACGAAATTTGCAGAGTGCAGCTTCCACTGGCATTATCTCTGTATAGAATAGCCGCTGCTAATAAATCGCAATAAAGATTGTAACTAGCAAACCATACTTATCAGTGTATCAAAACATTTGTTTTAATAGCTTCTAAATTTTGTATCGTACGTTGCTTTGTAATTTCATAGCGAAAGCCCTGGAGATGTCTGCACTGTAAAGTTGGAAAATAATGCAACTTTTTAATTTGATAGCGGTGTTCCTCTTGCGAGTTCAATTACAGCAGAATAAAAATATTAATCATTCCGCAAAATTCGTCTAACCCTAATTATCCCGCATTTAGTTGCTCACTCAGACGACAGAAGCACACAAGAGAGGAGCGGCTTTATGAACTATGAAGTCAATCACTTCAGACGTTAAGTCTCTTTCATTCGCTCTAACTCTCCAAGGAAAGCCCACGAACGTCCAGAAAACATTGTGAAACTACTACAAATGGTAGAGGTGTCTTAGTGTGACCATCAACACAACGCTTTGAAGGTACACTGAAAAGGCGTTCTGGTAGACGAATGCATTTCATGGGGAGTCATTAGCGCTTTTGTATTCAGTTTTGTTTTTATTAAAGTGGTAGCCATATATTGATACTTTTTGTTCCCGAATAAAAAAGCACGTTAGTCTCAAGTATTATAAATCGCTCACATATGCTGTCCAATACAAACTGCAAATATGTGTCTCGTGGAAATTGATTTTCAAAGCCCCCTTGACATATTCCAAAGCGTTTTGCGAAAATTAATACAGCAGTTAGGTCAATAGATGCTGGAATTTAGTAGGGTGAGTCGGAATGACTCCAACAGTAGAGAAACCGGTAAAAGCGGATAGGCAGATGTCAGAATGTAAACGCCACATATAGGCCATATGTTGCAGTTTCACCCTAGGTAGAGTCAAGAAAGTATACGTATGCTACATACTCCAGTGGAAAAAATAACCGTAAACTCGCAAGCCAAAATAATTTATTTACTAGCAGCACTAGTTTCAAAACTGATATTGCAGTAGATATTAGACTGTCCACAGCACGTATGTAGGAGTAGAAAAGAATCCTACTCTCAAAGTATGTAAAAAGCAAACAGTAAATATGGTCACAGATGGTCGAGGTAAAACGTGTTGGCCGATTTTGGATCTGCATAATTTCTATTCAATGCCACACAATTGCCACCTGTTTGGCCAGTTTGTGTTCAAAGGAAGCAACATGGAAAATAGTAGAATATTTCGGATTACGCGGGAATAAGTCTATGTTATGTACTCTTTTTAGACGGATTCTCTGGGGCAACGAATGCAAATCATCGTCTGCATCTGCAGTCCCTATACGATCTTGCTTCATTCAGATATCTTGAAATAGACAACAAGCACAGTAACTTGGACTGACATGTTGAAATAATGTGTCAGGATACTAGTCTTTTAATTTTAGGCTGAACGTGGTCTAACTCTCCGGTGAATACATCAGAAGCGTTTAGCCGTTTTCATTGGATAAACTTTAGTTTGATAACTATTTGACTAATTACTGAGGTAAAAATTAAGCAGCATCAATGGTCCGTCACCAAACTGGGAAGGAAGAGAAAGCATTTGGTCGTGGTCCTTACATTCCGATTGGTCTCCGATGAGATGAGCACTATTGTGGTCGAATCACATACCGTAAAATAACCTGAGTCCGGTATTTAAAATATACAGAGAGATAATGAGGAATAAACTGACGCAAAGGCCTGTTGAGGGTGGCACCGCGCTTTGTTGTAAGTCTGCCTGTCACCTTTCACTTTCTTGCCGCCTACTCTACCGGGTGTTCCAATCCAACTGGGTGGGGTAAGGAAAACGGAAGTCAGAGTTAAACACCTGTGTATTAGGGAAAGAGGAACTGTATCTATAGGTCAAACACACACACACCTGTAGCGAAATGTTTTTCACTCCTCTCTGGCTTAATGTTGATTCGTCCGATTGTCTAGCTCCCGGATGTTTGTTTATCAACGGCACCATATATGAACGTCGCTTGTGTCTACCACGTGTAGTTCACCGTAATTACTAATCTTCTTGCATGGCCAAACATAGACTCGCCCACGTTGATGACGACTGACCGATTTCGTCAATCTCCAAAAAGGATAGCCGCAAACGCAGCGTTAGCATTCTTCCTGTTATCACCGAACACGCCCTTCGAGTTGTTTCTGCACGCATATCGTTCGAATATGATTATTATCATGACATTTAGTTTTTGATGCGACTTGTAGCCGTCGCGGTCGTCTCCAGTTCCGGATCGGCAATTATTATGTGTCTTTTGGTGTTTTCAGCTTCTTTGGAGAGTCGTGTGTATCTAGTGAAATGTCCCACTGAAAGGCGGCTTGTTCTTAGGGCAATGCGTTTTACCTTATTTCGGCCTCAATAGACTGATCGATTTATCCATGTCGCCTTTTCACCAATCAGCTCATGGATAACTTTACCTTCGTGCCCATAAGTTAAACTCATCCAATCTTTCGAGCTTCGGAACTTCGGAACAGAAGTCATGCCATTAAGCGGAACAGTACGGAAAGTACCTGTCCGATACTTCTCCACTTGATTGTTATCGTGTTTTACTCTCCTTCATGACACAACCTTATCGAAGATTGTGCGGGTGTTCCATCCAAACCAACTTTCGGCAGGGGGTTTGCATCCGGAGCGTTTGGGTTCTTAGTATTCCGACCTACGCACAAAGATATTGCGCTGCGTTCTTCTATTCTCAGCTTCATAAAATGTACGTTTGAATGCATACACGAACCGTTTCGCCTGTCTATACGATGAACGAGGAACAAAGAATTATGCCGGGTAAAAGAGCAGTTACCTGACAAGTCCCGCAAAATGGTGGGTTTACAGCTACAATAGCAAAAGATATGTGAGTTGCCTGTCTGAGCGTTTGTTTGTCCACTGAATAATAGCAGTGTAACTGGGAATCGAATGCGAAGGACGAGGCAACATGGAAGCAGTTGTACTTCATGTACTCCGTGATAAAAGTAAAAACAAGAATACCCACTTCTGTACCGCCCACACAGGTTTATGTAAAATAGTAACACGATTATGAAGGGATAATTAATATAATCCAAGTAGCACAGTTTAGCCAAGGAAGTGATGGGGATCAAGGACAAGATCCAATCGTATTTTTTAAACTTCCAGGGTGGGGATGTATCCACTTTGTTTGGTGGAGAGTTCCAGGGTTGGCAAACCCGAAGATAAAAATATTTTCGCCGTCACTTCAGGCGGGTATACTGTTCACTCAATTTCAGTGGGTTATCCCTGAAATTGGTGTTATGGGTGTTTCAGCAAGTGGATCATACGTGATAAAGGTCATACAATGTTTGGTACACTAAAATGAGATCGCCACGCAGCCTTCGATAGCGGCCACTGAAAACTCCCAGTGACTTCAGCCTTCGATTTCGTAGATCCTTAACGTTCTTTGTGGTCCTGTGCTGGGGTTTCTCTAGCACTTCTAAGTCGCGCTTCAGCCAAGATTGCCTAGCTTGAATAGTATATTCAGCGTGAGGGCGCACATAAGAATTGTGCATCATGGGGAAGATGGCTTGGTCGAATCGTCCGAATGCTCTCAGCAGCAAGCCGACGTGCTAATTGGCTCTCTTCACAGCTACCGCTGACTGCGTTGAATAGTTAACGCCACTTTAAATGAGCACACCAAGGTCGGGTTCCTGCGAAGTTGTTTACAATACATGTGACCCAAACCAATATACCCAGTCATGCCTACGGTGCAATTGAACTGTGTGATATTTTTCAACATTCAGGCACTCAGTGTGGAGCGGACTACGGTCCAGCCACCGTCTTGTGGGCGAATGATTCCCAAATATAGCTTGCTTGTGATTTCCTGTGAAGAAACGTGGGCTGGTTCCGTTCATGAAACGTGGTTCCCATCCACATTCCTCCCGGTCTTATTCCTTCGGGTTTATCATGCATATGCGGTGTGTGGTTAGAGCTGTGGGTGGTGCAATGCAAGCCACCCATGGTCCATCTGTAGGCGCAGGAGTCCTATGGCTGGCCACAGTGACAGACAAATCCGAAACGGGATGACACCAACCATGTGTGTAATCATGCTTTGTACAGTTATTAATGTAACGCTGCGTGTGTTGTTGTATTTGCTCTGGTTGTCAATGCAAGAATGGATCACAGAAACCTATCCATGTGGATGAGTGACGTATGTGGAGGGGGTGGGATAATATTGATGCGCAAGAGGCGGTGACAAATCGTTCCGAGTCAAATCCGCCTCGTCGCAGTGTTGATAAACGGGCATATGTGGCTTGTTATAGAGAGAACACCTGCGAGGTGGAAACCCACCACGTCCTTAAATACGGCTGCCGAACCATTCGCTGGAGCGAGATTGACCCGAACTGCCCAGATGGCACCATGAGTCGTTCGGCAAGCCCAACGGCTATCACTCGATTCTTTTAGCTAACTACGTTTCTCCTGGCTGTCCTATAGATGAGGCTGAAAACTTTCGTGTGATGTTATAACTATTGTTATTAAACATCTATATTTTTCTTTTGGGTTTTTGTCGGTGACTTCAATCAATTTGATGCTAGGTTCCCCATCAATCTTGGACCGCAAAAGATCTTGCGGCCTGCAACCAGGTTACAAGCAACCATAGCCTTAGTGTTTGTCAATGAGTTAAAAACTTTTCTGTTTGTAAGAAGGCACTGCTTGGAAGCTCAGACCATAACCCTGTAAAGCCGTCTCCAGTAATCTAAGGTAAAACGGATTATAACGATTTCATTCGCTGCAAAGATCTCAAGTTAATGCAAAGACAACGTCTTCCCTGCAACATCGAGCTACTACGCGAAACTACTGTCGCTACATTTTTCAATATATTTTACAACTCTGACGTATCGAAATGGTCACTTACCCATTTGTGTGAACTTTTGCTTCAATAGTTATTTCCTTTTAAAAACCATTTTCATCTGCGCACATAGGCTTGCATCTCAGTGCCTTGAAAACTGCGCAACCTCAAGGCAAAAGCTTTCAAGCGCGAGGACGCTGCTTCATTTTAGCTCTTGTCGACTGACAGAAAAGTGCAAGGTGCAGCCTAAATCATGCTAGGAAAGAATACTTGCCGAGAAATACGGGAAATTATGAACTGGAGCCTTTCGAAGAGTTACACACACTGCTCTCGAGGTAGAGGAATTAATTCGCAAATTTAGTGGTCGGATAGTTCAGCAATACCCTTACCAATTTACCGGTACAATTCGCTCCACATATTTCATCACTCCTATATAGCACAACAGTTCACAAGGAATTAACACGGATACAATCTTGCAAAATGGTAGGTCCAAACGGACCATGTCCCACAGTCCTCAAGGAATGTACTAATGTCTTGGTGCAACCTTTTTCTGAACTGCACACCATGTGCCTACATCAACATACGAGAACCGACAGTTGACGAAACGCACGCATTGCATATGTAACATAAAAAGGAACATGTAAGTACCGGCCAAATTACTTGTACGTCGGTGGCTTTGAAGACATTTAAACAAATTATTCTTAAAAGGATATTATCTAAACCCAATCTGAGGATCCATTTCAGTTCTTCTATCACAGTTTAAGGTTCACTTTGGATGCATTAGCTTGTCTTGTTCAGTCAGTGCATTCACATCACTCGATAGTAAAAACAAACCCACATAGAGCTGCTTCCTAGACTACAGCAATGCTTTCGGTGGTGTAAACCGTGAGCTGCTGTTACACAATCAACTCGTTTCCAAAGTGCAAATTTCATTAGTACTTCCTTTTACGGACAACTTTGTCAATGGTACGTAGTTTGCAAGGATTGGGGAATTCACTACAAATTCAAGTATTCTCCAGAGGGATATTTCGTCCCAATTCCTAATTTTCACCTACATATACAATTCCCGCTGCAAAGGAAGACATGATGCTGAAGTATGTTGATGACGTGATCCTTTGTATGCACAATCACATCACAGATTCATCAACCAACTTTCAATGCTTCTTGGACAACCTCAACACTAGGTCCAAATCCCGTTGTCTTTCACACAACGTATCAAAAGGCAAAGATATACTTTTCTCGCTGTCTAAGGGAAATTGTTAGCAGTAACTCCTCACGCACACCTGGCATCTTAGTACCTACGATGTCAGTCCGGACCTCCATACATCAGCGAAATACCTAGCAGTTACTCTAAGTCACGATCTCGCGTGGTCCCCTCACATGAATGAAATATTCACTGGTCAGACTAACATCCTATATCTCCCGACTTGTGTCTTCATCAGTGCCTCGTTACTTGAATCTACGGTTTGTCACCGCTTGCCTAATACCGCGTGGGACGTATTGCTCACCGATGATATTCCTTAGATTCTCAAACGGGCAATTCAATGCTATCAACAGGTCAGTAAATTCTATTAAAATGTTGTTTCTTCTTGCTGCATTGAAATTGGTGAAGGAAAATTATGCTTGAAAGGTCACGGAAGCATCATACCCGATGTAACGGTATCTCAATGTTACGGTTTACTGACATCATTGTGTCTAATCACGTAGGCTGCTGCGAAAAACTGACGTCCAAAATACTCACTGATGCCAGACACCCTCCCCATCGTGCATTCTCGCAATGCATCGCTACTTCTTCGACCAGATAAACGCACAAAAGCATTTATGCCCAAACACGAGCTTACGGTATGTCGTTTGTTCCCTAGTTGTCCGTTTTTTGAGGGGTTAAAATGCATTTAAATCGGACCTTATTGCTCCACTTCCAAATTTTCAACTTGGTAGAGCACTATAATCATTTGTTATACATTAATTCTATATGTCGCTGTTGCGTGTATGTTGTAGCTGAATATTTATCCTTCATTGGGTGCAAAATGGGCATTGCTGATGTCCCGGAGGCGAAACGGCCGATTACACTAGGGCGCTTTAGCAGCGCGAGACTAGGCAGTCCATGTGATCAGCTGACAGACTAGTTGCCATGGTCAAACCGAAACTTGATAAAATCCGGCACCATCCGTCACGTAGGTTGCCATGCGGCTGACAGGAAGCTAAGAAAATCGCACGCCATTGTCCCAGGCAATGCTCGGCTTGGCCAAGTGAGCAGACAATCAAGGGCCAATCAGTCAGGCAATGCAACAACGATTGGTGAGTGTGTCCCGTAATTATCAAATCTCTTCGTACACAATAGGCTCTTGTCAGTCAAGTTCGTATTCTGTTTTCCCCGGGCTGGGTTAAACGGTTGCTCGCTTAGACAGCGAGACAAGTAGCAAGCGTTAAGGGATCAGGGCAAAAGGCATGCACACGTCAGTACTCGCGAGACTCCTACTGTGAGAAGGCAGGCGAACGTCTTAACGGCAGCAGAGCACAAGACATAAAACAGAGGCGAGGCTAGCGATTGGAACAGAGACAACACGAACGAACAAAGCGAGCGTTACAACAGTTGACTTGACTTGACTTGATAGCTACAATCGTTTGACCAAACTATTTGCATGTAATGTGTGGTATCGAATTGTTAGAATAGACTGTCCCACTGTAATGAAGAAGAAAGAACCCAATTACCTAACAAGATAGAGTACACTAGACACGATGACTTGGATTAGTTGCACTGACGCAGATCTTTCTAGTTACTGTCTCAATGATGAAGGAGTTCTGAGCTCAGGCTAACACTAGTCTGCTCGTCAATGCGTTTCCTAGCTGTTTCGACTTGCCCATTTGACATCCCCTCGTTTTGAAATAATGGCATAACTTTGTCCTTACGTTTGAACATATGCTTGTTTTAACCTCTAGTTCCAGGCATCCTTGTTCTGAGTTTTAAAAAACTCACCATCCTAGTGTACGTGGCAGGGCATCAAACTGGTCGTTACATTTCTCCTTGAGAACTTCAGTTACATTATATTTACTGCGGTTTTATCTTATAAATAAAACGCTGCCATTTTGTTTAGCTAGACTACTGTGCCGAACTTGATGTTGCCTTATTTTGCCAATAATTTGAAATCTCGCCAGTATACTACGCCTTATCCGCGTATCGTTCAATATGCGCGCAAAGTTAGAACTGATTGCAAACGTGTTATGGGAAAACGTTCCGTAAATTGAAAATATCGTGCTGGCTTCCAACACATGCTTAGACATTGTTCAGGGGATAATACAC
Organism: Dicrocoelium dendriticum; assembly: GCA_944474145.2. Taxonomy (NCBI): domain Eukaryota; kingdom Metazoa; phylum Platyhelminthes; class Trematoda; order Plagiorchiida; family Dicrocoeliidae; genus Dicrocoelium; species Dicrocoelium dendriticum. Next base: position 52,423,314 of record OX104068.1, on the reverse strand, counting down.
AATTAACACTGATCCTATCCAGAAATATTTGATACGACTGCGGAAAAGTATGGAATATTACTGTTGTTATACAGAAAAAATGAATGTACGGATGCATACATTTTGCTGCTTTAAGGTAGCTGCTTACTTTATGGTGTAGAAGACAGTATTATTCAACTTGCTAATTAGCTTCCCATCAGATCTGACTGTTGCGGAATGTCCCAAAGTCCTGGATGGGGGTCATCATAGATATCAATCAACGCTAATGGAACTGGTCAGCCATATGTTTGACCCATTCAATAATCACAAGCAGCTAGCATTGGATTGAATGCATGCCAAATCTTCTGAGTGTTTTTTCTTCTGTTGTTATTGGAAATGTATACCAAGCCAAGACACATCTGCATATTTGTTGAAACATTTTGCAGATAATCTCTCCTCGGCATTACGGCCGAAACTTGACCGCTCAGTTTGTGTCCTTGTCGGAGACTCCGACGAAAGTGATACCGCATTCATCCAGACACCTGATTGGACTAACATAGTGGCCTTTGCGACCAGACTAAACGCGCACCTAGATTCCGTTCTTACAAAATACGCTTGGCTGCTTTATGAGTAAATATGTGCTCCTCACGGTAACTCCGAGCAATGTATTTTATAAGTGAGCCACGTGGTTTACTATAAGACTCATTTCGGTTCATTGGGTAGTAAGATATTCAAAACTGTGAGATGACGCGCTTATTGAAACATCCAATATTCACAGATTTCAGCAAATTCCGAGTTCTACAGGCTTTTCAGTTTCCGCCAATGAACATCTGTCTGTTCAGTGCGAACCGCTCACTGACTATCCTAACATTTGCTTCGATCCGTGAAGCCTGATCAAAACTATGCATTAAAGATTCAATATGGTTCATCGAAATTAAATTCCAAGCCGCATAGGTAAGCTACAATCCGGAAAAGTACCAGACACGCCTTTCTCCCTATTGGGGCTCGTCAGTGGTGCGCATCTATCGGTTCCCTACTGGGGACTGAACCCATGATCGCTAGAGGCTAAGGCCAATTAGGCAGCGGCTTATGAAACTGACCCATGTGGGACGACAGCAGACCATCACGAATTGAAACCTAACTGCGATATAGCCCGACCCATCCTCCGCCGCCACGCAAGTTACTGCTCATGCGGAGAACAGTGGTTGGCCATCCGGGTCAGGTCTTCCCTTACCAGTGTGGTGAATACACACAGCATTTTGAAGACTGGTAGGGCTTAGATTGTGATTACTAAGGACTAAACAGATACGCACCAATGATGAGCCCCAATAGGACGAAACGCGCGTCTGCTGCTTTTTCGGTTTGTAGCTTACCCATGTGGTTTAGAATCTAATTGAGGTAAACCAAATCGAATCATATCCAAATCCGTCCACTCAGTAGTATCCACTAATGAGCTGTTAGATTCTCCTCAACATCCCTCAGCACCTTAGAAGGAAAAAAGAGACGGGCTTATGTGAGTAAAAAGGCCACCAGTGTCAAATAACTCTCTTTGGAAACCAAAGTTGAGATTTACGGTGGGTAATGTCATATGTCGAACCCGTTGTATGCAACCACGACTACCGAGGCTTGTGGAAAATTTCAAAGCTAGACATGTGGTAAAGGCTTTAGTTAGCAGCTTAATCCAGTGGGTGCAGTGAAACGGAATCTTAACTTCGGTGTTCATATAGAAAGAATTCTCCTCGCCTTCATTCGCTTTGCTTTCATTCTCTGGATCTGGCCAATAAATTACATTCCAAAACAATGAAGACTACCGAGAACACTAGAATTTGAACATAAAAGTTAGTTGTCCGGATACTCTCTCATGCTTTGTTTTGAAAAAAATGTGACGCTACAGCACCGTTTTGGCCTGTTTTTCTTAACTGGTGGAATGGTTACAGACATTTGGAAGCATGTCCAGACAGCTCTATGGCCAAAGAAGTGATCCTTGAAATTCCGCCCGATAGCCTGCATGTTCATCATGCTGAAAGTTTTATAGCGACTACCAGTGCCTTAGATCACAACAAATACTCAGACTGTGAATGTGAATCATTATGTGTACAGAACCTGATATTACAGTTGGACACCATAGCATACTTTGTTCACTCAATAACTCCTACATTAGATAAGACATGAAGCAGGTGCAACCTCTCTTCCTTGATTGGCTCCAGCGCTTTTGGAAGTTTCGATTTGTCGACCTTTCTCATTTAGATTACTGCGAATGATGATGTGCAACCAATTCGTATTTCACTCTCAGGTCACCAAGCAGAACAGCAAAAATCCTCTCTTCGTGATTACTAGGACGGGTTCTAAGCGGTAATCATACCCGCAGTTATATTCTCTTTATGCAACGAAAAGCTTTCAAATTTCTTGGATGTCAGGACGCTGACAGCGCAGTCCTACGCAGCAGTGCTCAACCTCGGAACCAACAACGGCTCTCCAAATCGGGTTAGACGAGCTTCAGCAGTGGTCGTCGCCCCGATCGCTTATTCTCAACGCTTCTACATGTCGAGATGTAACTTGATCTTTCCTCCGCACTGACAAGTGTCTAACTTTGGCAAACACTTCTCGCCCCATGGTGATGAGTGGTCACAAGATACCAAGTTCATCCACTAGTAAGTCCCTTGATATCGATTTATGTCATAATCTACCTTGGTCCACACACATTGACGAAATGTCCCACAAGGTGCAAAAATTCTCATGTTATGACCTGAGACTAAAAATGCTTTCAGTGCCCTACTATTCAAGTTACAAATCCGCGACTGCCTTTATGTTTCCTCATTGACTATATAACGTCCCTACCCTTTTTCCTGGTCTTCTACGAAGACTTCCAGCAAGCTCATCTCCAGGTGTAGTGGAGTGCTCAGAGTGTCTCTGGTTGAACTCATCTATCCTAACCAGATTGATGTGTATTACAACATTTTAATGAAGTGTGAAATAACCCTTTTAACCAACCTTCAAGTTGATTTATCAAAAGCGATCCCTGTTTCGTCTACCGGCTCTAAATTCAAGCTTTTTCCCGTATGAAATCTTATCCTAACTCTATTTCATCGTATTTATCCCGTTTTCATGTGGACTCCAAGATGCTTCTCAGCACCAGGTGTGAATGTTTACTTGAGTGATGTGCATGCATGTTTTCTTCTTTTTACGCTTTTATTCCAATTCCATATAAATATGATGCCTCAATACTACCGAAGTACCAGTGCTGAAATTGTTCCTAGCAGGGCGCACAAAGCCTATTTTGATTTGGCTTGATAGGATATGCTTTACTAAGGATTAGTTACGAAGTCTCCCTAGCAATAGTGTCAACTGTTACTGACAACTTTTTATATTGTCGACCACGGTTCACTGAATTTTGATTCGAATTTGACAGTTGCATCCTGATGAGAGCAAATTAGGTTAAAACGCGTCGTGCAGTGCAATTTTTTCGGGTGAACAGCAACCAATTTTAATCTACGTTCTTAGTAATCGAACTGACAAAGATTCACTCGAATGCGTGTCAAAGCTCACATTGAGGTTGCCTAATGCAATCCAATCACCCAACAAGTGATTCATGATGAAGATACCATTGCACTCCCTTATGCTTATTGTTATTACAAATTTATGAATTTTGATCGTATAAAAGTTGCGTAATTTATGCACTAAAACTATTGGTTTGTCTGCGGCATTTCATCTAATCTACATGAAATAATAGAATGTTTAAACCGGTTAGAACGCGAAATTTGCTTACAGCAATCAACCTCGTGTGATCGGTTGGCCCGACACGTAGCCTAAAGGTAACATGCCTGTCTTGTAATCTGATATCGCGGGTTCGAGCCTGCGTAGGGGCAGGGCGATCCTCGCAGTATCCTTAGCCTACGTGTGACTGGTGGGGTCTGCGCGGCAGCGAAGCGTTGGTACTGCGTACTGGCGTACTGCTGATACCTCTCGTATGCCCGGGTAATTGGCTGTTAAATTCATCATTTCAGCCTGTCGCTTCCTCAGCTTAGAAGACGCGTCGTGCTTAAATGTTTTCCCAGGCGAAAACTGCATCATGTACAACTTGTAACATTAACCGTGAATGAATAAATTGGCTGTTGTTTGAAATTCGTTGACTCCAGCAAGCAGATGCAAAAACAATACTGCTGCCTTTCTGCCAATTTTGAACCACTTTTGTAAGCGGCGAACAAACCGACCGGTTAAATGAACCAGTACAGATTTTCGCGTTATGTAACAGTTGTAAAGAGCTACTAAAGAGGAATACTGGAGAACATCATGAGGATCGGCAAAGTCGTCCTCACTTGAGTAAAAGCCTGCACAATCTTCATGATGAGTAAAAGAGAAAGCGGGGAGCGATACTCACTTAAAATGATCCAACACTTCTTTCATTGCATCCGGGAGTTTGTTGATTGGTGGGAACACATAACTGTAGCATAAGATGCAGAAATGTGAGCACAGTGTCAAATTAGATGTTCTAATTAGTACAGCGTAAAACAAAATGTCGGCTCCAAAGTTCGCACCTACCACTAGCGTTGAACGTGTTTTATTTGTACCTTTGTAGTCAGAGAAAATGCGAATATAGTAAATAATGACACATGAAGCCTGAGATTATTGAGTAAAAGTTAGAGTGCATGGCAGAATTTTAACCAAGGCATTGTGTGATAGTATTCATGTACCTGTTATACTAGCCCACTGTTAAACAACAAATGTATCTGAGCTGCGATGTAGACCAGTTGCTCACAGAACACATGATCATTTTATATCTCACGTGAATTAGAATCATCACAAGCGTGATCCAAATTTTCTTGCTTATACTTCTTTGGTAGAGTCTCGGATCTCGCTCATTTCAGAACAAGTGGATCGTGTACTATAGTTCAGCTCGCTTCGGTGGTGATCGATCCGGTTTAGGCCTGTCCGCCCAAATTCGTTCAGCTCACCAACTCGATAAATCATCATCACGCTCGGTGCGTTCCCATAACACTCCCACGGTGCCTTCATCATTGAATTTCCTTAGTGATCCATATGGGGATTGTCTGACGATGCCGTTTTGGTACTGTGATGAAATTGTGCAAGCAGAAGAACCACACGATTTACATGACAAAGCAAGCGGCTAGCTTACCGCAAGCGAAGAGAGCAGTTGATTAAACAGCTACACATATTTGGTCCACGCACTGAGTTGTTCGCTGGAGCGGACTTGTTTAACTGATTCGAAGGAAGGATCTCATGAATGCGGCAGCGTCGTTAGTTACGGAAAGGACTTAGTTATTTACATAGAGGTTCCTACATGCTTGTCGCGCAGTCATTGTTGTTGAGCTCGCTTTGCCGAATAAACCGTTTGTCCCTAAAAGACCGAGTCCTGTGACAGGAACGATGAATAGAGAGCCCCGAATTATAAATCCATCTTCTAGCTTCAGTTCAGCTAATTGACTGTTAACTGCTTTAAGACCATTGTTCACTCGATCCGTCCAACGACTTAATATATGATACAGCACGTTCGACGGTTCAGGGTCCCACAGTGTTTCCGAATTTATCTCCATAGCAGTCACTCGCGAGTCATCCACCCAAGATTCCACTTGCACTAATTCTCTCAGAGATGGCGTGTAGCTCGGAACTTACCCTAACAAAAGTGGGCTGGGAGCATCGGTACACTGGTTCTCCTTACCGGGAGGATACTTCAACTGGTACTGATAACAGCGAGTAGTAGGGCACGACGAAACAAACGGGGAGACCTCATTCGATTTATCGCCTTTGGTTCGCGTAGTATTCCCAGACGTGTCTTAGTCCCTGTGTGTACTTTAAACTTTTGCCCTGATAGGTCTTGGTGTAAAGGAATAACCCCAAATGCGGTCACCAGAGCCTCCTCGTCAATTTAGGCGAGAGATGGGGTCCGAGAGGCAAATGCAACCGGTTTGTTGATTTCTCTCACATCCGTTTGTAACAGGGATGCACCATAGATTGATGCATCACACGTCATCTTCATGCACTTTTGGTGGTCAAACTGAGCAAAAACGGATGGACCGGCCAATACAAGTCTAACCTGCCGAAAAACCCCTTCCTTCGTCCTAAACATTCGTGCATAACAAACGATGCAGAGGGCATAACATTGTAGCGGATAATGATTGTACATCCCCAGAAACTACCTCAACTGCTTTTGGTTCTTGGCTGTAGTACCCTAAACTGCTTCAGCTCCACTGCACTGATGCGAAAACCCAGGCAAAAAATTGAGTTGCCTAGAGTACGAGCCTTACCGTTTCGTTCTCAAACCATTCTCCTTCAGGCGGTCTAGGACAACTCAATGTTCGTATATGTTCGTCAGTTGCTGCCCCGCCAACCAGTATGTAGCCTAGGTACAAGGGAGCTTAGAGAAGGCCTGTACTGAGGTTCTTTATCATTCCCTGGAAAACAGTCGGTGCCGAGTGGATGCCGAATGGTACCCCGTTAGATTTGAAGAACCCCCGGTGGTGCTGATTATCGTTAGTATTTTGGCGTTTTCATGTGAGCTGCTGATATGAGTGTGCGCAGTATAAGAATGAAAAAGCTTCTGATACTGAACTGAGGATAAACGTCTTCAATTTTTGGAATGATGTATTTTCCAAACGGACTACTGCGATTCACGATAATTTTGCAGTCACTGCAGATGCGAGTCAATCCAACAGGCTTGTGTGCTGGATCAGTTGGTGTAACTCAAACCGAAAACTGTACTCGCATTATAATGCCACTTTTCTGCAGGTGGTCTTATGTTCGGTCTTATCTTCGATTGCATCATACTGGGCAGGGACGAATATTTGATGAATCGTTGTCGTGTGCCAGGTAGAATACTGATATTAACTTGTCTTTCGGTGAACTTTCCCATTTCCGGTATCTTAAAATCTGGTCCGTACTGCTAGGGAAGTGTTTTTATTGCCGTTAGTAAGGAACGCCACCGCAAGGAGACGGGACCTTAACGTGGTGGAATAGTTTGTGTACCTCTGTGACCCACTGAGCTACCCTGGTTGGCACTTCTGAGTGCCATCAGAGCCACTCACACCAAATAAGTCAAGGGTTAGAGTCAGGCTAACTCAGCCTTACATTCGCCCCGCTGCCTTGCGGTCAGGGTAAATTCAGGAAAAAATCTCTGGGTGTAATCCCCTAAAACAACTCCCTGCTTCGGCTTGGGCAACCGGGTTGTATCACACTCACTGACAAAATCATGAACAAAACCATGTAGATCTGCAATATCGCTCTCAGCTGCTGTTGCTCCTGCTCGTCACACACCACATTTACCAACCACTGTTATCTGTTAGCAGCCAACTCCTGTTTCCATGATTCTGCTCCCGATGGTTTCGTCGACACACAGAGAGCTTGCCCAGTCGCATTCATTCGGCCTCGGTCCTCGCTCCGTCTGGCATGCTTAAATGTACGTACACTCATGCAGATCGGTGAGCAAGCTGGTCTTTCGTGCATCTTGGAATCCCTCGCCCTCAGTGTTTGCTGTCCATCCGAAACGCGCTTACAAGATCCCAGTAGAGTGATTGAGTTTAGATCTCCCACCGACCATGGAGTCTAATTTCACCTACGTCTATCTGGTGATACAGAAGCAGCTGCGGCAGGCTTGGCTGACGTTGGTGTTGTGCTAAGTAGCAAAGCCGACTGTGAGCATTTTGGCCTCAAGGATCATGCAAGATAAACACATGTCGTGAGGAGAGACGCAACTATTTGGTGATCTCAGCATACGCTTCAACTAACTGCAGTACCAAACGGTCAAGAACGCTTTCTACCGTGAAATTCATCAGTCCTTGAGTAGATTCTGCATATCCGACATCGTTGTCCTTGCTGGGGATCTCAACGAACGGGTCGGTCATCTATTATCTTGCGATAGTCACCTCGGTGGCCACCATGCAATTACTGAGAGCCGCTCAGATAAGGGAGAGAAACTTCTCACACTGTGCAAAGATAACCAACTGTTTCTCTCGAGCAACGTCTTTCGGCATTCGTGGAAATATTCCGCTACTTGGTGACCCCCATCTGCGTCTTAACCCTGGCCTCAGATTGATCCTATCGCAATCAGTTTCAGATGGATGGGTAGTGTAAATGAGTACAGGTTCACCTGGCCCACTTTTCTGAATTCAGACTATGCTCTTGTCTGTGCGAACAACTGCATGAGTTTCCGAGGGTCCTCGAAAACGGAGCACTGAAGGTAAACAAATAAACCATCTATTGTCTCGGTTCAGCAGAGCTCCCAAAATTCCCTGGCCGGTGCACTCGGCTGCGACCCACCGCAAGATATTGAACTGCCGGAGCCTTCAAATACGGCCGTTGCTGTTCTCGTTGGAAGAATATTTTACACTACCGACTACGATTTCTATATTTTCTTTAAAAATTTGATGCAATTTGCTGTCTCCTGATCTTTGTTGTCCTACTCCGTCAACCATTTGAAAACGTTACACCTTACTGCCTTAAGTAGACACTTCATGAAATACGGTCATAAAGTCAGAAACACCTTCAAACGAATTAGGGATAAATGTCTTGGAAAAAAGTAAAAGCATCGTTCTGGCTGGCAATCTAACCTCAGTCGTCGTTCTGTCGACAAAGCGTAAGTCCCACTGATACTTTCCAGCAATGTTCGCTCGCTTCTTGGTAAAATCCGTGATCTCAGTGTCATTATGCAGCAAAATGAGTATGTTAATACAGGAATCATTCTGTTACAAGGAAGCTGGTTGCATACTAATGTGGAGAATTGGGTAACTCAACTAGATGATTATTTTCCCATCAGGTCTGACCGCCCCGGAGAGTCCCAGTTTCGTGGTGGTGGCGTTATAACATATTAATCAACGTTGGAGCAACTCAGCAATCGGAATATTCACACACTCAACAATCCCTATAAGCTGTCAGTTATTTGAATGGAAATCGAAGTACATAAGTGGCCTTCAACCAGTCGTCGTTGGAAACGTATACATCGCTCCTGACATATCTGTGTCAGGGTTAACGCTTTTTGAAGACCAAGTTTCTTCAACGCTACTGCTTAAATTAGATTGTTCTATCTTTATTGTTGCTGGCAACTTCAATAGAAAGGATCCAACATTATTGAAGACTCTTGGCTTGATATACATAGTGACTGTTTCGGTCATACACGATGCCCAGCTAGACGCTGTGTACACAACTAGACGACAGTAGTTTTCCATACAAAACGGGCTCCTTTGAGCAGCTCAGACCATGGTATTTTAAAACCGTGTCCAGTCATATAGTCTAATTTTTAATGCTGACCAGAGGTCCTTGCAAGATCACCAAACAGCGGAATTGCTCCTTGCAAATGATTACGAGGCTCCGGGCGGTTTACTTTAACTGATTTTTTGGTCTTCAACGACGAGAACCTGTCGCTTAAATGTGACCATCTTACAGACTACATCAAACATGTTGCTTTGTTGAAACGATCTATAAAAGCGCAAATAGATTTTCGTCATCACTACTAAACGGTTTCGAAGGATGAAAGAATGGGCTAACTAGTGCAAAAATGCTATTCGTGTCAAAAACCTAACCACAGCATTTAAATACGAGATAAAATGATTAGCCCAGTTTACATCGAAGTAGTTCTAGGCAACCACAGCTGTCGAGATCTATGGAAGTTTCTGAGGCAGCTATGTTGGAAGAGCGTTTGCAGCCAGAGTAGAGGTGGATAAACTGAATGCTGAGTTTAGTTCCGCCTCATTAAGCTCACCTTCATTGCCCTCCATTAGTTCAAGTGAAACTGCGCCCTTCAATCAAAGCAAAGTCCATATGGAACTCAAAAGATTAAAGGTAAACAAAGCTTGTGGTCCGACTGCTCTCTCACCATTAGCGTTGAAGGAGTGTGCTACTTCTCTCACACTGCCTTTAACAGATCTCTTTAACAAATGCCTCACTACGAGTGTGATCCCGGACAATTGGAGAACAGCCAGTATAACTTCAGCACCAAAAAATGGATCTCAAAGGTATCGCCTAACTGCATGTACATCTGTGCTTCTAAATGCTTGCTAAAGACTTAATTCCGCAGATTTGTTCAGCCGCTCATGAGGATGATATCTACCAGTTTGCCTATAGACGTTAGCGCTCCACATTGGATGCAGTGGAATATCTTGTTCATTCTATAGCCTCTGCATTAAATCAAAAATGTAAATCCGTACAGCTTATTTTTCTGGATTACTCAAATGCTTTTGGAAGCCTGGATAGGTCAATAATGCTAACCTGCGATCCGAAAACGGAGTTCACCCAAGTGTGTGTAACCTATTACGTGACTATTTTACGGATCGCATACACTTCACCAAGTTGAACGGTAAAATATCCCCTATCCTCCGTGCCGACTGTGGTATTCTGCAGGAAGAGATCCTATCACCTATTCTATTTTCGTTGTATGCTGTACATCACCCTATACAAACCACCTTTACGGTGATGATGCTATGATGGGAGGTATGGCCCATACTAGCCAGGATTTCCCCTCACTTCAACGCGGGTTGGAATACCTGGTGGAAGGGTCTTCATGCAGATCTCTTGCGCGTAATTCTTCTAAATGCAGTGATGCGATATTTTCTTTCCTTCGTGGCGATAAGTTGCAGTTCCTCATACTGTGATCATACAGTGGTTCTGGTCACTGGTTCATACAGTGCTTCGAAAATGGAGGCCGCCGCACTCTCTGGCATTACTCGCAATCTCTTCCAACTCATTCGATTCACTGATCACACAAAGCTTGGTGTCAGTGAGACAATTTGCGAAGTGGATGGTTCGCTGACTGCCAACTTACCGAGACGCTTGGACCGATAGGCCGCACATGTTCACTCCAAGTTCAAGTGGCCCTCACCGTCCACTTGTATGCCCTGCGAGCCCAGTTGCACGCCCTGGGTAGTCACACTTGATCAATCCAGCGAAGCGGAAGTTTGTTTTGCGATTAAACATGTGAAACGATACAAGGCTGCCGGCTCTGACGGACTTCCTCCGGAGCTGTTAAATATGGAGGCTTAGTTGGCATTAGTCAGCTAACCTAACTTCTCCAAAAGCTGCCTAGAAGAAATGGTACCTTCTTCCTGGGGTGTCAGTTATTGTCCTGAATTTTAAGAACAATGCTTGCACTTCATGCACCAATCACCGGGAGATTAGTCTCATTTCGGTTGCCTCTAAGCTATTGACATCAATTCCACTCCGTAGACTATCTCCCATTAGCGAATCACAGTACCGGGAAGAACAAGCTGGCTTCCGATCTAGCCGCGGGTGTGTGGAACAGTTAGTAACACCATCAAATCTTGGCTCACCGCCACCTTTACCAGAGGCCTACCAAGGTTGCATTCCTGGACATCCATGCTGTATTCGACTCAGTCGACCGCGCTGCACAATGGCGTTGTTTGCTAAGGAACGGTGTCTCAGAAAAGTACACCACCATCCTATGTGCACTATATTTCCATATCCCCAACGGAATTAGGGTTTATATGGCAGGCTTCCGCCGGCTTTCGATATTTATGGCGTTGTACGAGAGGGCTGCTCTATGTCCCCATCCCTCTTCAATTTTGCGGTTGAAGACATCCTGTCGAGAGCTGAAGATGGTTACTAACTTGTTGGTCTAAAGCTACTACCGGGTAAGCGAGCGACTGACTTTGATTAAGCCGATGATGTTGCCTTACTTGGTGACGATTACAGAATATACAAACCATTCTAGACCGTTTGGTGTTTGAAGCATCCAGGTTCGGAATGTGCTCTGCCCCGTCAAAGTGTAAAGTGTTACTTCAGTATTGGCACTCACCCGTTCTCGTGTTCACTATTGAAGGTACACGGCTTGAACAAGTGGATAGCTTTGTCTACCTGGGCAGCTATGTGTCTGCTGCTGATACCATTGGAAAGGAAGTTTCTCTTCGCCTCTACATAGCTCAGTTGACATTTGTCAACCTGCAGCATTTGTGGCTTCGTCTGGATGTCTCCCACTAAGTAAAGGGTCGTGTTTACAATGTCATTATTCGGGCGGTGTTGTTATATTGAAGTGACTCATGGCTAGATCGCGTAAACGACATGCGTCGGCTCTCGGCCTTTGACAAAGGATGCTTGAGGAAGCTTGCTCGTGTATGTTGGCAAAAAGGAATCTGCAACCATGGACACTGATTTATAACGAGTAAAATAGCAGTTGTTTGACAAGTCCCGCAGGATGGTGGGGGTAAAACTACAATTATCAAAAGATAGTTGAGCAATCTGTTTGAGCGTTTATCTAGCAGGTACACTGCTGAATAATAGTAGTGTAAGTGGGAATTGAATGCGAACGAAGAGACAAAATGGGGACAGTTATAGTTCTTGTACTCCGTAATAAAAGTAAAAAGGTAAAACGATAATACTCAATTCTGTACTCAGGTTTATGTAACATGATAATCCGCTTTGGAGGGATAATTAATATATTCCAAAGTTGCACAGTTTAGGCAACGAAGTGATAGGGGTCAAGGGCAAGATCCAAACGTTTTTTGAAAATATCCAGGGTGGAGAATGAAACAACGAAGTTTGGGAGAGAGAGTTCCAGGGTTGGCAAACTCAAAGTGAAAAATAATTTCGCCGACATTTCAGGCAGCTAAACTGTGCACATAATTTCAGAGGGTTACCTCTGAGATTGTTGTTATGGCTGTTTCAGCAAGTGATGGAATACGTGATTAGGGTCACTCAGTATTTGGTAGACTAATATGAGATCGCCGCGCAGCCTTCGGTAGAGGCCACTGAAAATTCCCAGTGACTTCAGCCTTCGAGGGTAGGACAGATTTCGTAGATCCTTGACGTTCTTTGTGGCCCTGCGCTGGGGTTTCTCTAGCACTTCTAAGTCGCGCTTCAACCAAGATTGCCAAGCTTGGATGCCGTATTCAACGTGAGGGCGCAGGTAAGAATTGTGCAGCATGGGGAAGATGGATGGGTCGAATCGTCCGGATGCTGTCCGCAGCAAGCCGACGTGCTGGTTGGCTCTCTTCGCAGGTGCCTCTGACTGTTTTTAACAGTTAAGGTCACTTTGAATGAGCACACCAAGGTCGCGTTCTTGGGAAGTGGTTTGCAATACATGCAACCCAAGCCTATACACGTAGTCATGTCTATGTCGCAATTGAACAGCGTGACATTTTCCACATTGAACGGTAGGGTATTCAAAACTGACCAGGTTGCAATCGTGTTGAGGTCAAGCTGGAGCTTTTCGTGGTCGTTCCGTTCTTTGATCGCTCGCCATAACTTGATATCATACGCGAAGAATAGGAAATTGGAAGCACTTTACCTCGCCAGATCGTTTATGAAAATCAAGAATAGACGGGGCCCAAGCACCGAGTCTTGTGGTACGCCGCACTCCACCTCGATTGCGTCTGACAGGGATTCTCGTACAGTGAAGTCAGATGTGGTGCCTAAGGGAATGAGAGTATTCCCTTCAACGAGCTAGTTTTGCTACGTTAGTTAAGATGCCTCGGTCACGTCCTGCGCATGTCAGATGAGCGTTTGCCCTAGTACGCTTTGTTGGCTCCTGCATGACTCAACTGGAAGAGACCACGCAGTGGTCCACCATCCACCTGGCGAGAGCAGATGAAATCGTTGACTTCACGTCTTGCACCCATTGGATCCACATGACTGCGTAGTTGGGGAACAAGGGACAAAGTGCCGATAGCAGGCAACAATTCAGGATATGGCTCGTAATCAAAACTAGCGAAGGATCTCTGTGTGTTTAGATTTGGATGCTTACTGCCTAACGATTGAAAATGACAAAAATATTAGTAAATGGCGTGTGCAACATAACAAAAAGTTTAGTTTTTCCTATTTCGTTGCAGCACAATAGCTGATGTGTGTTGCTCACCTTCAGTTAATGTGCCATGATGATGATACGGCCTTAAACCTATCTTTTTTCAGTGATTCACATAGTTTTGTTTGGCACTATTTAATGAACTGCTGCTTATTCATAGAAAGAAAAGCAGGCTAATCTGTAAAACCGAAAGTTACTTGGTCCACTGGCGGCCCAGCGTGATGTATACTGTTCACCAGGTTGTCAATCCTCCATCATGCCACAAGTTCCTTCAACTCAAGCAGTTTTCCTTCACCAACACTATGTGCTCGAAATCGCAGCGCAGCCCGAGGCAGCTTGGTGTACCGCACCGAGACCAATCCCTGTAACTTAGTTCGTTCGTCGCACAATGTTACTGTTTAGCCGGAATCCGGATAGCGATTCCAAAAGCAGACTAAGTATCAGGGAAGTTTTAGTAGTACAGAAAATGTTCCGCGTGTGCCTAGCTATAAAAAACGACAGCGTCCACGCTGCTAGCTGGGGAAATGCAAATCGCACAACATGCAAGGTGACTGCGCGTTGCAATCAAAGCGAGCGCCAAGCAAAATGGCAATGGTCACCTCAAGCAATCGAACTCAGCAAGCAGCGCAAAATTCCGTACCGGTTGACTAAGTGTACAGTGAAATAATAATTTTAGTTAAAATTTCAGAGGGAAAGTGGGAATCACCAGACTGCTACAACTGCACTGCCCGTACCGATGTCGTAATAGCGTTTGTGCGCGTGGGGTAGTGATATGCGGTTTCGGTTCAGTTGCTTTAAAAGCAACAAGTTGGTCATCTAGCACCGGGGGTATGTGTGTTTGCGCTGGATCGGCACACATGGGGCAAATGCCTACGTTGTTGGTCGTTGTTACAAGTTGTCCGAACTTGAGTACACTATCTGGGGTGATTGTGTCGCATGTCGCAGCGATAGCAGGTGAACGACCACTTGTTGTTTTCATCAAATTGTTAACTGTGACTGAGAAGTCCTCAGCTCACAGCTTTGAATTCAGCAGCACGAACTGGGAGTTCTTTTCAACAACCAACATGTCCGTGGCAACATCGGCAATTTCCAACGTCAATGAGTTATCAGCTGACAGGCAACGCTGAATGCGAAACTTCTTCACCCTGACTACCAGACGATCACGCATCATGCATTTTCGGTATTTGCCGAAAGCCCAATAATCAGTCAGATTCCAATAATGGATAACGAAGCAATCAAATGACTCCGTCTCATTCTGAACGCGGGTATTACACCAATGCACAATCATCGGTGCGTTTGAGTAGCAGTGATTAGAACCCAGTGTGACCAGTTTCTCAAATTGTTTGTTGGATAGTTAATCCGGAGTCACCAAGCTACGAGTTATACGATATGTTTCAGAGACATAACTACACAGTAAAGCATTTTCTGATTTTGGTGCAGTCGTCGTGTGTCTTGGATTGCGACACGCAATCGCAATTATGCCCTGGGTTGAATCTGAATTCAGCCCATACCAATGTGATCATGGGGACAGTATTCGTAGAGGAGGGTTTCTGGGTTGCTCTCTCTAATTCCTAGTATCTACAACGCGTTTCGTCCTGATTTTCACTTATCAGGTAGCGATAGTCTGAGCTGGAAGGGGTTTTTCAATAATGAACAGTTAGAGGAATACCTCAATGATAATTTGCAGCAAGTAAAAACAATGCAGCCTTATACCGACTTAGAGACAAGTGCGGTGAAGTAACCGAGGCGTAGCACTGAGACCAGATAAACAGGGCATAAGTTAAATGGAGTAAATGGGAAAATAACCACCGAGTAAATTAACAAGCAGTTTTAAACCGCCAGCACAAATGAGGTACCCACTTTGACGGTAACTCCGTATCTCCGTCTCCTTGTCCGGGTAGATCAAGGTGGATCCAGGCTGCTCGTTGCATAATGGGCAGCATGTTTGAATTGCCAACAAAGTCCTCGTACTGGTAATCTGTAGTGGGCAGTTGTTAGACAAAGATCTGTTTTAAAGCGAAAGTGAGCAAACATGTTTCCTTGTATGCAAAGATCACAACGGAAATCACGTGTTGCTGCGTAGAGATAAATAAATCGTGATTTTGTGGGGCAATTAAGTGGTCCGTTACCGAATATTGATTGCCAATGCCCGGAGTAATGACAC
The DNA here is from genome assembly GCA_944474145.2 of Dicrocoelium dendriticum. Lineage (NCBI taxonomy): Eukaryota > Metazoa > Platyhelminthes > Trematoda > Plagiorchiida > Dicrocoeliidae > Dicrocoelium > Dicrocoelium dendriticum. The sequence continues at coordinate 52,407,433 of OX104068.1, read as the reverse complement.
CGGTCGGTAAGGACCGAAATTAATTTCCCCATACCACTCTACGCTTTATTTTGAATTGCCCGTTCAACTGTGTATGTGTCGAACACGAATAGTATAAGTTAAATGAATGTTAATTTGAGTTTTGTTCGTGAAGATATAGTGGAAAATGGAAAATTGAGCAACTTGACCAACGCCAAATTTGTCGGAAAGATATCCGACATTAATCGTAAACCCTGTTGAAACCTGTGGTGTTGGAGTACAGGGCAACTAAGCTTTCACATATATCATATGAACACCTCTCCACAAAATCATCTCGAAAAGAGTGGATCAATCGACTGAGTCGAACGCAGAATTGAAGTCGAGGAACACAGCTATTGTCGGCCTGCGGAACGCAAGGCACTGCTTTAGCACCTGTCGCAGAGTAAATATATGGTGTATACATCCCCGTTGTGAGCAGAAGTCTGCTTGCTATTCCCTAATCCGGGATTCCCGTTCCGCAGTGAGGCGATGAACGCAAACTGAGGATAGTAACTTTGTCACCATCGGTGTTAGACGAATACCCCTGTGGCTGGCACATTCGTTGTGACTAAACTTTTGTATATTGCCACCATTAGCTAGTCGCTTCAGTTAACTGAAATGGTCTCTTCCTCCTGGACCTATTCGAACACATAGGTCATTGTTTTGCGGAGGATCGCACCGTCATCCTTAGTGCGGATGCCAATGAGACGGGCCAGTGACACGAAAAAGATTGAGGGCTGTGATCACATTTCGGACATCATCCTCCGACGAGTCCCTAAATTAAGTGGCCATGTGTTAGCCTGCACCACCTGAGTAGGATGAGATCTAGAAGCAGGGGGACAACTGAACTGCTCTCCAAAGTGTTCCAGCTATCGCGCCATACGGCGCTCCTTATTGTGAAGCATGGCACCCGCGCTGTCTCTGATTGTAAGGCTAACGCCCTGTTTTCTGGGACTACTTGTACGGTAAAGTTGGAGTAGCTTGCGATAATTGGCTACTGTTCCCGTTTCTTCCATTACTTGAGCTCTACTGCTCCACCGGGTTCCCTTATTAACATGCAGGCTCCGCTTTAATTCGCGCCTAATATTTCGCCTAGTTACATGTGCAAAGATTCATCCCGGAGTTTTCTGCTAGATCTCTACAGCTTCAGTGATCTCTCGGATATCTAGTGACTAGTGCTGTGACGATTGATAGTGCTGCAAGCGGAGGCCCCCGTGTTACACATGGTGGCCGAGATTCTATTCCATTGAAGCCCAGGGTCATTAGGACGAGGGATTGAACGTTCGGTACACAGGTCATTCTGGTAATTTTGCTTGACCGATGACTGAGATAACTTTTCAGTTGCCACATGAGGAAGGCGCACCAAGCGCCGCTCCCTGTATGTACTTGTATATTTATGGATATACTCACAAGTTGAACAGAAAACGTGCTAACTGAGCCATGGCTGCAATAGAATGCAAAGAGATTTCCTCCACAACTAAAAAGCGGTATCTTTCTCTTATTTTTGTTTTACACAGACCGTTTGGATTTGTTTCATTTAACATCACCATTTGGATGAAAAAATAATCTAGAATAATCTTGACGTCACTGGTTTCGATTGAGAGCCACAACTCTAATATTTCCAACCACTTGAGTCCCAAGCACGTGACCCCCAACATTAGGGACTGGCATCCCGTCGGTGCAAAACGTGAGGTAATATTCTTAATGTGCTTTTCCACGTCTTGTTTCTCCTTCTCGGTGCTGGCACCACCTACCAGCGATGACTCGCAGACAGCAGTGTTCTAAAGATGATAGCACTTGCAGAGCTTTCTCGCGAACAGACCAGACCAGGCATATGTACAGCAGGATTGCAGGGACAATGGCACGGTACACCGTGCCACTGAGCCTTAGACTGATGTCACGGCCGCGCCACAAGTCACTCAGGTGAGTGAACACCTGACGGGATTTAGTGATGAAGTGAGATAATCCATCACCAACATGACCACCCGCCGCTGACTTCAAATGATGTTACGTGGAGCAGGAGAACCCCTGCATTTGTGGCTCACATATTATGTTACCAAGAGAACGCAGGTAGTACAGATTCAGAAACACAAATCCGAACCAACAGCAGTCACAAGTGGTGTACAAAAGAGTACTGTCCGTCGTCCCTACTGTTCTTGATGTATGTTAGCGATATTTCTGACACAGTGATATTCGGAACGCCATACATTTTACCGACGATAGCAAAACGTACTACACTGTTCACCCTGCTACCATAAACGAAGCTATCTAAATGATCCAGCATTACCACAGCGAGCACGGACCTGTTGCTCAAAGTGGGGAATGTTATTTATGACAGATAAGTGTTACGCAATAGCTGACAAGTGCGACATAACATCTAATGGCCTGTACATTCGGCTAAGTCAATTAATATATGCCGCACTCCTCGTGACCCGGGACTTAGATATTCATGCTCACTCAGATTCCCCAAACAATGCAGAGACCAGCGAAGGCGTTAGAATGATATTTATAACATTCAGATTGAGAGAATAGATAATTTGCGCCTATTCATCAGTTTCACCTCCTCTATTTGATTGCTGCTCAAAGATTTACAGTAGCATAAATTAACGAGAGCGCATTGTACTGTAAAATGCACAGCATTCACAAAGCGCTTATTAGGATGATCAACAAAATTGGAATATTTCGAATGCTGTGAGAAACTTAAACTTGATCCCACCTGGCAAAAGCGCATAAAGCGTAACCGAATCATATAATTTGAAGTCCTGCACAAAAAAATACATTTTGCTAACTTTAACATGGAAGTAATAAAAGCACCATTGTATAACACACGAAATAATGAAAATTAATTAGTGGAATTCAGATCGAAGATCACTAGATCCGTTAGATTCGTCCTTAATAGGTACAACAGAATATGAAATAAATTACCATCCAGGATAAGTGATTGCAATTCAGAACACGAATTTCGCAAAGGGATCAGCAAATATTTGACCGTGCTAAACCTGATCCACTTGTATGGATGTCACAAAACAAAGAGGCAAGCGTAGGAAATGGCTCAGGGCTCCTATGATCCAGAAAAGAGACTACAACCGAGAGTGGATATTGCAGTGGGAAGGTCTCTCCACTCGCCGCCCTTATCTTGGTTCTTCCTCCTACACTGTTATGCTAACCCAAATGATATTGTTAATGTATATGATCTGATATACTGAGGATGGAAGCAAACTTAACACCTCTCTATATTCCCCGCCTGCATCGTCAACATTCCTAGTACTCCTTATTACAATTTACTCATACATGCCCCCCTATTGCTCCACTATCATGCGAGTGCCACAATCAACATACCATACAAATGAAGGGCCCTGAGCAAAGCAGACTTCATAATGTGCTTAAAGAAAAGTTTATACATACGTTATATTTGCGTTAAACCCATTTTCATATTATCCAAAATCTTCTTTTAAGCTTTCCGTATTCATATTCTTAAGGGGCCTACCAATGTGGACACGTTAATCCTATGCAGCATCAGACAACACACTAAAACAATAAGCAAATTAATTGCCTTACCAAAAGTAAAAATTGACGTGCATTACTGTTGTGCATTTTCTGATCGTCCGTGATCGCTGCGCTAGAAAATGCTGTAATTTACCTGAACATGCCGTCACAGGCTTGTTTAGATGAAAACAAGGGTACACAATTTACCAGTAATTGGCACAGTGCTTGAGGACAAAAGGAGACCTGTAATTTGTTCGAATTAAGGTTTATTAACTCCTTGCATACTTCTGAGTAAGTCCCAAAAGATGAATTGTCTAATGGAAGTTGTAACTCTAGATGGATTGAATTACTTTCCTGGGCACGAAAGTCGTGGTCAGCCTCTTCCACATCCGCAATAGAATGCGTGATCTAGCAGGTGAATCCGCTTGACCGTTAGAAAAGTTTCCATGCTGCTCGGTAATCGTTATTTCCTCAGATGGTTTGGAAATATATACGGTTGATGCAATCAAAATTAATTTTTATTCAGTCGACGGACAGTGTCTTTGTGTTTGAAAACTTTTCTTGAAGGCTGCGCAATCATTTGAGGCATTGCGATGCTAAGCTATTTGCACAGATATAATTTGTTTTAGCTAGATAACAGATAACAAAAAGGTCAGTTAACTAGTTAACTGATCACGATCATTTGACACGTTCGTATCACAAACTAAGCTGAAATCTGTGCAAGCAATATTTTTCTGCAGTTTTCCGATGCTTTGAAGATAGCACTCTCTTTGTCTGGACTTTCTGTCTTTGCCGTTAGTGAAGTTTTTGTACTTAGAGTTGATATTTGTAACAAGGGATAACTATGTGGCACCATAATCGAAGCACCCAAGCCATGCCCGGTTACAGGCAGAAAAGATTGTCAAGTTGTCGACAGTCACTCTGTCTAGGATTGATGCCAACCAATATTCTTTGGGTTGAGTTGCAATTATTCCGCTATCAGAAAACGTAAAATCACCAGAAAATCGCATAAAGGGAATTCACGGTATTCAAAGAGAGAAGCGGTAAATCAGTTACAAATGTCCCCATCTTCATAGCTCCAAAGCCGTTCTTCCTTGCTCCACTGACACACCCTCTACACAAGGAACGGATAAAACGAGTTCTCCTATTCCTGATAACAGCACTATCATTATATCAAACTCCTCATACATAAAAATTAAAGGAAAGTCTACGTGCTGGGAACAATAAAGTAATGAAAACTCGTTGAATATATCACAACCCGGTCTAAACCAACAAGACACGTCCAAGAATAAACAACCTGATGTAATTCATAGTCAGCTGTCGCCCAAGGACGAGTTCTCTAATCCAGGGACCTGTGTCTTTAAAAAATGTATGGATACTAAACACTCGGTCGCGCCCAAAATTCCCTATCGACCAACCTCCTACAACCACCAGGGTACACAACCTGCCATGTTGAATAAGACCAAGAACAACTGTCTCTTGGCTACGCCTATTTATCATCCTACACTCCACAACAATCAGTGAAAGTGCACAGAGAATGGAGGGACAGCGACCAGTAAGACTACATTACTACCCGCTCCTTTCCATGTTCTTTCAAACTCTCAAGTGGCTGTTTCCGACAACCACTCTTCCTCCAATTTTCAAGGTTACAAAGCTAGTCCATGGCCAAACCAACGGCAACCAAAGCATGATGCCTAGGTTCACCTCGTGCCCCCAACTGTGTCGATATCCACACATGACATGCTAACCTTCTCAACAAACGTTCTAATGGCTAACTCGGGCTCACCATACTCGCACTTACCTACCACGTGCATCATGATTGAACGCAAAGATTCAGATGATCACATAACAGACAGCGATAATTCTCCAATACTTAGTACATTTTCAGTGATTCTGATTAACATACATAATCAACAAACTACATTTTATAAACACACCTGCACGGTTCAGTGACACACAAGCGATGATCATCACTGAAACATGATGGACATCAGATACGCTTGACCATACTCAGATGATTCCAAACTACCAGCTATTTCGAAAAGATCGCTGTGACAGAAAAGTTGAAGGGTGTATTATATACCTGCGCAAAACATTTACAGCTAAACCTATAGACCACTCACAATCGGAAAATATCCCCGCCCCTATTTCGCTGTCAGTTGAGAGTGCCTCATCTTACACACTGCTCGCATGTATCTACAACCCACCGAATGGTCTAACGTGAGTATCACCAACATCACTTCTGCATTTGACTTCGCAGCAGAGTTACCACACAGCCATAAGAGCATTCCCGGCGATTTCAACCAACCGAAAATACGCTGGTCATCCCACCCAACATCTAACTTTCACGCCTCGTTTGTTTCCTCCTTCAGAGCAAGCGGCTGGACACAATGGATTACAAGTCCAACCAGGTCCGCCAAGGTGGTTGGTGGCATCCGGTTTCGGATTTGCCTGTCAATGTGGCCAGCCACAGGACGCATGCACCTACAGAGGAACCATGGGTGGCTTGCGCTGCACCACCCACAGCTCCAACCACACACCCCATATCCAGTGTAAACCCGAAGGAATAAGACCGGGAGGCATGTGGATGACAGCCAAGTTTCATCGACGGAGCCGGCCCGCACTCCTTCACAGGCAAACACAAGCACGCTGTAGTTGGGGAATCAAGCGCACACAAGGCGGTGGTTGAACCGTAGTCCGCTCCACACTGAGTGCATGGAACCATTACGAGTATAGCACGCAAAAGGACTTGCACTCAGTCCCTTCCATCAACGACCAACTGTATCTTGGAGCCAGTAGGGACGAGGCAGTGGGAAATAGAGAGGCAGGCACTTTGTCAACAGGCACATAAAGCGCATCCACAGCGGGAATATTAAACAACAGCCAATCACTTAAGACGGAAAGGTCAAAAAAAAATAAATCGAATAGTGCATACAGACAAGCCGACATAAAACTTCAATAAATGAGCATATGATAAAAAACGGCTGCCACAAAATCCGCTGTAAGTTCAAGACGTCAGAAAAAACATTTTAGGCAAATGTCACAAATGCGAAATGGTTAACAAAGTTATATAAAATTAACGTGGGTGACTTGTGCCAGTTAACCGAAGATAGTTCACATAGATATCATTGAGACAAAATAGCAAACCCATTACCTGAATTAAAAAGAATTAGCCAGCTGTCTCTTCATTTTATGTTAGTAAATCGAATGCAGCGTACCTACCAACGCTGCGCCGGTTCTGCTTACGTTCTCATCAGCACCCGTCGTCGTTTCGATGCTGGACCCGAGTGGCCTCGCTCGTGGCTCACTAGGCCTGCCTAACTCAGGCACTCGCGACCGCATGTGCTAGAGCATCATGCGCTCGAGGTCGATGGATATAACCCATCGGCGTCTGTCGCTTCAAAACCTTCCGCTTCTTTGCCGCATACAAGAAGGCTTTATCTTGCACCTAGGCAACTGCCTTCATGATCAGATCGCGCCGTGCACGTATATCAATTACCTTCGATTCCAACATCTAAAATCAACATTTCAACATGATAACCTCATCTTGATCATGCGCTGGTTAGGTAACGAGTTTTCCCACATGCCGCTTCAACACAATCACCTGACCATACAACAGCTGCTTCGGTATGACCTCCGGTATGACCGAGCCACCTCAAATGTCACAGCAAATGTATGCAGCCCACGACATAAGTTCCACTTCAACGCAACACCGTTTATGCAAATCTGTCACACCAACCGATGCGCAGAATCCATCGCAAACACTGTTGATGAAACCGCTCGAGATATCGTACATCCCGACTGTATATCATCCACGTTTCGCTGCTGTATAGGAGAATGGACAACACCATGGATTTGTACACCATCAGCTTCGTGCCAATGGTAAGCTGATGGTTGTTTCACACTCGGCACTCTAGCTTCCCGAATGCCGCCGCTGTCTTCGATACGCCGATACGAAGGTCATTGCAGATTTGCTGATCAGTCGGCATCACACTCCCAAGGTAGCAGAAGCGGCAATATTGAAGCTTGCACCTCCGGTGAAGGCTGAAAGAGACACACAGGTTTGTTTGTGTTGATGGTGAGCCCGAATTTGGCCGCTGTAGAAGCCAGAGCACTAGTCATGTGCTGCAACGCATCCGCGCTGTGTGCAAAAAACGGATAGTCGCCAGCGAACAGCAACATACAGATAGTTGTCTCACAGCCTAGGGTTCGCGCACCGAAACGACTGGTGTCCAGCAACCCATCATCAATACGGTGTTCCGCACGAACACCGTAAGCACAAGCGGCAAGAAAAGCACGTCGGTGCATGCGGAGAAATATTAAACAGGGCGGGAGCTAAGGCACAACCTTGCTTCACACCAGAGACATCTGCAGTCGTTCGAAGTCTGTCCACTCAGCTGCATACCACGTGCAGACGCACAGTTACACTTACAAAGTTACTGGGACAGCCAACACCAGCCACAATGCCTCGCGGTTCACCGAATCGAATGCGTTGGTGAAATCAACAAAAAGCGATTACAACGGCTGGTGGCGTTCTCTGCATTTCTCATGTAACTGACGAGCCGCAAAATGCATAGCTATAGTGCTGCGACCCGGAAGAAATCCACAATGCACTTCCGCCACGTTCGGTTCCACAACCTGACTGACGAGGCACTTGAGCGGGATTCGAGCAATCACCTTGCCCACACAACTCAGCAAATTGATGCCACGATATTTCGTAGCACATCGCTCGCTCCCTTTGCCCTTGTACAGTGGTAGCACAAGGTCATCCTTCAGATCAGGAGGAACCTCCTCCTCTGTCCACACGCGTTGCACCAAGTGGTGCGGCAGCAACGTACTGGACTTACTGTTCACATTGGGGATACCCAACCCACAGACCGAGATCTTAAACAATTTCTCCTTGACAGCGACCATAAAATGATCCGACTCAATTTCCAAATTGAAGTGGTCACTAAACCTGATTCTATACCGCCAGTTGCAACCCATAAGATAAAGTGGGAATACTTTCAGCAGTTCATTCGTTTCTCCGACTGCGATGTATTTTTCCTCTCTACCAGTGTGTACACCGCTGTGGAGCAGTTCTATAAACAAATCCATCACGCAATAGCCCTCCTTACTCCACAATTTGTTCATACCCCAAAGATTCCGTCGAACACTTACTCAGCAGAAATCCAGAAAGTTAGCTGCAAGCTAAAGAAAGGCCCATGACTTTTCACTTGTCTTACATTTGCACGAATTTATCACTTATCAAACATGCGCAATTAACACGACGAAAAATGAAGAACATACAGCCCTACGGACAAGCTGCAAAGGTAGGAAACTTGTCAAAATACTGCATCGTAGAACCAGTGGCCGCTCTCCACTGATTACCGAAGTTGTTGTTGGTGATGGTCACTTACTCCATGACCCAACTGAAATCTGCGAAGCACTCAGTGAGCTTCTTGCCACTACCACGAGTAGTGAAGCTGACCCCGTGCCTGTGTGCCTAGAGCTTACAGTAACAACCCCCTTCTATGCAGTGTCGATATCTCGCTCAACGGTATCCATCAAGATCTCAAATCAATCAGGCCATCTTGCATTAAACACGAGGGCCTGATATACTATTGCTTCTGATTAGTATGTTTACTCTACCGCTGGAATCTAACCACTTTCCAGACCAATGGAAAACGTCATTTAATATGCCTCGGTATAGAGGAGGTCTCAAACAAACGATTGATAACTGCCAATTAATTCAACATACTCCGATAATCGCTCGGCTAATTGAAAAACTGATCAGAAAGAAAAATGATGTTCTGTGTTGATTCTATTGGCATGATCACTAATACGCAGCATGGATTTCTTAACAAGCGATCGGGCACCACCTGTCAATTGCATTACCTTAACCACATTTCAGAATCAATCGATTCCCGCTATGCAGTAGTAATTCGGTTTCTTGACGTACACTAAGCATTCGACCGAGTACCGCACAAGCGACTGTTACAAAAGTTGGAAAACTTTAAGATCCAGGACCCATTACTAGGTTGGCTATCGTCATACATGACTGGTCGTTATCAGGTAGTTACATTAGGTGGTTATAGCTCTTCTCCACGCTCATTTACCCGTGGGGCCAGTCAAGGGAGCGTGCCCGATCCCCACTCTTTTACTATACATCAATGACATCACCACATCAGTAAAAGATAGTATATCATTTTTATCATATTGATATTAAAATCGTCTATAAGCTTCGGTATGACGAGCTTCGCAGGACACTACTGCTCATTCAAGATGACTTAGCTTCTCTTGAGTCATGGTGCTGCACATGGGTGATGTAGCTATCGGCTGCAGTCAAGCACCATGTCCTACGGCTGCTGCATCCCCGAAGGATCTATCACCCTAAACAATGAACGCGTCCCTACACAGTTGTCCACGCGCGATCTTGGGATTAGGTACTCGTCTACCTACCATTTCTCCGAACAGGCCCAGTACCAAGTAGCATGTGTCAGACAGTCTAGGTTCAGTATATCAAGCAAAACACACACCACTCGTGCTAGAGTTGAGCTTTTCAAGCTACTCAATCGCCCCATCCTCGAATAATGCAGCATAATATACGGCAATATGAGAAAGAGTGACAGGATTGCTGTGGAGAACCTGTAGAGGTCATTTACTAAACATCGGATTGGTAAACACACTGCAATGAGTTATCGAAAATGTTGCAATGAACTTCATACTGAAGCACTTCGGATTCGGCGATTAAAGCATAACTTGTTGCTACTTTTCCACATGCTACACAAAAAGGCCTATTCCGACCAGCCTACACTCAATTTACAACATTGCTCAACTCGAACGCTTCTCAAGAAAGATTTTACACCGAATATACCGAAGGCTAGGAGGAACGTCCGCTCTAATTTCTTCCTGGTCAGATATAGCTATCTGTGGAATAAACTAGCAATTACACTCAGGTCATATGACCAGGTGGCAACATTTAGAAGCAGACTCGCCAACTACCTTGATCTAATTACCATATTCACTGTCTACACATGGGAGAAATCTCGCGATGAGTTATTCCAAGAGGGGTCTAAAAACATCTAAACGCCATTGTGCTCATAACTAGGCTTTGGACTCAACCATCCGCCAGAATATTAATGCATGAAACGCAAATCCCAATACTCCACCTATGCATGTTACCCATGTAAGAGCATGGATCCTTCTGTACAAACTGATCTGTGCCGCTACAGACACAGTTTCTCTCATCAAGAGAAATATGCGTATTACTATTATTATTATGATATTAGCTAATAAAATTGGGCGATAGTCATTCAGGTATCACGATTAAATTGCTGACACGTTTCCAGATGTAAGGAACGTAGTTTTGCGTCGAAGTATCCCAAGAGGAGTTGATGTAGCTGATAACACCAATACCAATTTTCCTGCTTGTACACAAGAAGTAAATACGGTAGAAATTAGGTCTGTCAAGTCCTCCAATTGCATCTACAAGGTTGGTGGGAAACCAGGGTTCTGGAAGCAAAATGAAGTCAAGTAAACAATATGCACAAAAATCCATTATAACCCTGAGATATTCTGATTTTCTAAGCAGCGATCGGATATTAGCACTGCGTAAAGCAGGGATCCTCATGTCGCTGAGATATTTTTCCAACAAGCGATTCTCCATTCTGCACCATTTTTGTCTAAAGTTCACTCGCTTCTTGATATGCCTCGTTTTCCTGTTGCCTGGGGACAAAAAACTGACATGTTCGTGTGTTTGAAGGCACATAAAAGTTTTAAAGCACCGCGGATGTACACGATCGTGTCGCTGTTAGCCGGAGGGATTGTTGACGAATTAAAACTAAAGCGTTTGTATCGGTAAATCCGTTGGACATAAATTCTAACTGTTAGATTTGAAGGCCGCGCCTCAGCGTATAGTAGCCCTCGTCACTATCAAATTTATGGACTCTTTCTTCTCTTCTCTGTTTTTGCTAGTAAAACTTTCATGGAATTCATCCTCCCTCAACACCAAGCGAATGCACTTCAGTTCATTCGAAAGCAAATCCTTTGGAGTTGTTCTTCTGTTTTGGCTCAGCAGACAATGTATCAAGTTTCGCTCAAACCTAAGCGGCAAATACAATTAATGTCCTGTACATTCTATGTGTACTTCCTATACACGCGACATTGAGGAAATGAAAATAACTGTTTCCCTCCATTTCGTAGGTGAGTTATCTTACTGGGTTGGATGTGGTTGTTAATTTCCGAATACTTTGAGAGTCCGGAGGCTAAACAAAGATGTACTCAGGATACCGGCAACATAAACAGAAGTATATGATCGTTGACTTTAACTTGCCTTCTTCCAGCATATGTATATAAAACATCGGCGAGGAATTATACAAGTGAGGAAACCATCGCGAACCCGTCGCACTGCCAGTATATTTTCCCATTAAACAGTATGGTATCAAACTTTTCAAGAATTGCACATGATATCGTATAAGTAGCTTTTTACGACTGACAAAGGCGTAGCCATATGACTCTTCTGTTAAATAAACTTGAAAAGACTGTTTACATAATAAGCTTCGGCAAACTTGCGCAAAAAACATAATTCCCCAATATAACAAATTGCTTCAAAGCAACTTAGGTGGTCTCCTTCTTAGGGGCTGCTTCCAGTTCATGTGGCAGTGCATAAACCATGATTGGTTGGTTACAGGAACTATGGGATTGTGCGGTACGATACGCGACGAAAACAGTCAACCGTTTCTCCCCTGTCGGCCCGGATTTTGTTGAGTCCATGCTATACCAAGATGCCGCTGATCTAAGTTTTCCAACTGGGAGGGAAGGTGGGTAGTGTCGGAGTCATCTTCTGTTAAAGGTTCATAGTGGTGTCACATACAATAGAAGAGGACCGCTCCAGTTTTGATAAAAACCGGAGCATTGCCTTAACAACAGTCATAAAGAAGGCACCAGTGCATTTCCTCTTCGTCATCCAAAGTTGTGGTGGTAAGCACTAGGCGGAGAATAAAGGACGTTTTTATCTGAAACCATCATGTTTGAACCATAGTGTCCATGCGAGGCAGGTGTTGCACAACGTGTCAGCTGTACGCAGTAACCGCGCTTCGCTGCCGCGCGACCACCACCAGTCGCGCGCGGGCTGAGTATACCGCGAGGTGTTGCATAAGTGACAAGCATGCCACGGGCCGAATGTAGCTGCCATTTGATTTTAACATTTGTTTGACCTAGTCGAGCCCTCCGTAATCTTCGTCCTACTTATCCGTCATGGTGTTTTAAAGATCTAGGTGACCAGTTTATTTGTCTGGTACCCGAATTCGCCAAGTCACGTCAAAGGTCAGCTCATCTCTTAAGCTTTGTTTCTCTTGCCCTTGACTCATCATGAAAGCAAATCATCGGAGTCGATTGCTACCTGTGAAACAGTTTGATCTGTACCGTACAGATAATATCGGCTTGTTATCCGAATGTCGTAAAGACGCATGAGCAGTCCTGAATGATCTACATAGATGGATTCGGCGTATAAGCATTAACTGCACACTTTCAGACTTCAAAGTGTTGCCGCAGGACCATAAGCAACCTGTGAGCCTTCTGACACTTGACGAATGGGAACTGGGGATAGGTGACCAAGTAACCTACAATACTATCTACAGTGGCAGGATTTCTCACTTGCCCACTGTGGTTATTTTACATCACATGATACCCATGACTGTGATTTTATAACTGTTAAACCTGAGGTGTCAGAAGAACTGAATCGGTACGGAGGGTCATTTTCCTCTGCGCTAGAACAAGCGCGACACTTTTCTAAGAGAATATAAAGGTTGGTCGATTATTTGATTATCGTAATCCGTCGCACGTCGTTAAAGTCAGAGTGCCGAAAAGATATGGACTGTGCAGACAGTTACGAAGTCGCGATGATAAAGTTGGTTCTTCAGAATAAGAATGGCATTGGATAAGTTACTTTGGATAGGTCAAGTGCTACGTATGCCGACTAATTGCTTACCGGATGTTTGCTGGTACAAGGCTCGGATAGAATTAAAGCTATCTTGACAGCTAAAAATGCTATATCTGACAAATAAACCTGTTAGTGTCTCTCTAGCTTAATCTGCAGAATGATATTCACCCCGCCGGTCCTGTGTTCCGCATAGAGATCATGCGAGTGCGAGTGACAATTGAGTTTGTAAATTTCTCGTCGTCTTTTACTTTCAGTCTCAATTTCGTTAACTGTTGCGTTATGTGTGGTAAGTCGTTGTCATCATCTTCACTACACATTAGCTGAAGCTGAGAAACACACTTCCAGTATTGTGCCACAATACGTTATACTATGACATACGAAAACGCAAGATACTGAAAGTATAAAATGAAAGACAGGCAACACGCTACTAAGTAAGGCTCCCTTTGGAAGCACCTATAAAAGGCGCAAAAGCGGTTTGTCATTGATACCGCTTTGTGGTTGCTAGTTAACTCGCCCTGTACGACCGGCTGTTATAACACCACGAATGGTTCTTACCCTCAAGGCATCTTCTTAGGATATTGTGTTCCAAGCTGCCATTCTGGTGTTACATCGCATCATCTGTGTGACAGCGAAGCATTAATACATGGACTGACGTATTGCTGCTAAGCATGTTCAATAGTATATGGTTTATAATGCAAGGAACTATATGTGCTCACAGTTTGAGGAAGTGAAACTAGGTGTTGTAGAGTAACGAGGAGTAGTTTAAAGAAAACATCTCGGTTTTTGGCAGGTGTAGGGGTAACCTGCTAAGGCTATAAGTAAACTAAACACACAAACAATTTTCGATAATCACTCATCTGCCAACATACACCAGGCGGAATTTTGGTCTAACAGTGCATTCACACAACAAATGAAGGGGGCAATAATTCCAACTAGACTGACGGTAGCAAACCCGATAATAGTGGCTATTATGTTGATCTATAAGAAGCTTTTGGAGATTAGGTAAACTAAACAAAATAGGTGTATATTGTTTCCCCTTAATAATACCACGGCTTGAATAAGTAAGCGCTGTATCACAGACACTAAAACTCGCATAGTGGTTCAGCGTATGCTTAGCGTAATAATGATTCACAAAAGTGGGTTAATCATCCAGTGGTTCTAATCTTTTTGTACCACAGTTCTCAGGGATGTAAACGGCACCCACCAGGTCGAAACACTCTACTCCATCTCCGTCAACGCTTCTTCAATGTATAGAAAATCTTACAAGCGTTATTACGCCGCGGATTTCAATGAAATAACGAAACCGGATACTTCTCCGTTTAGATTTTAGGATTGCACTAACATTTTTTCACTACGGAATCTGTGCTGCAAAGGGCGGCTTTCCTGCACTGCATCTCTTTCACGAAGAATGAAGTAGCCATTGAAAACTAGCTCAATTCATCGCATATTAATTACGAAAAAAGGTCACGTGAACTGAGGTGTGTGAATGTAGTTTTGCGCATGAAATTTGCCACTTCTGTCGCTTGCTTACAAAGAAGTAACCCTCACAGATGGGCTGATGTTTTATAGCAAACGCCGTCTTGATACTACAGTAACAATGTCGCTTTCAGAAAACTCAGCCGCGCATCACATGTTCTCTAGCTCCAGGCGGTCAACAACTGGAATCAGCTGATACCAGTGTCAGAGTTCGATTACATGACCCATAGTATCATGGACTATGGGCTGCGGTGTTATAGCGCTAAAAATTCGGATTTGAGACAAAGCAAAAGGTAATCAATAGCAACAATTATAAGAGACAATAAAAGGACTCTGTGTGAGTCAACCCGAACTGAATTCAGAGTGCTTCGATCTTCGACACGGGATTTTAGCACTGCGTATTGTTCGTGAACAGCATAAAGCCTTCGTTAATAATAATAGGACAGGAAAATAGTTTGGATTACTACAGGCAATTCTGCCACGGCAACGGTGTAGTATGTGATCAGTAGATCCGGGATGGGTTAATAAACGACGCGAAAATTGCAAAGTACATCAAGTGGACTCCGACAGGTCTACAAGTATGAAACCAAAAGTACGAAGCACGGAGTTTGCTCCAGCGGAGGAACCGTTTGCTTGTACAGAACTAACGCGGGTGTTCGAAATAGCCTATGTGAGAATAAGAGCAGGCTGTCCCACACCTCCCTCTCATGCATTTGATGCTCGTGAATGTTTGCTCATAAACCAGTCCCGATAAAAAAGGCACGAGCGATTAGTCATGCCAATCAGGCAATTCATGTCCCAAAAGATTCATGGAATTGCGATACATGTGGTAGAGGATTTACAACGTTAACCAACAAAGGTTGTGGGCCCTCGTAAGTCTGCAGATAGCTGCATAGTAACCTCATGATTAGTGTAGATTACCAAATATAAGCAGATGATTTCTAGACAATTGTTTACTGATGTAAAGGGGGGTCGGCTTATAAAAAGTATATACGCAATTTGAAAAGTCACATGCCAAATCCACCTAGGAATTCACTGCACAAATCTGCATTTTCCCCACCTAGCACCACCTGCTAGTGGCGGTCGGTATTCCAAACGGGGATTTGAAGTGTCTATCAATGGACACGCTACTTTGGTGTCAAAATCCTCGGTATACTGCGCATTTGACGCAAATTAAAAGCGCTGATGACTGTGCGCCTACGACTCGAAAGAGGTAAGTTTGCCGCTTTTATAAGGAAGTACGGACCCACCATGTGTCATCCTGATGACACGCGTGATCTCTTCTACACTCAACTTTCCTCTGTGATACGGTCTGTGACGAGGAGCGACCGACTATTTCTGCTGAGTAATTTCAACACGTGCAATGGGTATGATGCGTCGATGTGCATAGATGTCATCAATCCGCATGGCATTGGTTCATCGAATGCGAACGCTGACAGGCTGCTCTCACTGTGTGCCACTCATGGCATTACGATCTTGAACATTAGGTTTACACTGAGTCGAGTGATATAGCAACTTGGACGCACCACCGAAGTCCTCACGCTCACCTGCTCAACTTTGTAACCGTAGGTCAATGTGATCTGAGTGAAGTGCGCATGACACGTGTACTGTGTGCAGCTGTGGCACTGATCAGAAATTGGTGTGGACCAAACTGTACATTTATTTTCGTAAATCTAGGTATTGCACTCCCGCCGTGCATCGGCGTTAATTTAACATTCTCTCCCCCGGTGCTGTGGCGAAACGTATTGAGCTGGACAAGGCGTTTACTGCACTCCTGTGTGATGTGAAATGCATAGCCAAAGTGGGTGACTTGTGGCACCACATTCGCGACCAGGTGACAGCTGTTATTGAGGACACCAACGGGCGCGCAAGCCGTAAACCTCCCGATTGGATTGATGAGAACAATGCAAAGATTAGCGCACTGGTGTCAGAAGAATGCAGAGTTTGCTGCACATGTGGCAGACCCCAATGACTTGGGGAAGGAAAGTCAGTTTCGAAGAATTCAATGGCGACTGACGCGAGAGCTTCATCGCAGTAAAAATGCATGATGGCGGGAGAAGGTGAAGCAGATGGAATGCCACACGGAACGCCGCAAATATAACGAATTTTTTGACTCCTGAAGGCGATGTGTGGACCGAGGTTGAAGCCACTGAGGACGCTAATCGATGGTGGTTCAGGCGCTGTCTGAATATATAAAGCAGTCTTAATGCAGATGTGGCGCAAACACTTTGACCATCACTTGAACAACCGTTCCGAGTTTGATTGGCCTGCATTAAACGGTCTGAAGTAGCATGATATGAAGGTGAATCCGGCGGACACGCCGACTCTGGATAAGGTATAGAGAGCACTTTCGCAGATGCGAAACGCGCAAGTGTGCCGGGGCCGAGGGAATCCCGCCTGAAGTATTGAAATATGGCGGACCCGCGAAGTGAATGCGCCGCACTAATGAGCGCAAAGTGTAGGGATTGAGGAGGAGGTTCCTCCTGAGCTGAACGATGACCTTGTGCTACCACTGTACAAGGGCAAACGGAGCAAGCAATGTGCTACGAAGTATCGTGGCATCAATTTGCTGAGTTGTGTGGGCAAGGTGATTGCTCGAATCCTGCTCAACTGCCTCGTCAGTCAGGTTGTGGAACCGAACGTGGCGGAAGTGCAATGTGGATTTCGTTCGGGTCGCAACACTATAGCTATGCATTTTGCGGCTTGTCGGTTACATGAAAAGTGCAGAGAACGCCACCGGCTCGTTGTACTCGCTTTTTGTTGATTTCACCAACGCATTTGATTCGGTGAACCGCGAGCCATTGTGGTTGGTGTTGGCTGTCCGAGTAACTTTGTAAGTTTAACTGCGTGTCTGCACGGTGGTATGCAGCTGAGTGGACAGACTTTGAAGGACTGCAGTTGTCTCTGGTGTGAAGCAAGGCTGTGTCTTAGCTCCCGCCCTGTTTATATTTATCCGCATGCACCGATATGCTTTTCATGCCGCTTGTGCTTACGGTGTTCGTGCGGAACACCGTATTGATGATGGGTTGCTGGACACCAGTCGTTTCGGTGCGCGAACCCTAGGCTGTGAGATAACTACCCGTATGTTGCTGTATGCTGACTACTGTCCGATGTTTGCACACAGCGCGGATGCGTTGCAGCACATGACTAGTGCTCTGGCTTCGACAGCGGCAAAATTCGGGCTCACCATCAACACAAACAAACCTGTCTCGCCCTTTCGGTCTTCAACCAAATTGCAATTTGTATTGGTGTCACAAATCAGCATAGGTGACGAAGGATTGGAAACCACCTCCCGCTTCTGCTACCTTGGGTGTGTGATGTCGACTGACCAGCAAATCTGCAATGAGCTTCGTATCCGCGTATCGAAGACAGCGGCGGCATTCGGGAAGCTAGAGTGCCGAGTGTGCAACAACCATCAGCTTACCATTGGCACGAAGCTGATGGTGTGCAAATCCATGGTGCTGTCCGTTCTCCTATTCAGCAGCGAAACGTGGATGATATACCGTCGGGATGTGCGATAACTCGAGCGGTTTCATCAACAGTGTTTGCGACGGATTCTGCGCATCGGTTGGTGTGACAGATTTGCATGAATGGTGTTGCGTTGAAGTGGAATTTATGTCGTGGGCTGCATACATTTGCTGTGACATTTGAGGTGGCTCGGTCATATTAAAGCAGCTGTTGTATGGTCAAGTGATTGTGTTGGAGCGGCATGTGGGAAAACTGGTTACCTCACCACCGCATGATCAAGATGAGGTTATCATGTTGAAATGTTGATTTCAGATGTTGGAATCGAAGGCGGTTGATGTACGTGCACGGCGCGATCTGATCATGAAGGCAGTTGCCGAGGTGCAAGATAAAGCCTTCGTGCATGCGGAAAAGAAGCGGAAGGTTTTGAAGCGACAGGCGTCGATGGGTTGTATCCATCGACCTCGAGCGCATGATGCTCTAGCATATGCGCTCACGAGTGCCTGAGTTAGGCAGGCCTAGTGTGCCACGAGCGAGGCCACTGGGGTCCAGCGTCGAAACGATGACGGTTGCTGATGAGAACGTAAGCTGAACCGGCGCAGCGTTGGTAGGCACCCTGCATTCGATTTACTAACCGCTTGCTTTCGTGCTGATTTACTTTGTTTCAGTTGACTGGTTTGCTGTACTTTGGTAACGCTCTCTATTTTTACCTCTTTTTAATGTCTGCCTGAATATGCTACTTACCTGAATGCGTCGCTTAAACGAAAGACGGGTTATTTCGTTACTTTTATTTTCCTTTGTTACATATGTTTTGAGCTATTTTTCTGCCATCTTCAGTTTATCGCGGTTATGTTGATAACTTAGTTATTACTGATGCCAATTTAGTGAAGACTTGAGTCAGCAGATACATATGCTTTATTCGATTTATGTTATTTGCTATTGTCATTTCAGGCGATTGACTGGCGTTTGTTTTTCGCGATGCAGTTACGCTTGATGTGCACGTTAACAAGATGCGTACCTGTCTATTACCTACCATCTTGTCTACTGGTTCCAGGAGACAGTTGGTCCTTGCTAGGGAGGGCGGGGTGCACGGTCATCGTGACCCTGTTAAGCTAAAAGAGTGGTTCTATGCACCCAGTGTGGAGCGGACTACGGCCTAACCACAGCCTTGTGTGCGCTTGATGCGCTAAACACAGCGTCCTTATCTTTTCCTGTGAAGGAGTGCGGGCCGGCTCCGTTGATGAAACTTGGCTGTCATCCACATGCCTCCCTGTCTTATTCCTTCGGGTTTACACCGGATATGGGGCGTGTAGTTGGTGCTATGTGTAGTGCAGCGCAAGCCACCCATATTCCATCTGTAGGCGCAGGCGTCCTGTGGCCGTCGCAGTGGAGGCCGCATTGACAGGCAACTCCGAAACCGGTTGCAGCCGAACATACATTATGTTACGTCAGTCGATCCATTGCCTCAAAGTACATCGTTGTTCCACATGCCTGACCGTGAAATCCACTCGCACCCAATGTTCTGCTATGGTTCATTTGCGTGAAACCCTACGACACACACACGCTCACCATACCCTATATTGCCGTCTGTCTCGCCTATCTGGTCAATACTCCGTCCGGTGCAGTGCAATCCTTCGTTCTGACGCTCCTACGCCCCATTAACCATTGATGTCACAAGTGACCAATAGTAGAGCAGGTACCGTTTGAACACACTCAAGAGAGGGCAGGTAGTGATGACGTCAAAAGTGCAGAGAAACCAATTCATTCCACTTGTTGCTGGTTTAGTTGGGGTGGAATAAGATAGGGACAAAGGAATTTGGGCGAATTTGATGTTGCAAAGTTAAACTCTCAGCCCATTTATGAATGGACCTATATTCGGTAAAATAGTGTATGTATCAAATAGCGAAATATACTATAGCATTGAAGACGAGTAGCCCAGGTTGTTCAGATGGTGGTTGAACTGTTCGCTGAGCTTGGAAATTTTGTTGCAAACGTTTCGTCACCAATCGATGTGGCATCATCAGTGCGTAGTTAAGTGGCATGCAATAGCGAAGAGTAGCGGAGCGGAGCCTCGGTGAGAGTGCGCTGAGCGTGGTGTGTGTGCGTTTTTATATCCCCGTGGTTGTCCGTGGAGACGAGCAATCCTTTTGGCTGGGACTTCCACCTGTGTTCAGCTGGGTTGATGGGCAGAGGACGTTTGACCTTGACCCTTTGTGTTTCGTGGTCTTTGTCTGCTTGCTCTTGTGAGCGAGTCTGTCGTCAGTTCTGGTTCTCTAGTCACACGTTCCATCGGATGCAATCGATCCAGTTGTCGGTCGTTTGCCAATAGAGTTGCGTATACTGCGTCCAGTTCGATGTGTCGATTGATTGAATTCGTTGTAGAGTACCAGGCTTCCAAAAACTCCCTCGCATGTTTTGTACTTCCATGTGCTAGAATCTCCAGATCGAAATGGTGGCCTTCTTGATCTTCATGCGCAGAAACCAACGAGTGCAGGTCATGTCTTCTGACGGCCGCCTTGTGTTCGGTAATTCGTGTACAAAACTTTCTTCCAGTTTGTCCGACGTAGTTTTTATCGCAGTCGCTGCTTTTTGTCTGGTAGATGACATTGCATTGGTCGGCTGGATTGACTTTTTCTTTGGGCCTTGAGATCAATTTTCTTAGGGTGGCACTTGGTTTGTGGGCCACAGTGATGCCATGTGACTGCAGCAGTCTTCCTGTGAGTTCGGAGACGTTCTTGATGTAGGGGAGCACTATCTGTTTGTTTGCTTGCTCAGGTGACTGCTGCTGTTGCTGAGACGTTCGTTTCTTTAAGTTTCTTCTGATGAAATTTCTCGGATAACCGTTGTTTCTAAACATTCGATATAGGTGATTTTCTTCCTGTTTCCGCGATTCGGCTTTGCTGCAGTGCGTTTCCGCTCTTTTGAACAGGGTTTGAACGCAGCTCTTCTTGTGATTCATCGGATGGTTGCTGTGGTAGTTTAATTTTTGGTCCGTACGTGCTTTCTTCCGATATACTCTCATTTGCAGAGAGCCGTCGGTATTCCTAGTGACCAGTACATCCAAAAATGGTAACTTGTTATCCTCTTCTAATTAAGTCGTAAATTTGACATCCTCGAATGTGCTGTTGAGCGAATCGTGCGTGGCCTGTACTCTGTTCCGTTTTACGATGACAAATGTGTCGTCCACGTATCGCATCCAGAGTTTTGGGCTGATAGATGGCAATGCAATGCGATCCAATTTCCGCATCACGGCTTCTGCAATGAGCACCGAAATTGGGGATTCCATGGATGTTCCTCTCATTCGCTGCTACACTTGTCCATCAAAGCGGAAATAAGTGGTCATGCGGAGGCTCAGGAGTTCCCAAAAGCTTTCAGGTCGTATGGTTGTCGTTGATCTTAGTTGATTCTCAAGTAGTTCTATCACGGTTTCTTTGGCCAATTCGTGACCGATTGAAGTGAAGAGTAAGGTGACATCGAATAAAAGCATTCTTTCGTCATCTTCTATTCTGACACTCCGCAGTTTGTTGAGGAATTGTTCAGCATTGTTGATGCTATGTTCGGATCCATTAATCAAATGTTTCAACCTCCTCCACAAATCCTTCGCTAGTTTATATGATGGGGTTCTGGGGAGCGATTCGATTGGCAGTAGTGGGGCTCCATCCTTGTGTACTTTTGGTAGTCCATAGAACAGTGCAATGTTTGTATCATCAGCTTTCATTCTCCATCTCTGCGTGGCGGTGAGCTCGTACTTTGTTTGTAACTTCTTCAGCGTTGCGTTGATCTGGTTGACAAGTTTTGATGTTGGATTTTGATCGATCTGGCGATATTTAGTTGTGTCGGCAGCAGTTCTTTGGCCTTATTAATATACTCCGGTTTGTGCATTATAACTGACATGCGCCCTTTTTCCGCTGGTAGGATTACAATGTTCTCGTCTTTCAGTAGACGTTTGAGTGCATCCCGTTTCTCCTTAGCTAAAGTCTGGGTGAGTTTATTCCGAGTTAGTACTGGGACAACTGTCTGCCGTATCTGTTGCTGGGTCTCCTCTGACAGTCCATTTGATTTCAGTGCGTGTTCTAAGCTAGCCAGGTAGTCTTTGGGACAAGCATCTTTGACGTTGAAGTTGAGCCCCATATCCATTCGCGCACTTCAGCACGTAGATCTATCACCAAACTGGCATGATACAGGTAAGCATAATTAGCGGCTTATTACAGCCGTCTATGGAGTTCTGGTGCAAACACTTTCCGCTCGAATCAACCAACACTGGAAATTCCTGCTAAAGTCAACTATTTGATCTGTTATCCAAACTGTGTGGATATCGCGTAAACCTCCTCCCGAAATTTCGCATGCAACCAAACACATTAAAATATTTGTTTATGGAATGCTGGTAACAACACCTTCGTTGGAACATTATTTTTAACACCGATGGTTCCTTGACATACTTTTGAGAAAGAGTAGTTAGAAGGAACAAGAAATTGCCGTAAAGTATAAATCCTATTAACAAATAATCTGGATCAAAACGTGTTCATGTTGCCACTAATGCCTGGTCACAATGAGCTCCCTATCTCGTAAGGAAAACTGTTCATTCTACTTGATAATGGGTATATTTCTCAAGGGTACGGCTGTGACCATATTTGGCACAGGTCGTATAGGATGGCATGATCGCCAAGACGAACACCTAGCCACTTCCTAGCCATAATAATTGATAGTCAACCTTAGGGTCAAACAGGTTACAATAGGAAAGGGAAAAATTCCCTCTACGTTAAGGATTACCCCCCATAAATATATGAAAGTTAAACCCACTTAGGATAGATAACCAGGGCCGTTTCGATTACTTAACACTGAATACTGTGTTGTGGGAGCAAGTAAAAATTTGAAGCTGTAAAACTCCATCGAAATATGATCAGAAACATAAACAAGGAAGTTATGTCTCGCCAATACACTGATCCCTTTTCAACTTCTCAAATGATATCTTTAAAAGATCGTTTATCTCACAGTAGATTAGAACTCAGAAATGTAAGCTGTCTGTGGATAATCGTTCTCGGAATCTGACATTTAAGAGATGCAATCTACTGATCGTTTGAACTGCTGCACTGAGTTCCATTCCACTATTTGTTCTGGCCAACCGTTCCAGACATTTATCACTCGCGGTTCCAAGTAGAGATGGAAAACTCGCTTCAGATCTGGAACCACAATTTTTGCTTGTGTCCGCGTGTGCTGCAATGCGTTCGCAAGTGGAGCAGGGGTCTTAGCATGGGGAAGTCGCCTACATGTAGAATCCGGTAGGTCATGATGAAGTCGACTCGCACAAGGCGATAGGTCAGTGTGCACAGTCCCAGCTTCTCGCACCTGTTCTCGTACGGTAAGGCTCGCAACCTGGGGATGAGCCTAGTAGCGACGTAGTGAACCCGTTCAATCTTCCGCGTCTCGCCGCGAGTGGTCAGGCAGTAGGCCGGCGAGCCGTACTCTAGCCTTGGTCTGGGGATGGAGGAGAAAAGGCGAGTGGCAACCTCTTCAGACCTGATGCAGAAATTGCGTTTGATTGCCCAGGGCATACGCGGTCCTTTACGATATTGCGGACTACAAGTCGCAGCGTGAGAGTACTCACGGATCCTTCACGGAAGCTGTGGGATGTAGCAGTTGGCCGTCGAGAGTGTACGCTTCACAGTCAGCACTCTTCCCCAGGCTCATGCATACTGACTTGGATGGGTTGATAGGGAGGCGCACTTCTGCAAACCACATGGATAGCCGGTTTAGGTTTTGTTAAAGTAAGCCGCGGTCATCGGATGTGCTTATCACTCTCCAGATCTTCAAGTCTTTTGCAAGCAGGGCACACGGGGAGCAAAGAAGCTTAGGTATATCGTTGATGTAAATCAGAAACAATATAAGCCCCAGTACCGTGCGTTGGGATACGTCACTGGTCGAAAGATACTAGTCGGTCGTTTGGCTATCCACTTGCGCGCTACATTTTCGTCCAACCACAAGGTCCTGGATCTACTGGTGCAGAGATCCATCAACGCCACACGCTCTCAGCTTGAGAAGGAAGATCTCACTTTGTCGAGTGCTTTGCTGAAATCGATGATCACGTCGACAAAGTTCCCCCTAATTCACTGCTTGCATGCATTCATGTACCGTCACCAGCAGGTTGGTGATGCACAAACGCCTAGGCATGAAACCGTGTTGTGCATGCGTCAGGAAATCATTTGACCGAAACAACTGCTGCAAAGGCCTCGTCACAATCTGCTCTACAACTTTGGCCAAAATAGGTGTCAGAAAATTGGTCTGTAGTGGTCCACTTTGCTGGGGTCACCGCCTATCGGAATCGACCTTACCACCGAACATTTCCAAGCAATCGGCAATGTGCCTTCGGACAGAGACCTGTTGAACAGGTCAGTTACGGCAGGCGAGATGATGGCTGATAAGGATTTGAGAATCAAGGTGTGGAGCCCGTCAGACGCAGTACGCTTGCTACCGTCAAGATTGTCGAGTAGCTGACGCACCTCTTCCACACCACTATCCAGACTGTCGAGTTCGGTAAGGGTGGTGCGCACCAAAATCGGTACAAGTACCTACGCATTTCCGAAAATTGAAGAACATTACGCTGCCAAGGTGGATGTATGATCAGTGCTGGAGATTAGTTGCCGTCCGTTCGCGTCCTCTATCACGGGTAATTTACTGTTGTCGGCCATAGGCGCTGCTTCACATAGGCAAAGATGCTTTTCGGAGCGGTTTATGCTGAGGTTGCAAGTTGCTCTTTTAAATGCCTGCGCTTTTTCATTTTTTCACCGTGGCAGCTATTTCGCTGCTTTTTACACACCTCATAGTCGTCGCCCGAGTCAGAGATAAGGAATTTTTCCCATGGGCTGCGCTGTTGTTGAGCCAGCTTACCATATTTTTTGTGGCTTGACGGGTCCAACTTTCCGAGGCTTGAGAGGCACAAATTGGTTACAAAATGACTTTATACAGTTCTTTATAATTGACCAGCAAGCACCAGCAGATGCAGATACGGCAGAAATAAATCCACTTGGCCCGTGGCTCAAGTCAAGCTGTCGAAATCCGTCTTCCAGTAGCTGTGATCTGGATACAATGCGTGGGATTGCTGCAGGGGCAGTTCCAAGTTGGCAACTAGAACTGAGTTGTCGCTGGCTGCCAGAGGCTACAGCATCCGAATGTCCCACACAGGTTGTTCCCAGCTGGTTAAAATCAAGTCTAAGCACGATGGAGTTTAGCGCGTTGTTATGCGCGTCGGTTGGCACATGTGTTTTGCTACCCCAGTTTCAAGTACCATATCAGCGAACTTTGCTTCGGCCTCACAACAACCGGTGATATGTGAAACTTCAGGCCGGCATATTCGAGGACAACTGAAATCGCCTATGAGTAGAAAATGACGGCGACTCATGTGATTTCCGAGACGTGGCAGCCAATCCAAACAACGGCTCAGGGGTAGATGAAGGTGGATGGAGCTCCACACTGCTCGCATAGGTTATATTCGCTTTGGTGGACGCTCACGAGTATCCCACACAGAAGACCGGATGTAGAGCAAGACGCCACCGTGGGCATTCGATAGCCTATCACAGCAGAAGCAGGAGTAGCCACTGAGCTCAAATTCCTGGGTGAGTACCTCATCGTTCAACCACCTCTCTGCCAGTCCAATTACATCACGTAGCTCGGAAGCAACGAAACGGCGCATCTCATCGCGCTTGTTCATAAGACTGCAGACGTTGGTAAAGGCTACACGCAAACTATGGTAAAAGCGACCAGATGTGCCTCTAGAGTGAGCGACCGCGTTATCCAAGTTCGCCTTCGAGTTGCAATCAACCGAAAATTTACTATACGTAGGTTCGTCTCTCCCTCACCAGTCCATCGCTTTAGCTCGATGATGGCACACTTGAGGCACTTTCGTTCAGCTGGATCGATATCCGGTTGAATATGCGCCATATCGCCTCTCAATCTAATCAGCCGAGACAATGATAGCTTCGGGTTGGCCTCGTCGGCTTAACTTACCTGCATATGTCGGTATTACTCAGCAGTGGTTTTGCCGAGGCGGATGACTTGCTTCACTTCCGGGTATCACACGTTCAGGGCTATCTTAGTTTTTAGTATCAGACCTGTGATGAAACAGCACTGCTATTCACCATGATCTGCTTAGAAACATAAAAATATTGATGATCAGGATAATTCGGATAATGCTTAGGTGATTTCCTTGTTACGGAAACTGTTATTATGTTTGCCAAGTCAATTTACAATGGCCAACTCGAATAGTGTGTTTTTGAGAGTAGAGAAAAAAACCAGAAAGGGGTGTAATTTTAAGTTTGGCTGCCGCCTTAGACACTCAACGAGGGATGCAGTAAGCGATACTTACAACCTTGTAAAAGAATGGGTGGGGAATTTCAAAAAAGCTGCTGGGGTTTCACGCATAAACTGAAAGCATCAGAGAGCCTAATATATTCAAAGAACTGCAATTGCGAGTTGATCTCAACGAAACCATCAGGCTTCATCATTCATCATCATTATAGACATTAGCTAGAGTTGAGAAACACCTCATCTACTGTGCCGCAACACCATCAGGCTTCAGAACAAAAATATACGAGCGTTTGGATGGTATTGTTGTAATCACTTCCCTGGTGTTATTAAACTACAGTTGACTCTTACACCGGATTTTCCGCCGCATGGTCTATGCCCAAGCCACTTGCTGGGCAATCAGTAACACCGGTCGACTAAAGCATATATATCGCGGTTTTGGTTTGTTATTTCTAAATTATATCTATGGCACTCATATATGTTGTTTTAAGGCAACCGTTTGCTCAATCGTAGCTTATCAGCTGGCGATAAATGGCTTTTGTGACTGACGTCAGCTTACCTACTAGATGTTGGTGTTAAAGTAATGCGGTACCATATAACCTTAGAACTACCTTATAAAACGCTAGCTAAGAGCATGAAACAGTTGACCAAAGCATAATACAGATTAACACGACAGATGAGACGATTGCCTAGGTGATGAAATTAATGTAATGGATTTATTAGCAAAACACCTTAAATAAAATAAACCTATTTTCCTCGTATTTGCTTGTACTACGTAACTTATTCCGTATGGAGGTGTCTGACTTTCGCCAGCAGTAAGCCAGTATGCTTCTGATGACATCAGACCTACCTCTCCAAATCAGATGCTAAGGTTAAATGTTCATCTTTATGGTTCTGTTGACGTAACACACAAATCGATGGTCTGCTCGAATGTTACATGACTGAGATCTTCTTTTGCGTAATTTTTTCATAGTACTTAATGTGTAATTCTAGGCCCCTTACATTACACTAAAAAATCGCTACCCGGTTAGGAATGATCGGCTATGTTATCATTGCATAGGAAAAAGTTACTTCATAAAAAATGGTTTTGAGTGAACATGTGAGAAGGATAAAGGAGCTTTATAATGAACCAATGTCTCCATGAAACCTTACTTACGATTGCATCCAAGGTCATGTACAGTCATGAACACTGGTTTAAGTGGAGTAATTTGTCCCTGTGAACCAGAGGAAATTGAAAATCGTATGTTAATAAATGCCGAAATTGGAAGCGCCAATTGCCTAACTCAAGAAATCGACCATTATTTAGTGGGTTCAGTGAAGTATGTGACAAACTTCTACTAATAAACGTAAAATGGTTATAGAGCTTCAAATGCGGGGGATGTAATTTAGGTAATCAGATGAGCAACGCTTAATAAAGAATAAAGGTGTTGCCTTTAAAATGGAAAGTAGCAGAATTTTCCATTGGCAAAGATGACAAGCTAAGACTTGAACGACACAGAAATGCTTGAGATTAAAACATTCCCTTTTGGCTCAGGTGCAACTAAAATTTACGTCTCTTCAGATATTAGTGTCGATAGACATATACATATAAGCATATGTAAACTAAGCATATATCTATGCATAAATATTAATGCTAAGTAGTCAATGAGGTAAATAGCTACCATATTTAAATTTCTTTCGGAAGTGTTGATGGAGGAAGTTCGTTTCCTGGCTACTTGTTAGCTTTAAAATATTGAATACTGCTTCGGATACTGATTATTTCCTAAATATTATCTTGTATACTCAGGGATAAACCATCTTAGAATTTATGCTAATCTTCCTATTCCCATCATTAGATACTGCGATGTTCAGTGTTAAGTTTTTGATTGCTCGTCATGTTGAGCACGAGTAAAATCGAAAAGCCTCCCCGCCTAGATATTGTTTAACAAAACTAAACAGTAGAACATCTATATACGCAGAAAGCCACTATGTGATGGCACTTAAAGGAGACGTCCCACTAACGAGACGGCGTGTGTGCTAAGAATATTTACATTACGTCATTATTTACGAACCGATGAACACGTGATAAGGGCAGTGCTCTTGCTGACTAGTAATAACGATCGTGCTCTCAGCTTATAGTAGAACCTTAGAAAGGCGTATGATAACTTGATCCTGTATGCCCCGTATGTTTGTGATCGATGACGCAGCATTTGCAAATTGATGGTAAATGTAGGGCAAAACCATAGCTTTCAACCATCGACAATTTATATCTAACTCTATTAATGCACAATTATTTCCGCCAGAGCCACAGCGAGCGCACACAATGTATGGGATAAGTAGTCCAGCGGTTTCTGAAATGACATTATCATCCCATAGTTTTCTAACTTTTGGCACCCGCGGTATATTCGTAAACTTCAACAACACTCAACAAACAACGTCCTCGATCCGTTTATATCGCAAGCTAGATAACATTTTAGAAAACTATAACCAATAACACCAAGATCACCATCCAAGTATATTAGTTGATACAGGCTGTTCAACTTAGTGGCAAGGATACAGTGTCTTTCAGATGAACAACAGCAATCTGCACAAACTCCACTAATCCACAGACCTCATCATCTGAATAATAACGCAGAGATAAGTGACAGCTAACTACCAATATCTTAGCAATGTCAGAAGAGTAGTCGAGTGCAGCGGGAAGCACGCTCTCAGAACTTTTGCCAGCAAAAACCCGAAGCGCTGAAACTGAAGTGATCACTACATGGTGGTAGAGACATTCAGCACCACCACCTGTGACAAAGTGTAGGACTTAAGGCTTCCGCGTGCAGCACCGAAAACGATATCAGGATAAGCAGAAGAAATCCGACCAAATATTTAGGCACAACACTCCGGAGTATGACCCCGACTCCCGCGTCTCCAAATAGGCAAAATCCTTATTCGTGCACCGCCGAAATAAGCAACACAATAACGGTAGACCATACGAACTCGCACGTACACGGTCACAACCTCTATCCGTCACAACTGATAACCCACGTACCACCAGCCTCTACATCAGTAAAATGGTAGCAGTTTACTCAGAGCGAAAATAACTTTGGACTTTAGTATTCCTTACATCTGTATACTATAAATGTAAGTCCGTTTTTAAACCAGTCGGCCAGTGGCCGAGTGGTCTGCGCGTTTGGTTTGCAATCATAAGGCCACCGGTTCGAGTCCGCGTTGGGGTGGGCGTCCTCGCGGTATACTCATCCAGCGCGCGACTGATGATGGTCGCGCGGCAGCGAAGCACCGTTACGGCGTACAGCTGACATTTTATTTTATTTATTTATTTATATCACTCCCAATATATATTTATATCCCCTCACCAATCGAGGCACCATCACACTTCATGATGGGTCGAAGAATTGTCTAGTTACTGTAGTACTTTATTCCAGTACCTTGTAGAGCACAGAATGACTTAACCGCCACACAATACACATAGTTTAGATACTGGTATGAAGGGTTCAACTTTGTGCACTAGTTTTATTCCAAAGTTGCAGTCTAACAATTCCGTAATTAGTAACATTCTCTCCATTTTACTCAAATTGGAATTACTTTCGACGCATATGTTTATGTGATCCCCTGGTGTTGCTTTTATTAATGAACTGTGGTACACATCAGAAACTAGTAACTCCCATGCTATCATCTTTTCCGAAAAGATCGCACACACAAGCGTTACGCTGTCTGTTCTATACACCTTCTTAATGGTCATGCTGCTATTCCTGCTCATCAAGATGCACTCAGCGACCTGGAAGATACACTATCGCTAGCGATAGAATATATTGAGTTTCTATACCAA